>CM036767.1:33979722-34417222 GCA_020796225.1 Arion vulgaris
CAACTACAACATGATGAAACCTCTGGTTTCAAAAAACAATTGTTGGATATTGGGAATGGGAAATGCCAATCGATGATTCCACACGATGTATCACATTGCCAACAAACTTATGTAACACCATAGCGACCACAGACGAATTGATTCATAAAGTTTTCCCAAATATTGCACATAATTACAAAAATCATCAGTGGCTCAGTGCACGTGCAATATTAGCAGCAAAAACAAGGATGTATATGCCATGAATTTGAACATTCAAAACAAAATACCAGGCGAAGTGACAACGTATAAGTCTATCGATACTGTAATGAATCAAGACGAAGTTGTCAAATTATCCAACTGAATTCTTGAATTCACTTGATTTGCCAGGCATGCCACACATGTTTTAACATTGAAATTGGTGTCCTATCATTCTTCTCGAAACATCAATCCACCACGACTTTGCAACGGTACCAGACTTTTAGTGAAAAATATGATGAACAATATCATCGAAGGTACAATTTTAAATGGAAAATTTAAAGGAGAAGATATACTATTGCCACGCATCCCAATGATTCCAACAGACATGCCATTCGAATTCAAACGCTTGCAGTTTCCGGTGCGACTCGCATTTGCAATGACCATCAACAAATCACAAGGACAATCACTACAAGTGTGTGGACACATTTGGAAAATCCCTGCTTTTCACATGGGCAGCTATATGTGGCCTGTTCACGCGTCGGAAAACCTTCTGATTTATTCGTGTATGCACCAGATGGAAAACAAAAATATTGATATCCAAAAGCACTTCAATAAACAGAATTGAAATGAAACGTTAAATTGTAAGTTATTTTTCTCCAAGAAAATGAACAAAAGGACAATGATAAAAAAAATAATTACTACATATTGTTATAGCAAGTTTTCTTAAATTCATTTTCTATTGAAGGCGTAGCATCGCGCGCAGGGTACAGCTAGTAACATATAAAATGACAGTTATACATGTGTCCTTGGTAAAGTTTCCTGTAGTTATTTTTTTTTCGTGTCTCTATTGCGCTGGGTTACGCTGATTATCTTCCCACTTCCAAATTGGTCGGTTCGATGTCCGCACGAGGCGAACGCATTATTTTTAATTGATCCCTGATCTCAATGTAAGTGAAATCGTGCACCTAGTCCTATTAAAGAAAGGAGATAGAAACGTTCTCATAATCAAGAACTATTGACAATAAAAGAACAATAGACGTACGAACATCGATAAGAATAGACTGGAAAACAAATGTTTAATATACATTTATTATTATTTTCAATAATAGTATAATTTGCAGGAAAAAAAACACACAAAGGAAGTGGAACATATTCACCACCATATTGTGTGCCATCTAGCCATGGATCCCTAGCAGACTTTTGTCTACTAATCATAGCCACATCTGTTTACACATCAGCAGCATCACCCACTATGTTATCTGGTATCAACTGTTCAATTACGAATTCATTTTTAATATTGCTCCAATGTCTACCGTCCTGTCAGGATTATCAGAAAAGTTTCACGTCGGGTCAGGAGTAAGACACGGTTGCGTAATATCTCCGCTACTGTTCATCACATATATTAACGACATCTGCAAAATAGCTAACTCCAGCGAAGGAAACAACCTCGGAGAGCTCTTAAATGAATTTCTTTTTGCAGATGATAAGGCAATCATATCAACAACAGAAGAACAGCTACATCAACACATTAACAGACTCCAGTTAGCATGTAACGAATACAACATGAGAATAAACATCAACAAAACAGATGTAATGACATTCACCAGAGAGGAAAGCACTACCAATATCTCCATCGACAATCGGCGACTAAATCAAGTAAAAGACTTCACATACCTAGGGAGCATTTTTTCAGCAAACGGAAGAATAACTAATGAAATTCAATCAGATGCAACAAAGCAAATCAAATGATAGGGCGAATGGCGCCAATTTTAAGATGCAAACACGTCACCACGAACACAAAAAGAGCAATGTTCAACACAATCTTTCTACCCACATTATGTTACCAGTGCCAAACCTGGACGATGACAACACACGATAGAAGAAAACTAGTCACAACAGAGATGAAGTGTCTACACAGAATGCTGGATGTAATAAGAAGAGACCGGTTGAGAAATCAGGAAAAAATCAGGAAGACATCAGGAAAAAGTGGGTACAACATCAGTACTAGACTTCATCAAGAAACAACAAATTAAATGGTTCGGCCACGTAAGCAGATTACCAACAGACAGTGCACCTCAAAGAGCAATGCTGCTCCGATACAATAGGTACAAAGCAAAAGGTCGGCCACGCAAAAGATGGAACTAAGAGAAACTAGAGGCCACGAAAGAGACTATCTACAAAGCGCATACATGGGCCCGTTTTAGAAATCTCATCTTAACCTGACGATGTAAAGTAAACAGGATTCGAGAAAGAAGAAGAAGAAGTTTAACTTTCCAGTGTCGACGCAGAGAAAATCCCTCAAGGGAGCACCATCAGTTATATCGTGACTACAAGGATGATATCATTGATTTATGTTTCCTAACTTCAGATATTTTGGATGAATTAATATTCCCAGTACAAAATACTTGATGAAACGTTTCTCTATATTTAGTGCTCATGTTATAGTAGAGAAAGATATTGACGCTGGAATTGAAAGAATCGAAGACAAAAGTAAATGACCAGAAGGCAACAAATGCATTGCCATTCAAACCGACAACACTGAACTCAGGTTCAAAGAATGTAACTATGGATACTGCAACACCTGGTGTGTAACACACAATTAAGATGGTTGTTATCATAATTACCATAATTACTGTTTTGCTTTCTCTGGCGGATATAGATCCCACGGAATTCTGATCAGCATTTGCCTTCAGTCGCCAGTTTGATTTTTTCTTGAGTTGAACTATAATAATCAAAGTAAAAATAATGACAGCAACGAAAGATGTTGACCCTAACATAGAATACATGATGAAAAACAACTTCTCTTCCTGTTTGTTGCTACTTCTGTACACCAACCCCAGCAATGTTTTGTTCATTTTAGGATAGAACTTCCAATCGTAGTACATTGTGGCATAGGTAGGTACAAATGAAGAAATAACAACTACATATATGAAACATATCGCTATTGTAGTTACCCTTGGTGTGATAATTTGCTTGATCTTAAGTGGTATAGTTATACACAAACATCTTTCTGCTGTGATATAAATAGTTATCCAACCAGTAATCCTAGCAAAACAACCGTGAGGCATCGATGCAGCTAAATACTGAATCTCTTGATGCACCATAGGCTGGTTAGTATGTACAAACAAGGGATTAAGTAAAATACACAAACACAGTAGTGTCAACAAAGAACACAAGTCTGAGATGGCAAGTCCAAAGAAACTAATGTTGGTTGTACTACTGAATCCTTGTTTGTAGAAAACCAAAATGTTCATGACATTAGCCACAACACCAAATAGGGCAATAGCGCTGCTGAGAATTCCGAGAGACACAATATCGCAAATTTCTCTTTCTCGATCATTTATAAACTCTACAAACAGATGACTACTGATGGTAGACATTTCTGAAACAAAAAGAGAACAATAGATTAGTTCACATTCTCCACAACATCATGTGGAATTTCGATACATAACAATATAATTATTTGACCATGATGAATATGAAATTCTGAAACAGTATGTTTGTTTGGTTGAGTTTGTGCTTTACGACCAGTTTAGTCATTCTTTATGATATGTTTGGTCTTAGCCAAGAATGCGATGTACGAAAATCAACAAATCTGAGGTGGTCAGACTGGATCAGATCAGATCTGGAGAAAATCGTTAGTGTGGCTGCGGTAATACTGAGGAAATAGGTGATAGAGCAAAGACTGGTATATACAGTATTACATAAGAAAGGAAAAATTAATTATAAGATATGAAAAAAACAACACTCAACGTTCAGTGCTACGACCGTTATCAAGAACACAAAAACTAAATTAACTAAAACATGATACTAACAAATGATCTGAATCAAAGATACTGGCATACGTACCTGCGTGGCTCTTGGTCAGCATCTCTTGAATGATAGAATGGACAGGAAATAGGAAGACTATTAGGTTACCGATTGGCTGGTCAATCGGAGAATGGACAGGAAATAGGAAGACTATTAGGTTACCGAATGGCTGGTCAATCGGAAAGGGTCAGTGGCAGGTTACGTAAGATATTGTTTACGGGAACAAAGCCACGGGAAGAGCAGGAGAGGTGGGTGGAAGAAACGTCAGAATAGCATTAATGACCGACATAGCATACTGATGTGTAAACATGCACTTACGCAACATGAGCCTATTCGGCTAATATGGATTGCATACACCGATAACAAAGGCGGGTATGTACTCCAATGTTCCCGGGGTTGTCACAGTATCACACTGTAGTGTCCCACAGATATGTACCAGACGATAACGTGCAGAAGATAAGTATGCAAGAAAATGGAATAGAACAATGACACCAGTGACAAAACTAGAATAGTCCGACCACCAGTTCACCAAGAACGACTCGAGCCTACTTCAATATGCATCCGGGTGTCCCGAATGAACACAGGCAGAATCCAATGTCGTGTGGCTGGAACAGAGAGAGAAGTCAGTGACACCTAGAGGTAGCCGTTTGACGATGAATATGGATGATAGTGTCATGTGATACTGCGTAGATATAAATAAGAACAGGGGAGGTGGCTGGAGAGGGACAGACAGAGAGGAAATGGTAGTGAGTCAATGGGTTTGTGGAGGGGGAGATGAAAAGAGAATGAAATAAGAAGAAGAAAGACCAGTGGGCATAGACACTACGAGTGCAAAAGTATCAATGTACGACTTCAGCACGCTTAGTGTATATGCCCACTGGTCTTTCTTCTTCTTATTTCATTCTCTCTATTTCATCTACCCTTTCCACAAACCCATTGACTCACTACCATTTCCTCTTCTGTCTGTCCACTCTCCAGCCACCTCCTGTTTTATTTATATCTACGCAGTATCACATGACACTATCATCCATATTCATCGTCAGAATTCGGCTCACACTCTAGGTGTCACTGACACTTCTCCCCTCTGTTCCAGCCACCCACTCGACTCTGCCTGTGTTCGTTCCGGGGACACAGGATCATATTGAGCCAAGTAGGGCTCGAGTCGTTCTTGGTGAACGGTGGTCGAGACATTCCTAGTTTAGTCACTGGGACCCCGTTCTAGTGTCATGTTCTATCCCATTTTCTTACTTGCATACTTATCTTCTGCACGTTATCGTCTGGTATACATATCTGTGAGACATTTACAGTGTGATACTGTTGACATCCCGGGAAAATTGGAGTACATACCCGCCTTTGTTATCGGAGTGTATGCAATCCATATTAGCCGAATAGGGCTCATGTTGTATGGGGGTGTACGTGTTAACACATCAGTATGCTATGCTGGTCATTAACGCTATTATCTGACGTTTCTTCCACCTACCTCTCCTGCTCTTCCCACGTGGGATCTTTGTTCCCACCTGTACAAACAATATCTTACGTAACCTGCCACTGACCCTTTCCGATTGACCAGCCAATCGGTAACCTAATAGTCTGCCTATTTCCTGTCCATTCTATCATTCACGAGATGCTGACCAAGAGCCACGCAGGTACGTATGCCAGTATCTTTTGATTCAGATCATTTGTTAGTATCATGTTTTAGTTAATTTAGTTTTTGTGTTCTTGATAAAGGTCATGAGCACGGAAACGTTGAGTGTTGTTTTTTTTCATATCTTATAGTTAATTTTTCCCTTCTTATGAAATACTGTATATACCAGTCTTTGCTCTATCGTCTTAGCCAAGAACGACTATACGTTGAGTTTTCGTTCGTAAGCTCTACTCATGTAGGGCAGCCTTATCTGAAAATGTTTGCCTACTGGAAATGTTTGAGTCCGTCTCGCTGACATTCTCTCACTTACTTCCATCCTTCGTGTGCCCATTATTCTTTGTTTATCAGCACACTATTACCGTGTTGTTAACCTAGTGTCCTGGTTTTATGTATTTGTCTTGCGCTTCTCTGTTGATTTCCTGTGATGGTTTTCTTAGTCCCCTGGCAGAATTCAACTACTTTATTTATCCACCTTTTTCTCGGTCTTCCTCTCGCCTTCCTTCCAGATATTCTGTTGTGGAAAGCTATGGCAGTTTGGTTTGTTCGCATTCTTACAAAGTGGACAACCATCATTCTCTGTTTTGCTATATAATTCAAGCACGGACTCGTTTCAACATTTTCTCTGATGCTGGTATTCGTTACTGTGTCGATTCTTGTGCTGTTGGTGACCTTGCGGAGACAACTCATTTCGCATGTTGCTAATTTATATGTATGTTTCTTATTCATTGTCCATGTTTAGCATTGTAACATAGGTGGGTATGAAGATGCTATTGATCAACTATTGTTTAGCTGTCAGTGAAATGTTTGGATGTCTAAGAAGCAGCGCTAGTTGGTAGGTTATTGCATCTGCTTTCTGGACTCTAGTTTCTATCCCTCTGTCGAGTCTTCCATTCTCTGTGAATATAGCTTCAGGCACTTGAATTCCTGTACTTGTTTTATTGTACTGCCATTGATGTTGATGTGTAGTGTATTTTTCCTTCCTATAGTCATTACCCATTGCTCTTTAATAATAATTATTTCGCCGTATATGTTGGCTTTATGATCTGCGCTAAAGAGTATGTCTACACTGTACGTCCTTTCTGACTGTGAGTAAAAAAGGAACCCTTTCATACCTCGTGGTATATGGGTCAATACAGTGTTAGGCCTGTATTTTTCATTGACCGTCGGCAACAAGATGGGTGATGTGGTCAGCATCACGCCGGCCACCTTTACTTTCCCAGATCATGCATGAGAGCCGTCGTGGTCGGGTAAAATTCCACGCGCATTGTGGGAGCTGAACCCAGACCACCAGCCTTGCGAAGCGAGTTCACTAACAACAACACTACAGCGGCTCTCGCTTCTGACTGTGAGGTCATTATCAAATCTCTCTTGCACTCAGCGATTGTTAGATATGGTTTGTTGTTGTTCATGAATAGCATCTGCATGTCAGCATTGATTCTATGTAGCACTGAATAATTGTCATTCCGATCTCAATTGACAACGATTTGTTGCATATAATTCTACAATTTTTCTGCAACGATGTTTTCGATTGCCCTATTCTGCCGTTTACTTCTGATCTACATCTACCATATGACATTACCAGGACTCCGAGGTAGTTAAATTGCTGTACTTGTCCTAGCTTAGTCCTATTTACTGTGTTGGAGCATTTTCTCAGAGTTTTTTTTTTATATGATCATAACGTATGTCTTCTTAATATTCAAACTAAGTTCTTTGTTGCTACTTTACATCACAACCTCATCTGTTGTTGCTTTACATCACAACCTCATCTGTTGTTACTTTACATCACAACCTCATCTGTTGTTACTTTACATCACAACCTCATCTGTTGTTACTTTACATCACAAACTCATCTGTTACTTTACATCACATCCTCATCTGTTACTTTACATCACAACCTCATCTGTTGTTGCTTTACATAACCTCATCTGTTGTTACTTTACATCACAACCTCATCTGTTACTTTACATCACAACCTCATCTGACTATCATATATTATATATCCAACGGCCCAGGTGTTTATTGTATTTCATGCAAGAGTTGTGTTTAATAAAATGGTGTATTAAATATTTTGTTTTAGGTTCACGTTGAATGCAGTAACTGTGCGATAATTGTATTTCAACAAACCACCAGTTACACAACTGATATCCTAGGGATATCTGGAGAAAATATTAATGCTTACTGAACGAAGCGACTCTTCTTCGAATTAACAACATGAAGAACTCTCCACATACGTCTTGACCACTTCTCTACAGATACCCCATTTCTAGGTCTTTGCTACTTCAATAGTGCATAATTAAAAATTAATAGAAATCAAAGAGATATTGTCAAATTTTAGATGACTTTGATGTCATTACAAGTTATATACTGTACCTGAAATGTTATTACGAGAAAGGAACCCTTGTGAACTCATCTTAAACACAACTAGAACTGGTAGAAGAATTATAACAAGTTTATAAAATATCTTGATATCTTCTGTTCAATATTTCCTAACTGTTGCACAATTCGAATTTAACAATGCAAACTATAATTAAACCGTATTAATAACGATTAGTTTGTCACTCCTGGCATTTCAAACAACGAGTTATTCATTTTAATCATGGATGCTTAGTAACAAACAAATAACAGAACTATGCATGATTTATTAACGTTTTACTGTCACTTATTGTACTACTGTCATTAAGTTACTTCTAAATGATATGTTTATCTGGTATAATAATTGTGTGTTCAAGATTGGTACATTTAAAAATCAGTACAATTATCATTTTTGTGATATTAATTTTACCTGAAACATATATGCTAATTAGTTATGTGAAGGTTAGGCTGACATTAACTTGTACAAGGTAAGTGTTGACTACACTTCCTTTATTTTTCTCAAACTCCAAACCTATATTTTGAGACGACAATAAATAATATAGTAGATATTTTTCAAACAGAGAGTGCAACAGTGTCTAGCAATTTCTTGTAGCTACTGAGTTGTTAAATAAATAACCCCTTTAATATTACAAAAATGTCTGTCGAACCAGTAATTAGAATGTAATTTAAGAAATTAAATGAAAATAATTTCACATTTGCACAATTATTATTTGATGTAGAAACGATCAATATTATAACTGTATATTTGTTCTTATTTTTCTAGTTAGTTTGAAAACATATTTATTGTACCATATATTTGTAATATTATATTATATCTTTGTTCTATTAGAATCAATATTTATTGGAGTAATGAATTTGAATATACAGTGTGAGGTGGAAAAACTATGTTATTTACGAGAGAAAATGTTGCCAACGTTTGCTATTGATATTGAAATTATTATCTAAGAATACATGTCTATGTTTGCTGTGAAACTTATGTATCTTTTAATATCTCTTGTTATTTTTTAGATACCACATTTATCAACAGTGTACATACACATTTATATATAACATAATTTGGGTTTGCTATATTACATTCTAGTATGAGTATAATTACTGAGTTAAGATTCATATTTCAGGCCAACGTCGATGTTCGTTTCTTGTATCATTATCTTATCTTAACCACATTTGGCTTGAAGTGCCGTGGAGAGAGAGAGTTAGTTTTCAATCTTGTGCCAGGTGTGTTGCGCTTGACGTTGTCAGTCCATGCTTTCGCAGGGACTCTGAGATATTATCTATCCATCGTGTTCTTGGCCTGCCTCGTGCTCTGCACCTGAGTGTGGATTATTGTAGACACGTGATGGTAATAAATGTGGTTCCATTCTCATTAGATGGCCGAACCACTTGATTCTTCGCTTCTCCATGTACTGTATGCATGGTATAATATCAACGATGCTTTTGATATTCTCGTTTCTCACTCTATCTCTCCTTGTAATGTTGACAGCTTTTCGTAGACATCTCATTTCACATGGTGTAATCTTTCTTTCTTGTGTCTTAGTCAGGAGTCATGTTTGGCACTGATAATTTATTGTGTCATTGTTTAATATAATGACGAAATAATTTTTTTCATGTATCAATGTTTATTATAATGTAGATGTTACTTTCTTGTATCAATGTTTATTATAATGTCGATGTTACTTTCTTGTATCATTGTTTATTATAATGTCTATGTTCTTTTCTTGTATCATTGTTTATTGTAATGTCGACATTTGTTTAACGAAGTGTTGGAAACTATGCTGTTATTTTATTCCTCTGTTGATTTATAATGTTATCAATCTTTAATTGTGTTATTAGATGTTTTTTCTTGCCTTTATTAACCCTTTCACTCTGTAATTTATTTTACCTCTGGACGAATTCATATTGTAATGTACACTGAATTAGACAGTTCACTGGCCTTGTGTTCTCTTGAAAAATAATGGAAGCCAGTGTATCGAAACAGCAGGATGAAAGGGTTAAAGCGGAAGTTCTAGCAGGGAAAACCGACAAAGTAATATTCTTAAATTTCAATCCCGTAACACCGACGAGAGTCCCTGGTGTAATTGTGAAGATGGTCAAAATATTTTGTCAGGATTTTATTTTTAATCTGTTTCTAATAAATCCCGGACAGCGGCTTTCCAGCATGTTCTTCTCGATTTTGAACTCACAAGGTTTCTTTTAAGTACACTAAGATCAGGGATGTCTAGAAAAATATTTCGAATATTCCACAAGGGAGCGAACCAGTTATCTTTGGCACAAGAGGCAATTACCTAACCTCTACGCTACACAAGAATTATTACTAATAATGACAATAGAAATGATGATATAGTTAAGATTTCAAGCATTTATCCATTAAAAAAGTAAAAGTTTTGGTTAGGGTGAAATTTAATTGTAGAGAATAAATACGATTACAGACATTACAAGATCATGTTCATGTGGGTGTCTGTAACTCAAGCAGTAGTGAGCTCGATCACAACCCAAGCGTGCCATGTGTGCTAGGGTTGTCGATTGATTGTCATATCAATCAATCACTCAATCAATCAACATAAGTGTACATGGTTCAAATTCCGCGTCAGGCAGTTTGGAAGCAAATTCGTTCTCGTGGGACTTTTACGAACAGTAAAAATAGACCTCACCGTTGAAATAAGGCAAGGGAAAACTATTGAACGTATAAGTAAGTGGTGAATATAAAATGACTCGTTGACTGTGGTTGAGGACTAAGTCATGATCTTCTTCTTCTTCGATCGCTCCATATCGATCACTTGTTTTACCACTATTTGTGATTTATTAGGCTCAGACTACATATCTGAGCCTAATAGCTGAATACTATGTGTCAGTTATGCGCCTACAAGTAGGCCATTGCATGAAATTGTTGCTGCGATTTTTATTTACTACGGTAACTCCCTAGGTCGATTAATCAGCTCTTACGGCAGCATGCTTTGTATGTCGCAGAGTGTTATTCTTGCTCCTTGCGAGTCTCGACAACTAAATCCTGTAAAGGATATGTCACGAGTTTCATTCATTTTATGCGAGTGCTCAAAAAAAACAACTGGGAAATAATTAGTTTTCGGTGAATAGGATAAACCTCCCGTGAGTTACGGGGGCCCGCAAGGGAATTAAAGAATTGCAACACTGCGCCCTACAAGGCATGTCGTAAAAGGCGACTAAGGAGGATCCGCCCGAGTTCTGCCGGGGCCCAGGGAAGAAAGAATATGCAGCAATGTCCTGCCAGGCATGTCGTAAGAGGCGACCAAGGAGGGTTGGAGTGGTGCTGGCTACCTCACCCTGTAGAAAAAATAAGCCAAAAACTTCAACAAACATGGATAGTACAACAATATGGAATAACTCAACTCAACCATCCGAACCAGGAGAAGGTCCCCCAACAGGGGACAAATGACGTATCACCGGAAAAGCCGCAATGATCCGGGGATGCCGACTAGCCTTCTTTCCTGTCGGAAAATAGCCAGAATTGGTTGCTGGAACGTGAGAACGTTGATGGAGCAGGGAAAAACGGCCCAGCTCGCGACAGAGATGAAAAACTACAAGAGAGACATTCTGGGAGTCTCGGAGACAAGAGGGAAAGGAATAGACAAAATTAAACTACACACAGGCGAAATAATGCTGTCCTCAGGGCAAAAGAAGAAGAGAGCACACACCATAGTAAAGGAGTTGCCCTCATGCTGTCCAGAGAAGCACAAAAGCATTAATAGAATGGGAAACAATCAGGCCCAGAATAATAACAGCAACATTTAGAACTAAAGAAAATTAACCTAAAGGTCATCCAATGCTACGCCAACTAACGATCGGGAACAAGTAGCTAAAGAGAGGTTTTATACCAAAGTACAAAAGTATTATGGACAGGAAGAGAAAAAAGGATATTATAATTTTGATGGGGGACTTAAATGCAAAGATAGGAGACGACAATAGCAGTTTCGAATAGACCATGGGAAATTATGGGCTGGGTAGAATGAATGAGAATGGGGAAATGTTCGCAAATTTTTTGTGCCTCAAACCAGTTAATCATAGGCGGCAGCATATTTCAGCATAAGAGAGTACACAAGGCCACATGGAAATCTCCAGACCACATAACAGCTAACCAGATAGACCACATATGTATTGATAAGAAATTTAGAACATCATTACAAGACGTTAAAGTGTGCAGAGGTGCAGACGTGGCATCGGATCACCACCTCCTGTTAAATAAAATCAGGCTGAAACTTAAAAGATATTCAACAAACCCAAATTATAGAAAGCAGTTCAAAGTAGAAGAGCTTAGGAACCAGGAGGTAAGAGACAGATTCGCAGTCGCAGTATCAAACAAGTACCAAGCATTGGAACAGCTGGTAGACGATATGAATATTGAGGAACATTGAGCAGATAAAAAATATATGGAAGGATACATGCTCAGAGGTTTTGGGAGATAAGGAGCGGAAAAACAAAGATTGGATAACAACAGATACCCTTAGTCTGATCAAAGAAAGAAAAAGCAGGAAAACGGATCTAAACAGATGCAAAACTAGAGGTGCTAAAGCTAAAGCCCATAAGGTATATGGGGAAGCCAACAAAAATGTTAAACAAAACATAAGAAGGGATAAAATAAAATATATAGAGGAGTTGGCAGGAGAAGCAGAAGAAGCAGTAGAAAAAGGAAATATGAGGGACCTGTATAACATCACAAGGAAGTTAACAGGAAAATACAAACAATCAAGTGGCCTTATAAAAGACAAGAGAGGCAAAGTAATTAGCAACACTAAAGAACAAATGGAGAGATGGAAAGAACATTTTGAAAAACTGCTTAATATGCCAAAACCGCAGGTCCCACCGGAAATAGAGCCAGCTGAAGAGGAGCTACAAATTAATTGTGAAAGACCAAGTAAAGAAGAAATAATGAAGGCCATAAAAAATTAAAAAATTAAAGGATAGGAAAGCAGCAGGGCCATACAACATTCCAGCAGAGGCCATTAAGGCAGATAAAGATACCTCAACAGAGCTACTATATAAATTACTAGGGAAGATATGGGAGAGAGAAGAGATACCAGTAGAGTGGAAAGAAGGTCACTTGGTAAAACTGCCAAAGAAGGTAGACATGCAAGAATGTACGAACTATAGAGGGATAATGCTACTATCAGTGCCAGGCAAAGTATTAAACAGGATTATACTCGATAGACTTAAAGAGGCCATTGATAAACAACTGAGAAGAAGAAAAAGCAGGGTTCCGTAAGAATAGATCCTGCACAGACCAGATAGCTACACTGCGCATTATAGTGAAGCAAAGCTTGGAGTGGAACTCACCACTATACATAGGTTTTGTGGATTATGAAAAGGCGTTTGATAGTCTGGATAGGAATCACTGTGAAACTATTAATACACTATGGAGTTCCACCCAAGATTGCAAACCTAATAAAGAAAACGTATGAAGGAATGCAATGCAGAGTCATACACGAGGGCCAACTGACGGAATCCTTTGAGATAAGAACAGGGTGAGGCAGGGATGCTTGTTATCACCATTCCTGTTCTTGCTGGCCATAGATTGGATCATGAAATCAACAACGGATAACAGAGGGGAATACAATGGACACTTGTGAAACAACTGGAGGACCTGGATTTTGCAGACGATCTGGCTTTGCTGTCTCACAACCACGCACAGATTAAAGACAAAATGAATACCCTAAATAATAAGTCTCAGCAGCTAGGTTTGAAAATACACAGGGGAAGACCAAGGTCATGAGAATAAATGCTGCAAATGTAAACCAGATTATGCTGGAGGAAACAGAACTGCAGGATGTAGAATCATACACATACCTTGGAAGCAACATAGACACAGAAGGAGGAACAAACAAATATGTTAAGATAAAAATACAAAAGCAAGAGGAACTTTATTGCATTGAATAAGATATGGAAGGCAAGGAGATCAAAACAAACACAAAACTGAGAATGTTCCAGTCAAATGTGAAGCCAGTGCTGTTATATGGCTCGGAAACATGGAAGACCACAAAAGAAACTATCAGAAAACTGCAGACCTTCGTAAATGGATGTTTACGTAGGATAGAGGAATTGAGATGGTATGATAAGATTACAAACGAGGAACTCAGAGAGAGAACAAAGCAGATACCAGTGGAGAGAGAGCTCAGGAAGAGACGCTGGCGATGGATAGGACATACATTGAGAAGACCGACCGGAAGCATCGCAAGACAGGCATTGTTTTGGAACCCGCAGGAAAGAGGAGTAGGGGAAGGCCTAGGCAGACCTGGAGAAGAGAGCTGGAGGCGGATATAAAGAGAATTGGCAAAACAAGGAAAGAATTGGAAGGGATGGCAAGAGAGAGGAAGAGATCGAAGAAGTTTGTCGAAGACCTGTGCTCTGATGGGAGTTGAAAGGTGATGATGATGAATAGGATAAACCGTAAATCCAGCTAAATAAGTAAACTAGAGCGCAGTTAATGTATGACATGAACACGAATACACCTGCAAGCAACGCGTTGAACATCGCTAGTTTAGAGACTGATCGAGACGGAGGAGTTGTAGTGGAACATAATGATAGTGGAGGTGTTGGTGGGCGGAATATTGGAGTAGGTGGGAATGGGATAACTATTGGATGAGAATGCTATGAAAGTGTTATTGCAAGTGATGTGATGGAAAAGCTTCTGGAGGAGATAGTGATGATTGATTGATTGACAGGATCATCATCATTGCACTTCGGTGAGTAACCATGTGGGCTCCGATCTCTTCCTTACACAATACGATCTCTGCTGCAGTGCACGAACCCCGTAGTTGTGAAAATATGTTGCAGGTATATTTTAAAATGTTAAAAAATAATAGTTATAATACGTTTTGTCCGGGAATATCCATGACACAAAGTTCCAATCTTTGCCTATCCATGGCACACCATGCTAATCTTAGCGATTCAATTGTACTAAATGCGAATCTTATCGAATACATAGCACTAAGTGCTAATCTTTGCGAATACATGACACAAAGTGTTAATCTTTGCCAATCCATGACACAAAGTGTTAATCTTAACCAACCCATGACTCAAAGTGTTAATCTTAACCAACCCATGACTCAAAGTGTTAATCTTAACCAACCCATGACTCAAAGTGTTAATCTTAACCAACCCATGACTCAAAGTGTTAATCTTAACCAACCCATGACTCAAAGTGTTAATCTTAACCAACCCATGACATAAAGTGTTAATCTTAACCAACCCATGACTCAAAGTGTTAATCTTTACCAATCCATGACACAAAATGTGAATCTTAACCACTACATGACATAACGTTTTCATCTTTACCAATCCATGACACAAAGTGTTAATCTTAACCAAGCTATGACACAAAGTGTTAATCGTAATCAATCCATCGTGCAGTGTTAATTAATTATAAGCAAAATAATAAATGGTAGTATGCTTTAAGCAGTTTCTCATAGTTAAAATGTAGTCATATTATACATTACTGCGCTGTTATTGATACGAACAACACCATTGCACTTCGGTGAGTAACCATGTGTGATCCGATCTCTTTCTTACACAGAAAGGTATTAGCTGCAGTGCGCGAACTTCGTAGCACTGGTGAGAGTCCTCGATGTTACTTTAAAAATGGCGAAGATATTTTTGAACCATTCTAATTTATAAGCCGGACTTCGCTTTCCAGCCTGAACTTCTAGATTTTGAACTGCCAAGGGTTATTTTACGTGCTCAAATTTAACATGAGACATACGATTTATCTTACGTCTACGATATGACTAGGAACCCGATATCACCTACACTGAGATCATAAATATCTAGAAAAATACTCCGAGGACTCCAGGAGGAAGAACCGAGTACCATTGGCACAAGAGTCAGTACCTAACCTCTACACCACAAAGACACCTGTTTAACATGGTGTTATGTGAAGTGATTGTGTAGTATTGTCAGCTCTGACAAGAAAAGATCCATGTTTAACATGGTGTTATGTGAAGTGAGTGTGTAGTATTGTCAGCTCTGACAAGGAAAGATCATTCAAGGTTGGGTACTTGCACGGACACTGTTCATCATACACTTTTCTGCTATGTTAAGTTATATGTTATGATATGCGATCGACGTCATATCACATCTGTCCTCCGCTGCAGCTTCCAACCTTAAGTCAATTTGCTCACCCGTGAGAAGTTGATTAGTATACCTTCTCTCTCTACCACGAAAACAATACTTTCTGACTTGTCCAAACTTGACACTTAATGTTCGCACTAGTTCCAGTGTCTGGGACTCGCCCACATTACATAAATGATAGCGTACCGCATTGATGATATCGATTCTGTCCATACTTCTGCCCGCTTGATTCGGGGTATTGTTTGCAAGAAAGTCAGCAAGCTCGTTACTCTGCACTCCAACACGTCCATGTGTGTACAGCCAAGTCAATATCTTGAGATGTGATCTACAAATGCTTTCCACCCATTCCACTCGCAGTCTTCCAGATTCAATCATTTGAAGCATATTCATCGAGTCTGATATGATAGTCGTATAGGTTACCTCCTGCTCAGCCACCCATACGAGAGCCCTGAAGGCAGTGGTAATCTCCATAGTCATGCTCGATGTTGTTGTCTCGAAAGCGACTCAGTCTTCATGAACTGTGCTACCGTTTCGTTGTACTGAATATTCCTACGATGGTCTATTTCCATGTCTGACAGATCCATCGATGTAAATAATGATATTTGCTGCTATGCTGACGGGTATATTTAGAGATGGGAACAGAGGAAATAGACATCAGGTATCGTACCGATACCATTGGAAAACTACTTAACCTCAGTAGTCTTCAAGGGAAAACTAGGGTTGAGTCACATACTATCAGAATCTTTTGTTTTCACTATGACTGTGCCCTCAGTACTATCTATCTCTGAATCTAATTGCAGATTAGACTCACTAGGCTCTCTGAAGCATGTACAGACTCTAGATATATTTGACGAACAGAGAAAGCTAATGGGCTCAGAGACAATTGTTGGAGTCGCAGAGTATGTCTAAGCAGACAAAACTCAGTTTCATGTGTGTGACAAGGCATGCAGGTGTAAGGTGAAAGGATACACGATGATAGGCTCGCAGCTATGGCTGCGGTAAAAAGAGAGCGAGAGGGGACAGTTCTGATAGAGGGAGAGAGGTTGTGTACATGATGTAAGTAATATTGGTGACTCTACAACACTAACCAGATTACAAGTATTCCAAGTCAAGTGCGGTGTAGATAGACACGAATACTATGCTAGTAGCTAAAGAAGAATAGAAAGTAAACCAACAAAATCGGGGATCGTGTGTTGCCACACGCTGAGAGACATACTGAGGGGGAGGTCGGAGTACGTAGGGACTAATTGGTTCGACATGCGGTGATGATGATGATCCCCCAGACTAACCTAAACCTGTGAAAGCGAATGGTATGTCCAGATTGAACATTTCTAAAGAAAAAAACAGCCAAAGTTAAGAATAATAATTTCTGTACATTTCTACATTGAGGCCGTTTGATATCTTCGACGTAAATAGTAACTAAATAAGGGTCCAAGGATTGACTTTATTTCTCCTGTTTGTCCCATATTGTTCCGTACCTGTCGACAGAGATGACATACCATCTGCCAAAAGAATTGCACAAAACACAAACTCCGTAGCTCCTAGTGATACATTACTGCTTACGTTGTGAAATTATTGAAAAAATAGTGGCCAATATGTGCTTCATCTTGAACACAGTTATTGCTATAGCGATTTTGATAAAACGTAGCCCATATGTAAAGATTGTAAAGTGTATGCTCGAATAACATTATGCAGTTTCATACAATGGTTTAACTATGAAAATTAGGATTACATATTAAGAGATTGCATGACATTATTAAGAATATTATTGTAATAATTAAAACACCATAAAATGTATAACAAAATTGCTTTTCCGAATTTACAAAGCAAAAATACAACGACAAAAATACAAATTAATGTGAAGGATGAGTCTGATGCATTCTTAAAAATGTATTAATATCGAGTGCAATTTTTGTTACAAGCAGACATAAATCGCGATGATCAATTATATGCAATCGGTTCCTATTCTTAGATAGTAAATTCACTACAGCACTAAACCCACGCTCAGCCAAATACGAAGATAGAAATGCAATTTTAAATCTCTGCACTATTTTCCATAATCCATGGTACAATATCGGTATTGATTTTTTAAGATAGAACTCTTGGTATCCACTTTTGAATTTGATTTTTAGTTCTTCGTTTGTTGTGAGTTCTATAAGTTCTACATCTAAATTTTATGATTCTTCTGTGTTTACATGTGAGAATGGATCTAGAACTCAATTTGTTATATTCATGTTTAAAATCTTCTTGAAGTGCACATTGACATCAGCATAGAGAACCTCCAAGTGTTGGCAGTATGAAAGTAAATAATCCTTTTGAGAGACACTGCTGAAAAATGTGAAAGCAGCTATATTCCCCTCGGCATAGATTCCGCTTGAACAGACGAAGTTTCCCCACAAAAGAGACAATAATGTTTTTCGTTTTAATTAAATTCAAATAATCACCTTATAATTGTAGATTGGCTTCATTAATTTGTTTATAGAGGTCTGAGAAATTTCAAATACTCAATACTGTACCGTCGACATTTCTTCTTAGATTCAGACATAATGAACTCACAAAGTTTGCAACAATATTCACAAAATAAAAGATGTAATTTATTACACATTCTCGACTGATGATTGTTGACAAAGCACACATAATGTAATGAAGCTTATTGCTAAACCACTGGTATTTATAGATTTGAAATCCGGTCGGAATATAACAGAACGGGTATTTGGTAAAGATGTCCTATAATGCTACTTCTCTCTGTATTTATGGCGTAGCAAAACACAAATTATGTGTTCCCAAATCGGTCATTAACCTATGAAAGTCCAACGACTTCACTTTTCATTGTGAAAATATTTCATATATATATATTTGCTGTCACGCTGCATTTCATTCACACTAAAATCCAGCAATCTGACCAACTGCAATCATTCCCCCAGAACTAAAATTTATGTTAACCAAGACCTCAAAAGACATCAAAAACCAAGTATTTGACTCTTTTGAATTTTCCTATGTTCTCTTTTCAACGCAGGCGAAACACGTAATAACACATATTTTTTTTTTAAAACTACAATAATTTGTTTGTACATGTTTCGCCATTGTTATCTACCAAATATACATAGTTTTACAGTAGCATTCCCTTATATCGATACTACTCTTTCAAAACAAGACCCATTCGTCATAATCGCTCCATTTTGTCAACAGTTGAACAATTTCCGTTCAGTGTTTGTTAAGTGATGTGTCCTGAACTCTGATAATAACAAAATACAGTGTTTGTTATTATAAGTTCATAGACAGGTAAAACGCGTGCCGGGTTTGGAGGCTAATGGAAATCACTTTGAGCACCTCTAGTAACTGTTTAAGTGAACAGTAACTTGTATTCATTATCTTCGTGTGTGAATAAATGTAGTAACATGTTTATACAGCTTGTTATTTTAATAACATCAAGCAACACAATGATACAGTAATTTGATCAAATGCAGACAGTATCGTTGATGTGATTATATTTAGCTGGTGGGCGATTACTGTATACATTTTTCTGGTGCTGGAAAAATGGATCGTATAAAACGGGCATAAGATGAATTAAAATGCAGAATTAAAAGCTTAAATGATTATTCAATCGAAAAAAAACTAAAATAATTAATTTTTAAATATATACATTTTTTCTATAGAGCCAGAGACACCCTAGATTGCCTGAACGACCCCAAATTTTTCCGAGCTCGCTATCGCCCCCTAAAACACTACAGCCCCGACAGGGCGGTCCGCCCACTTTGGGAAACGCTGATTTAGACGAAACAAGGATTAATGCTCACCACACCAAGGAATGGCAATGATCTCCACAGATGAAGAAATTAGTACCAAGTGGCAAAGGGCAGCGTCTTATAATTGCACATGCAGGCAGTAGACAAAATGGACTGTTGAAGAATGCTCAATTTCTATTTATTTCGATATCGGCCGATAATCGGGACTGCCACACAGAAAAGAACTGTCATATATTTAGAGATTGGATTGAGAAAACTATACTTTCGACATTAGATAGACCCTCTTGTCTGATAATGAACAATGCATCATACCACAATGTAGTGGAAAAAAAGAAGACAAAGTTCCGACGTCGTCTAGTAAAAAATATGCAATACGGGTGTTTGCATGAGATTGTCATCAATTTATACATCTGGTCCTTTTCAAGACCACGACAATCATCCTGGCCTCTTAACATGACAACTGTATCGAAATGAAGGTACAGGTTGAAGTAAACCCATTTCTTTTTGTATGATTTCCACACACGCGAAATTTTGGATACACCTATGACTTATCTAAACTGTTAAATTTGTTATATTGCTGTAAATTATATTTTGTGCTACCGAAATAATTATAAGGTTGTCAAAGATCAAAGACAATCGCCGCTTCAGTAAAACGGTTGTACCTACATAAATTGCAATTATATATTCGTAATGTCATTGGAAATCGAACACCACATGCAAAATTACGTTGTATTTCATGCAAGGGTTATTGAGATATTAGAAGAAGTTTGAGGACACGAGATTTGAAACGCACTATAGTATTTCACGATCGCTTGATCGATTTTCAATACAAGAAGACACTGAGGATACGCACACCACATATAGTATCTTTTTGGGTGGTTTAATGCGTGCTCGTTTCTCATATGCAGCGCTTTATAAAAATACGATTTGGTTTTTTTTCATAAATACCTTGACATTTTGTTTTTTTACGGTGCCGGTCCTTCACTGTAGCTTCACATATGTTAGAGCTAGCATTTTGAAATATCAAATCTTTCTGTTGCTTACTATTCCTAGTCGAGCAGCTGTATTAATTGTTTTGTGGGATCAACGGTTATGACATTTTGCTGGGGTACGAAGCGGAGTAAAACGTATTTTTAAAACAAAGTACCATATCATTTTCATAAGAGTACTATTATATTTATCATGATGATGATCATCATCAAGTAGATTGTCCCTTCCGGAACTTAGTTCCCATGACAACAGTCCTGAAAACTCTCTTTTCTGTGCAAGTTAACCAGCGTATTATATTGGGTTTTAGTAATGAAAACAAGCCTCAGTCACGCGTCATCAGATTGCTTTTAATGTGAATAATGAGATAACAGAAATTAAAATTCTAAAGAAAATGTCACCAGTGATACGTACTTCAATTCAATTAATGAGACGACGGGTTAGATTTGAGCGATCATTAAAAAACTTGGGATTTCAGACCAAAGTGAATGAAATTGTCGTTTGTGCTATAAAAATAAAATACAATGTCTACCACGTGAATGAGTTGATTTGTCAACACAAACGTTGTATTTATATTTCTAACTAACTGGCATGCCTGTCACGTGTGTATTGAAGAGAACAATGAAACTACACAGATTAATGAGCACAATTGTTTGAAACGGAAAATTTAAACACTGTCATGCCTTGTAGGTGGCAGTGTGACTATTCTTTGCTATCCTTGAGAGCCCCAGCAACACACAGACAGACAAAGAGTGGTTATCTTGTTTGATAAGAACAAACGCAAACAACAAACATAACTATACATAGACTCTCCACGCTCCATGTATTTTTCATTCCTTCAGAACAGTGTTCCCTGTAAGAGATCGTACATTCATTTCTTTTTTCATGAGCACCTACAAGTTCATTTTAGTATTTCTTTTCGCCAGATGACTAAGTGACCGCTGTTCTTCCAGGTGGTCAAAATTTGTCCTACTTTTCCTATAGTGTGTCCATTAATTCGTGAGCACGTTTGAAATTGATTTTATCGAAAACTACCAGTTGGATCTCAGTGATTTTTGCATGCAGCCTTAGAATATCCATGACGCTAAAATAAAGCTAACCAGTAGTCCGTAGATGCTACGGATTTTGCACATCGGCAAATTCCTTTGATCTTTTATGACAATTGCAAATACGGGGCTCAAATTTTAGATTTTACAGTATCCCAGAATTTGTCCATGTCAATTCTATTCATAGGTGTATCTCCATATTAACTTGATAGGTCAAGTAATTAAGTGTGTTGCCCTTTATGTGCAATCGTGAACTTGGATACAATATGCAACAGTTAGTCCTCCCCTTCGGTCACCATTATACCCCAGGGTGTCTTAACTTCACCACAAATTGTATGATGGTAGACGCATTTGTATATGGAAATGTATACGTTGCTATTTCTCAGTCTGTAATCAAGATATGATTTGTATCATCCCGAATCTGACGATTCCATGAGGTTGATAATTGTTACTGGCTGGACAAATTGTAATCCATCTCGGTGCCAGTACTCGTCTTCCTCTCGAGCACATGTTCAACACACTTCTTCCAGAACTGCATGTCTATCATTGAGAAGGACTCACGTGTCAGAACTTCAACATCAAACATTTTAAACGTCCTGTTCTGTTCGGCAACTTGCCCTTTTACTTTAGCCCAGACAAGCTCTATCGGATTGAGGTGAGCATGATATGGAGGTAGTCGCAAAGACGTGTGGCCGTATTCCGCAATGATTTTGTCAATATGAAACACCTTTGTCTTATTTGTCATCCTCACCAGGTGCAACAACTTGGGTTTCAAATATGTATCATCGAAGCTGACATTTTCCTTAGCAAGTCCTAATTTGATCTTTTGTATTTGATGCAGTTAGTACTTTGTCTTCCGCTGATACTGCGTTGTGATAGGATCCATTATCCATTACCAAGCATGATGGTCTGTTTAGAATTGGAAGTAGATCTTTCTCCATCCAGTGCCTGAAAATATGTCCATTCATTTCTGTGTGGTAGTCCCTACCGTCGGTACTTTTGATTGGAAAATAAGTCCAGCGTCATGGACAAGACCTTCTTCACTACTTCCTGCATGTGTTAGTATAATACGCTGGCCTTTGCTGCTTGGTATTTTTCTTTTCTGTTCACCGTCTACTGATTTGCCATTCTTTAGCATTGGTGTGGTGAGCATTGACCAGGATTCGTCCAAATATACAATATCATAGCATTGCCTCCGCCGCTCACGGATCTGCCTCAGGTATTTACTTCGGCAGCAATTAAATGTGGCTTTTCACAAATAATATTCCTGCCGCCTAAAGTTTTTCTGAAGGTGAAGCCGGCGGCTCTTACAATTTTTCATAGAGTACTTTTAGAAATGTCTATGCTGCAATCTGATTGCAGTTTTAATTTCAGTTTCCTGAGAGTAACAAGTTGATTTGTCGCAAACATTTTCAAGAGCTCCCGTCTTATGACATCTATGTCAAAGTCGTCAATTGTTCTTTTCCTTCCTTGCTTGACATTAGTGCACTTTGTGTCCTGTTTAATCCATCGGGAAAAGGATTCTCTATTCAGACCAAGCGCCAGTTGCGCTCGTTTCTCAGGTTTATGAATATCGCAATATAGATGACCTCTCTTAGATTCCCTACGGAAGTGTTGGTATAGTAAAACTGTAACCTTCTGCATTGTTATAAATGTGCACTTCAGACTCATTATGAATGTGATATCAATGTCAGTTTTGATAAGCCAACAAATATGATACAATAGCTTCATACAAATAGCGAGATACGCCAATGTACAACTATACAATAGTATCCCAATTATAACGTCATATGCTTTCCGCTTTCAAAGTCGACTGGGTTAGGTGCACGGGAATTCGTGAAACTAACGATATTTCAATGTTACCATAATGTATTTTTAGAACAACGCGTCTGTGTACCGTAGATCTGTTACTATTGTGTACAATCCGGTGAGGTTGATTTTAATATAACCTGAAGAAGAAATATTTCAAACTACATCAAATTTTCTTGGAAAAAATATTTCTCTAGCGTCATGGATATTCTAAGGCTGCTTGCAAAAATCACTGAGATCCAACTGGTAGTTTTCGAGAAAATCAATTTCAAACGTGCTCACGAATTAATGGACAGACTATTTTTATAGTTGAAAATGTTGAGCCAAGCTGTCAGAATTTTGGCAAATTGTGAATCGTCTCTGAAACTATTGCATAGGTGCTCTGACGCTGTCTCAACTAGCTGAAAGGAACTGAGTATCTAGAGTACAACTAAAGTGAGGTGCGGAGATGTAATTTCTAAACAATAACACTAATAGATAAAATGACAGTTATACATGTTTCCTTGGTAAGGTTTCCTGTAGATATTTTCCTTATCTCTATGGCATTGGGGTACGCTGATTATCTTCACACTTCCAAATTGGTCGGTTCGATGTCCGCATAAGGCGAAAGCGTTAGTTTTTAATTAATCCCTGACCTCAATGTAAGCGAAATCGAGCACCTAGTCCTATTAGAGACAGGAGATAGAAACGTTCTCATAGTCAAGAACTATTGACAATAAAAGAACAATCGACATATGAACATCGATAAGAATAGACTGGAAAACCAATGTTTAATACACATTTATTATAATTTTCAAATAGAATATAATTTACGGAAAAAAAAAACATAAAGGAAGTGGAACAGATTCACCACCATATTTTGTGCAATCTAGCAGATATGGATCCCTAGCATACATTTATCTACTAATCATAGCCACATCTGTTTACACATCAGCAACATTATCCATTACGTTATCTGGTATCAGCTGTTCAATTACGAATTCATTTTTAATATTGCTTCAATGTCTACCTTCCTGTCAGGATTATCAGAAATGTTTCACGTTGGGTCAGGAGTAAGAGAAGGTGGCGTACTATCCCCGCTACTGTTCATCACATATATTAACGACATCAGTAAAATAGCTAACTCCAGCGAAGGAAACAACCTCGGAGAGCTCTTAAATGAATTTATTTTTGCAGATGATCAGGCAATCATATCAACAACAGAAGAACAGCTACAACAACACATTAACAGACTCCAGTTAGCATGTAACGAATACAACATGAGAATAAACATCAACAAAACAGAAGTAATGACATTCACCAAACAGGAAAGCACTACCAATATCTCCATCGACAATAGCCCACTAAATCAAGTAAAAGACTTCACATACCTAGGAGCATTTTTCAGCGAACGGAAGAATAACTAATAAAATTCAACACAGATGTAACAAAGCAAATCAAATGATAGGACAAATGGCGCCAATTTTAAGATGCAAATACGTTACCATGAACACAAAAAGAGCAATGTTCAACACAATCTGTCTCTCCACATTATGTTACAATGCCAAACCTGGACACTGACAACAAACGATAGAAGAAAACTAGTCACAACAGAGATGAAGTGTCTACACAGAATGCTGGGTGTAACATGAAGAGACCGGTTGAGAAATGAAGACATCAGGAAAAGTGGGTACAACATCAGTACTAGACTTCATCAAGAAACAACAAATTAAATGATTCGGTCACGTAAGCAGATTACCAACAGACAGTGCACCTCAAAGAGCAATGCTGATCAGATACAATAGGTACAACGCAAAAAGGTCGGCAACGCAAAAGATGGAACTAAGAGATAACAGAGGCGACGAAAGACACTATCTACAAAGCGCATACAAGGGCCCGTTTTAGAAATCTCATCTTAACCTGACGATGTGAGACAAACAGGATTCGAGAAAGAAGAAGAAGAAGTCTACATTTCCAATGTCGGCGAGGAGAAAAATCTCTCTAGGGAGCACCATCATTTATATCGTGACTACAAGGTTTATGTGCCCTAACTTGAGATGTTTTGGATGAATTAATATTCCCAGTACAAAATACTTGATGAAACGTTTCTCTATATTTAGTACTCATGTTATAGTAGAGAAATATATTGACGCTGGAATTGAAAGAATCGAAGACAAAAGTAAATGACCAGAAAGCAAAGAATGCATTGCCATTCAAACCGACAACGCTGAACTCAGGTTCAAAGAATGTAACTATGGATACGGCAACACCTGGTGTGTAACACACAATTAAGATGGTTGTTATCATAATTACCATGGTTACTGTTTTACTTTCTCTGGCGGATATAGATCCCACGGAATTTTTATCCGCATTTGCCTTCAGGCGCCAGCTTGATTTTTTCTTGAGTTGAACTATAAGAATCAAAGTAAAAATAATGACAGCAACGAAAGATGTTGACCCTAACATAGAATACATGATGAAAAACAACTTCTCTTCCTTTTTGTTGCTACTTCTGTACACCAACCCCAGCAATGTTTTGTTCATTTTAGGATAGAACTTCCAATCGAAGTACATTGTGGCATAGGTAGGTACAAATGAAGAAATAACAACTACATATACGAAATATATAGATAGTGTGGTTACCCTTGGTGTGATAATTTGCTTGATCTTAAGTGGTATAGTAATACACAAACATCTTTCTGCTGTAATAAAAATAGTTATCCAACCAGTAATTCTAGCAAAACAAACGTGAGGCATCCCTGCAGCTAAATACTGAATCTCGTGATGCACCATAGGCTGGTTAGTATGTACAAACAAGGGATTAAGTAAAATACACATACACAGTAGTGGTATCAAAGAACACAAGTCTGAGATGGCAAGTCCAAAGAAACTAATATTGGTTGTACTACTGAATCCTTGTTTGTAGAAAACCAAAATGTTCATAACATTAGCCACAACACCAAATAGGGCAATAGCGTTGCTGAGAATTCCGTAAGACACAATTTCGCAAATTTCTCTTTCTCGATCATTTATAAATTCTACAGACAGATTACTACTGATGGTAGACATTTCTGAAACAAAAAGAGAACAACAGATTAGTTCACATTCTCCACAACATCATGTGAAATTTCGATACATAACAATATAATTATTTGACCATAATAAATACGAAATTCTGAAACAGTATGTTTGTTTGCTTGAGTTTGTGCTTTAAGACCAGTTTAGTCATTCTTTATGACATGTTTGGTCTTAGCCAAGAATGACTATACGTTGAGTTTTCGTTCGTAAGCTCTACACATGTAGGGCAGCCGCATCTAAAAATGTTTGCCTACGGGAAATGTTTGAGTCCGTCTCGCTGACATTCTCTCACACATTTCCTTCCTTTGTGTGCCCATTCTTCTTCTTCTTCATTTGTCAGCACACTGTTACCGTGTTGTTAACCTAGTGTCCTGGTTTTATGTATTTGTCTGCCCGTCTGCCCAGCGTGTTCGTAGCGCGTTGGACTACGGGTGACTATCCTCTGTGTGTACGGGTTCAATTCCGCGGGATGGCAGAAAGAGCCACAGATTCCCCAGATTTACGGTGTTCGTGGCACCGAACCGAAGGGTTACGATGTCCATGGCACCGAGCCGAAGAGTTGAAAAGCTCAAGTGCTTCTGGATCGGGGAAAAAAAAAATGTATTTGTCTTGCGTTTCTCTGTTGATTTGTGTGATGGTTTTCTTAGTCCCCTGGCATAATTCAACTACGTTATATATCCACCTTTTCCTCGGTCTTCCTCTCGCCTTCCTTCCTGATATTCTGTTGTGGAAAGCTTCATAGGCAGTTTGGTTTGTTCGCATTCTTACACAATGGATAATCCACTTCATTCTCTGTTTCGCTATATAATTCAAGCATATCTTGTTCCAACCTTTTCTCTGTTGCTGGTATTCGTAACTCTGTCGATTCTCGTGTTGTTGGTGACCTTTCGGAGACATCTCATTTCGCATGTTGCTAATTTCTGTGTATGTTTCATATTCATTGTCAATGTTTGGCATTGGTAACATAGGGTGGGTATGAAGATGCTATTGATCAACTACTGTTTAGCTGTCAGTGAAATATTTGGATGTCTAAGTAGTGGCGCTAGTTGGTAGGTTATTGCATTTACTTTCTGGACTCTAGTTTCTATCTCTCTGTCGAGTCTTCCATTATCTGTGAATATGCTTCCTAGGTACTTGAATTCCTGTACTTGTTTTATTGTACTCTCATTGATGTTGATGTTTAGTGTATTTTTCCATCCTATAGTCAGTACCCATTGCTCTTTAATAATAATTATTTCGCCTTATATGTTGGCTTTATGATCTGCGCTAAAGAGTATGTCTACACGTTGCGTCCTTTCTGACTGTGATGTCATCAAATCTCTCTTACCCTCAGAGATTGTTAGATCTGTTTTGTTGCTGTTTATGAATCGCATCTGTATGTCAGCATTGGTTCTAAGTAGCACTGAATAACTCTCATTTTGATCTCAATTGACAACGACTTGTTGCATACACTTCTTCTCTTTTTCTGCAACGATGTTTTCGATTGCCCTATTCTGCTCTTTATTTCTGATCTACATCTGCCATATGACATTACCAGGACTCCGAGATATTTAAATTGATGTACTTGTCCTAGCTTAGTTATATTTACTGTGTTGGAGCATTTTCTCAGAGTCTGTTTTTTTATATGATCAGAACGTATGTCTTCTTAATATTCAAACTAAGTCATCTGTTGTTACTTTACATCACAACCTCATCTGTTGTTACTTTACATCACAACCTCATCTGTTGTTACTTTACATTACAACCTCATCTGTTGTTACTTTACATCACAACATCATCTGTTGTTACTTTACATCACAATCTCATCTGTTGTTACTTTACATCACAACCTCATCTGTTGTTACTTTACATCACAACCTCATCTGTTGTTACTTTACATCGCAACCTCATCTTTTGTTACTTTACATTACAACCTCATCTGTTGTTACTTTACATCACAACATCATCTGTTGTTACTTTACATCACAACCTCAACTGTTGTTACTTTACATCACAACCTCATCTGTTGTTACTTTACATCACAACCTCATCTGTTGTTACTTGACATGACAACCTCATCTGTTGTTACTTTACATCACAACCTCATCTGTTGTTACTTTACATCACAACCTCATCTGACTATCATATATTATATATCCAACGGCCCAGGTGCTTATTGTATTTCATGCAAGAGTTGAGTTTAATCAAATGTGTGTATATATTTTGTGTTAGGTTCACGTTGAATGCAGTAACAATGCGATAACTATTTTTCAACAAACCACCAGTTACACAGCTAATATCCTAGGAATATCTGGAAAAAATATTAATGTTTACTGAACGAAGCGGTCCATCTTCGAACTAACAACATGAAGAACTCTCCACATACGTCTTGACCACTTCTCTACAGATACCCCATTTCTAGGTTTTTGCTACTTCGTTAGTGCATAAATAAAAATTAATAGAAATCAAAGCGATATTGTCAAAATTTAGATGACTTTGATGTCGTTACAAGCTATATACGTTATCTGAAATTATATTACGAGAAAGGAACTCGTGTGAACTCATCTTAAACACAACTAGAACTGGTATTAGAAGACGACTACCTTCTTAATACACATTACTAGGAGTATTTTCTGTACAATATTTCTTAACTGATGCACAATTCGCAACTTTTAATAATGCATTTATAATTAAACCGTATTAATAACGATTAGTTTGTCACTCCTGGCATTTCAAACAACGAGTTATTCATTTTAATTATGGATGCTTTGTAACATCAGTAACAACAGAACTGATGCATGATTTATTAATGTTTTACTGTCACTTATTGTACTACTGCCATTAAGTTACTTCTAAATGATATGTTTATCTGGTTTTATAGTTGTGTGTTCAAGATTGGTATATTTAAAAATCAGTACAATTATCATTTTTGTGATATTAAATATTTGTGACCTGAAACATATATGCTAGTTAGTTATGTGAAGGTTAGGTTGACATTACCTTGTACAAGGTAAGTGTTGACTACACTTCCTTTATTTTTCTCAAACTCCAAACCTATATTTTGTGACGACAGTAAATAATATATAAGATATTTTTACAAACAGAGAGTGTAATAGTGTATAGCAATTTCTTGTAGCTACTGAGTTGCTAAATAAATAACATTAACAAATTAATACTCTAGAAATGTATGTCAAAAAAGTAACTAGTATATACTTTAAAAAATTAAATGAAAATAATGTAACATTTGCACAATTATTATTTCATATAGGAAAGATCAATATTATAACTGTATATTTGTTCTTATTTGTCGTGTTAGTTTGAAAATATATTTCTTGTATTATTTATGTTTAATATTCTACTATATCTTTGTTTTATTAGAAGAAATATTTATTGGAGTACTGGATTTGAATATATTTTGCAAACAAAAAAAATGTTATTTACGAGAGAAAATGTTGCAACGTTTGCTATTGACATTGAAATAAACCAATTATTATGTATAAATACATATACATGTTCGCCATTAAACGTAGGTATCTTTTGTTATCTCTTCTGCTCTTATTAGATATCATATTTAACAAAACTGTACATACACATTTGTATATAAGAGAATATGTGTTTGCTATATTATATTTTAGTGTGAGTATTTTACTGAGCTAAGATTACTATTTCTGGTCAATGTCGATGTTCTTTTCTTGTATCATTGTTTATTATAATGTCGATGTTCTTTTCTTGTATCATTGGTTATTATAATGTCGATGTTTTTATTGTATCATTGTTTACTATAATGGCAATGTTCTTTTCGTGTATCCTTGGTTGTTATAATGTCGATGTTCTGTTCGTGTATCATTGTTATTATAATATCGATGTTCTTTTCTTGTACCATTGTTATTATAATGACGATGATTTTTCTTGTATCTTTGTTTAATATAATGTCGATGTTTTTTCTTTTATCTTTGTTTGTTATAATGTTGATGATTTTTCTTGTATGATTGTTTATTATAATGTTGATGTTTTTTCTTAGTGAAACACGTACAAACAAATTACTATAGTTTTACAAAATACAGAAACAGTGACGATAAACAGCAACATTTCGACCAACAAGGCCTTTATCATGCAAACGAACAAACAGGACAAATTAAAATGAAACACAATAAATAGACGTATCAAATTAACAAACGAATAAGAAAAATGAATAAAAACAATAATGAAATAAAATAGACACAAAAAAACAATAAAATCTAGAATATATAACGGAAAATGAAATCATATAGAAACATCTGGAGAAATATAAAACTTGAATACATGCAACATATACCCATATAGATTACAAAGCATGGGAAGAGAAAGTACTAAGAAGCATAAGAATGTAATACGTTGAGCCGCGTGGTCGCAAGGTACCATACAAAGAAATCAACCGATTCTCCAGAGCAAATCGACTACGATCATCAGAGGAACATGATCGGATGGCTGTGACCTGGACATCGCAAGCTCCTGAATGGCCAGTATCATTGAAATGGTAGCTACAGGGGCACAGAGCATTGGCGTATATCGCGCAAGTGTTGGGCGAATCGGTCACTGAGTCTCCTGCCGGTTTCCCAATATAGGCCTTGTTGCACCGCTTGCAGATAATGGCATAGATAATATTACGGACTCGCACGTGAAACTGTCTTCAACAACGAACGTGGCTTTTGGAAACGACACGTGCGGTCTGTATTACATAAGCACAAGTGTTGCAGCGCCGACGGCCACACTGGATGGTGCAAAAATGACTCTGGATATTAGGCTTGAGACACTGTGAACCAACATATCCTTAAGGCTTCTGTCCCGTCTGTACGTCACCAAAGGATAGTGTTGGAAGATTGAACGTGTCTCAGGATCAGACTGAAGAATGGAGAGATGACGGAATAAGACTTTCTTCACAAGGGAACTATGAGGGGGGAAAGTTAAGACAAGTTTCACCCTGTCAGAATTGGAAGTTCTATGCTGGTTAGAGAGGCCTCCTGGCGAGAAATTTGCTGAATTCTTATCCGGGTATAAGTGCTTACGAAAGAAATCCAGCATCTCGTGAGCTCTATCGAGAAAATCGTTGTCCTCGCTACAGAGAATGTTTTTTCTTGTATCTTTGTTTAATATAATGTTGCTGTTTTTTCTTGTACCTTTGTTTATTATAATGTTGATGTTTTTTTCTTGTATGATTGATTATTATCATGTTGATGTTTTTCGTGTATCGTTGTTTATTATAATGTCGATGTTTTTTTTTATCTTTGTTTATTATAATGTTGATGTTTTTTCTTGTATCATTGTTTACTATAATATCAACATTTGTTTGACGAAGTGTTGGAAACTATTCTGTTATTTTATTCTTCTGTTGATTTATTATTTTCTCAACCTTTAATTGTGTTATTAGATGCTTTTTTTCTTGCCGTTATTAACCCTTTCACTCCGTAGTTTATTTAACCTTTTGACGAATTCATATTGTAATGTACACTGAATTAGACAGTACACTGGCATTGTGTCCTCCTGAAAAATAATGGAAGAGAGTATATCGGCACATAAGGATGAAGAGGTTAAGGCTGCAGTTCTAAGCAGGAAAACGAAAACGTGACATTCTTAAATTTAACTCGGTAACACCCTGATGTAATTTTGAAGATGGTAAAGATATAATTCTGTTTCAGATGGCTATGTCCTTTGAAAAGGGTTTGTGTATGCAGTGTACTGTAAAGAAGTGAAATTCTCACTCTGTTGTATTCTTTGCTTGAGAAAGGCAGTTTGGTAAAAGCGTTTCTGTGTATTGTTTTTGTATTTTATAAATCTCTAGTACTTTGTTATTGTGACATTTTTTTACGTGTTTCGCTCAACTCACTTAACAACCAACTCAAATTAATCAAATCAAATAAATGTGCAAAAGAAAAGTGCTGTAGACAATGTGTATTAATTCAAGGGAAAATTCCCTCAAACTAATATTATTCTATGATGGTTTGTTAATTGTTACATTTAGTTTCTATAATTTTATACAATTTTAATATAATTTGGAGATTCAATCGATAGTTATATTAAGTGGACTATTTAATCCAGTCCTCGTTTATCTGAAAAGTTATTTGGCTTCGTAAGAATGTATATATCTTCCTGTTAAATGGAAATGATATTGTTTTGGCAATAATCCTTGCAATAGCGATCAAAAGTCAGGGGTCGCAATGTTACAACTTAGATAGGAATATTGTAAACTAGCCCCGAAATAGCACGAACAATGCTTGAAGTATTATAGGCAACAGGTTGAGTGTCGGTATAAATAATATGTTTACATAAGGATATGATATGATATATATATATATATATATATATATATATATATATATATATATATATATATATATATAATGTGCTTGTTATATTATTCTGATATAATGTTTATATTTTATTGTTATATATTAAACTTTTAAAGTTAATCAGTGTCAAGTTAAAAGTAAGATTTACGAAACAATAATTTCTAAAATATAAATATACGTTAATTATTTTTAGTTTGGTGGGACCCAATTCTTACTGGGCCCCTAGTGACCAGGGGCGTATACTAATTTGGGAGGAAATATGCTGAATTTCAAATTTAAGGCTATGTGTAATATTTGGACAAATCAACTTTCAAAGCTAATCGGTACGTTAAAAATAATTATGAACAATAATGTCAAATAATAAGCATATTATTCATATTGTTGGCGACCACGGGCCCTTATTGACAGCCGCCGACAGAGTGCTGATCATAGTCAATATGGCACACATGTTGATCTTAAACATCGCAAATGACGATCTAGCTAATCCATTGCGAAGTGTTAATTTGAGCCAATACGGTACAAAGTGCTAAATGTAGCCGATCCTCACACAAATGGCTATATTTTAGAACAGTCCATTGCACATATGCTAATCTAGTAATACATGGCACACATGCTAATCTAGCTAATACATGACACAACTGCAATCTAGCTAATCCATGGCACACTGCTAATCTAGCTAATACATGCTACAAATGCTAAATCTAGCTAATACATGGCACACACTGCTAATCTGTAAACACATTGCACACACTGCTAATCTAGCTAATACATGGCACACACTGCTAATCTAGCTCATACATGGCACATACTGCTAATCTAGCTAATACATGGCACACACTGTTAATCTAGCTAACACATGGCACACACTGATAATCTAGCTAATACATGGCACAAACTGCTAATCTAGCTAATACATGGCACACACTGCTAATCTAGCTATTACATGTCACGCACTGTTAATCTAGCTATACATGGCACACACTGCTAATCTATAATACATGACACACTGCTAATCTAGCTAATACATGGCACAACTGTTAATCTAGCTAATACATGGCACAAACTGTTAATCTAGCTAATACATGCCACACTGTTAATCTAGCTAATACATGGCACACACTGCTAATCTAGCTAATACATGGCACACACTGTTAATCTAGCTAATACATGGACCACACTGCTAATCTAGATAATACATGGCACATACTGTTAATCTAGCTAATACATGTCACACACTGCTAATCTAGCTAATACATGCACACCTGCTAATCTAGCTAATACATGGCACACACTGTTAATCTAGCTAATACATGGCACACATGCTTAATCTAGCTAATACATGGCACACACTGCTAATCTAGCTAATACATGGCACACACTGCTAATCTGGCTAATACATTGCACACACTGCTAATCTAGCTAATACATGGCACACACTGCTAATCTAGCTAATACATGGCACACACTGCTAATCTAGCTAATACATGGCACACACTGCTAATCTAGCTAATACATGGCACACACTGTTAATCTAGCTAATACATGGCACACACTGTTAATCTAGCTAATACATGGCACAAACTGCTAATCTAGCTAATACATGGCACACACTGCTAATCTAGCTATTACATGTCACGCACTGTTAATCTAGCTAATACAGGGCACACACTGCTAATCTAGGTAATACATGGCACATTCTGCTAATCTAGCTAATACATGGCACACACTGCTAATCATATAATACATGACACACTGCTAATCTAGCTAATACATGGCACACAACTGTTAATCTAGCTAATACATGGCACAAACTGTTAATCTAGCTAATACATGGACCACACTGCTAATCTAGCTAATACTTGGCATGCACACTGCTAATCTAGTTAATACATGGCACACACTGTTAATCTAGCTAATACATGGACTCACTGCTAATCTAGATAATCATGGCACATACTGTTAATCTAGCTAATACATGTCACACACTGCTAATCTAGCTAATACATAGCACACTCTGCTAATCTAGCTAATACATGGCACACACTGTTAATCTAGCTAATACATGGCACACATTGCTTATCTAGCTAATACATGGCACACACTGCTAATCTAGCTAATACATGGCACACACTGCTAATCTGGCTAATACATTGCACACACTGCTAATCTAGCTAATACATGGCACACACTGCTAATCTAGCTAATACATGGCACACACTGCTAATCTAGCTAATACTTAATAAGTGTTTCATGTAAATAAAAGAATAATTTACGTTTGGAATCAAACATGGTCATTGTCTGTATTATATGTTCGTTACATAGCGGGTTTAAGGTGTACTTGTCTTTGCGCCTTTTCCATCGGTATTTGCTCTATAAATGTCACAGTTAACCAATTAAGATCGTGCCATCTAGAACCTTTTTCGGTTTTACCGTGAGATCGTGTGAAGTCGTGCATGGAAAATTAATCTTTGAGACAAGAATATGATTAAACGTAGGATTAACTGGACATGTGTCACTGACATGACTGTAGAAACATAACTCAGGGTAGTGAGAACGTGCAATTTTCAAAGCTAATGTTGACATCCACGGCGAAATGGTGAAAGTAGACTACACGTCCTCAGGACAGATCACCACACTAGATTTATACCTGCATAGTCATGCTCGTTGCTAGAGCCAGGAACATTAACGAGACAACTGCCAAGCTTTTGATATTTTAGAGCGCATGGAGTTTAGAATTTGTCATTACGACTAGGCACTTCAAGCTCGGACACACACAATTGTTTGAAAGCAGACGCAGTAAACTCTGCCTGTCTCTTACCGCTGGGAACGAAAACGGCTACGGCTAGTAGGGGAAAGGCTCGTGCAGGCGTAGAGAATATGTAAGCATTGGGGGCGACCTGGTATTGCACAATCGCTTGTTCGATTTTCAATACCAGAAGACACTTAAGATATGCACACTACATGTATTATGTTAGGGGGTGGTTTAATGTGTGCGCGTTTCGCGTATGCTGAGCTTTCTAAATTACGATTTATGTACTTTATCAACTTTATTGTGTGTTACAGGTGCCTGGTCCCTCCACCGTAGCTCGACTTAGATAAGTGCTAAAGTTCTAAAATTTGAAAACTTGCGGTTTTTTTTACAATTCTTAGTCGAGCGACTGTATTACTTATTTTGTGGGATCAGCGGTTATGACATTTTGCTGGGCTACGAAGTGGAGTAAAACGTATTTTTAAAACAAAATACCATATCATTTTCATGAGTTCTATTATATTCATCATGATCATCATCATCATCAAGTAGATTGTCCCTTCCGGAACTTAGTTCCCATGACAACAGTCCTGAACAATCTATTTTCTGTGCAAGTTGACCAGCGTATTACATTGGGTTTTAGAAATGAAAACAAGCCTAACTGACGAGTCATCAGATCGCCTTTAATGTGAATAATGGGATAAAATAAATTAATATTCTACAGAAAATTTCACCAGTGATACGTACTTCAATTCAATTAATGAGGCGAGGAGTTAGATTTGAGCGATCATTAAAAAACTTGGGATTTCAGACCAAAGTGAATGAAACTGTCCTATGTGCTATAAAAATAAAATACAACGTCTACTACGTGAATGAGTTGATTTGTCAACACAGACGTTGTGTTTATATTTCGAACTAACTAGCATGACTGTCACATGTGTATTGACGAGAATAATGAAACTACACAGATAAATGAACACAATTGTTTGAAACAGAAAATGTAAACGCTGACCGATAGATTATAAATAGCTCTTACATATTCTTTCTTTGATTGATTCTGTTTCTTCTTCGAACGTTCCATAACGACCACCTGTTAAACCACTCGTTGTGATATGTATGTGATCTGAGCTTGAGATAATGTGTACATTGTGCCAGTTATGAGCCTACAAGTAGGTCAGCACATCCGATTTCTGCAACGCTTTTATTTCCTCGGGTAGCTTCCCTTGGCCCCTATCTCAGTTGCCTCTTACGACATGCCATGTAGGTCACAGTGTGACTATTCTTTGCTCTCCTTGAGGGCCCCAGCAACACACAGACAGAGAAAGAGTGGTTATCTTGTTTGATAAAAACAAACGTAAACAACAAACATAACTCTACATGGACGCTCCATGCTCCATTTATTTTTGATTCCTTCTTCTTCTTCTTCTTTGCGTTCGTTCTTTACGACCAATTGTAATCACTCTTTGTGATATGTTTGATCTTTGCTAAGAACGTGTATACGTTGCACATTGGTTTGGTAGGCCCCTAAACGCATAGATCATTCCTTTAGCACAGTGTTCCCTGTAAGAGATCGTGCAATCATTTATTTTTTCATGAGTACCTACAAGTTCATTTTAGTATTTTATTTCGGCAGATGACTAAGTGACGGCTGGTCTTCCAGGTTGTCATAAGTTGTCCTAGTTTTCCTAGTTGAAAATGTTCAGCTGTCAGAATTTTGGCAAATTATGAATCGTCTCTGAAACTACTGCATAGATACTCTAACGCTGTCTCAACTAGCTGAAAGGAACTGAGTATCTAGAGTACAACTAAAGTGAGGTGCGGAGATGTAATTTCTGACCACTAACACTGATAACAGATAAAATGACAGTTATACATGTGTCCTTGGTAAGGTTTCCTGTAGATATTTTTCTTATCTCTATGGCATTGTGGTATGCTGGTTATCTTCCCACTTCAAATTGGTCGTTCGATGTCCGCATGAGGCGAACGCGTTAGTTTTAATTGATCCTGATCTCAATGAAGTAAATCGAGCACCTAGTTCTATTATAGACAGGCGATAGAAACGTTCTCATATTCAAGAACTATTGACAATAAAAGAACAATAGACGTACGAACATCGATAAGAATAGACTGGAAAACCAATGTTTAATAAACATTTATTATAATTTTCAATAAGAATATAATTTGCAGGGAAAAAAAAACATACATGAAGTGGAACAGATTCACCACCATATTTTGTGCCATCTAGCTATGGATCCCTAGCAGACTTTTATCTACTAATCATAGCCACATCTGTTTACACATCAGCAACATCATCCATTACGTTATCTGGTATCAGCTGTTCAATTACGAATTCATTTTTAATATTGCTTCAATGTCTACCTTCCTGTCAGGATTATCAGAAATGTTTCACGTCGGGTCAGGAGTAAGACAAGGTGGCGTACTATCCTTGCTACTGTTCATCAAATATATTAACGACAACTGTAAAATAGCTAACTCCAGCGAAGGAAACAACCTCGGAGAGCTCTTAAATGAATTTATTTTTGCAGATGATCAGGCAATCATATCAACAACAGAAGAACAGCTACATCAACATATTAACAGACTCCAGTTAGCATGTAACGAATACAACATGAGAATAAACATCAACAAAACAGAAGTAATGACATTCACCAGAGAGGAAAGCACTACCAATATTTCCATCGACAATCGCCCACTAAATCAAATAATAGACTTCACATACCTAGGGAGCATTTTTTCAGCAAACGGAAGAATAACTAATGAAATTCAACACAGATGCAAAAGCAATCAAATGATAGGACAAATGGCGCCACTTTTAAGATGCAAACACGTCACCATGAACTCAAAAAGAGCAATGTTCAACACAATCTTTCTCCCACATTATGTTACCAGTGCCAAACATGGACACTGACAACAAACGATAGAAGAAAAACTAGTCACAACAGAGATGAAGTGGCTACACAGAATGATGGGTGTAACAAGAAGAGACCGGTTGAGAAATGAAGACATCATGACAAAAGTGGGTACAACATCAGTACTAGACTTCATCAAGAAACAGCAAATTAAATGGTTCGGCCACGTAATCAGATTACCAACAGACAGTGCACCTCAAAGAGCAATGCTGCTCCGATACAATAGGTACAAAGCAAAAGGTCGGCCACGCAAAAGATGGAACTAAGAGAAACTAGAGGCCACTAAAGAGACTATCTACAAAGCGCATACAAGGGCCCGTTTTAGAAATCTCATCTTAACCTGACGATGTAAAGCAAACAGGATTCGAGAAAGAAGAAGAAGTCTACATTTCCAGTGTCGGCGCAGAGAAAAATCCCTCAAGGGAGCACCATCATTTATATCGTGACTACAAGGATGATATCATTGATTTATGTTTCCTAACTTCAGATGTTTTGGATGAATTAATATCCCCAGTACAAAAAAGTTGACGAAACGTATCTCTATATTTAGTACTCATGTTATAGTAGAGAAATATTGACGCTTGAGTTGAAAGAATCAAAGACAAAAGTAAATGACCAGAAAGCAAAGAATGCATTCTGATTCAAACCGAGAACGCTGAATGCTGGTTCAAAGAATGTAACTATGGATACGGCAACACCTGGTGTATAACACACAATTAAGATGGTTGTTATCATAATTACCATAATTACTGTTTTGCTTTCTCTGGCGGATATAGATCCCACGGAATTCTTATCAGCATTGGCCTTCAGTCGCCAGCTTAATTTTTTCCTGAGTTGAACTATAAGAATCAAAGTAAAAATAATGACAGCAACGAAAGATGTTGACCCTAACATAGAATACATGATGAAAAACAACTTCTCTTCCTTTTTGTTGCTACTTCTGTACACCAGCCCCAGCAATGTTTTGTTCATTTTAGGATAGAACTTCCAATCGTAGTACATTGTGGCATAGCTAGGTAATAATGAAGAAATAACAACTACGTATATGAAACATATAGATAGTGTGGTTACCCTTGGTGTGATAATTTGCTTAATCTTAAGTGGTATAGTAATACACAAACATCTTTCTGCTGTAATATAAATAGTTATCCAACCAGTGATCCTAGCAAAACAAACGTGAGGCATCCCTGCCACTAAATACTGAATCTCGTGATGCACCATAGGCTGGTTAGAATGTACGAAGAAGGGATTAAGTAAAATACACAAACACAATAGTGTTAACAAAGAACACAAGTCTGAGATGGCAAGTCCAAAGAAGCTGATGTTGGTTGTACTACTGAATCCTTGTTTGTAGAAAACCAAAATGTTCATAACATTAGCCACAACACCAAATAGGGCAATAGCGCTGCTGAGAATTACGTAAGACACAATCTCGTAAATTTCTCTTTCTCGATCATTTATAAACTCTACAGACAGATGACTACTGATGGTAGACATTTCTGAAACAAAAAGAGAACAACAGATTAGTTCACATTCTCCGCAATATCATGTGAAATTTCGATACATAACAATATAATTATTTGACCATGATGAATATGAAATTCTGAAACAGTATGTTTGTTTGGTTGAGTTTGTGCTTTAGACTCAGTTTAGTCATTCTTTATGACATGTTTGGTCTTAGCCAAGAACGACTATACGTTGAGCTTTCGTCCGAAAGCTCTGCACATGTAGGGCAGCCGCATCTGAAAATGTTTGCATACGGGAAATGTTTGAGTCCGTCTCGCTGACATTCTCTCACACATTTCCTTCCTTTGTGTGCCTATTCTTCTTCTTTTGTCAGTACACTATTACCCAGTGTCCTGGTTTTATGTATTTGTCTTGCGCTTCTCTGGTGACTTGTGTGATGGTTTGCTTAGTCCCCTTGCAGAGTTCAACTACATTATATATCCACCTTTTCCTTGGTCTTCCTCTCGCCTTCCTTCCTGATATTCTGTTGTATAAAACTTAATAGGCAGTTTGGTTTGTTTGCATTCTTACACAATGGATAATCCACTTCATTCTCTGTTTCGCTATATAATTCAGTCATATCTTGTTCCAACCTGTAGTGGCAGCCAGTCTCGCAAACATAGATTCTGAAGTCCAAATAGGATATCCAGCAATAGAGTGCTGCTGTTCAAGGTTAGTTCATGTGTGAGAACGAAGGATAAGCATAGTCACAAAGCTGAAAGTTTACCTAGGCCAAAAGTGCTAATACGCTGCTGTAAAGCAGAACATGGACAGTAATAAGAGACGACAAGAAAAATTAAACCATTTCCACACAAGCTGTCTACGCAGAATACTAAAAATAAACTGGCAGGACAAAATTCCAGACAGCGAAGTCCTCACAAGAGCAAAGATCCCAAGCGTCAACACCCTGTTGCAGAAGGCCCAACTGAGATGGGTCGGTCACGTTCGAATGCCTGATAAACGCATCCCAAAACAGTTGATGTATGGCGAGCTTGAAGGGGGCAGACGTTTAGCAGGTGGACAGAAAACGCTTTAAAGACACTCTTAAAGTGTCTCTGAAATGCTTCGATATAGACAATAAGTGCTGGGAATCCCTTGCGCAAGATCGCCAAATGTGGCGCTGTAACAACAAAAGAGGAACCCGAATAGCTGAGAATCATCGTATTGTTGAGTCACAGAAAAAACGAGCAGCGCGAAAAGACAGAGCACAGAACACGCACATGTCTAACCTTGATCATGTATGCCCCACCTGTGGTCGGGGATTATGTTCTAGGATTGGACTCTACAGTCACCTCCGCACACACCAGAGAGGTGCAACAGTACACGTCTGAGATTGTTGTCATCATCGCTTGCGATGGACGGCTATTATTAGGCAGCCAGTACCCCCCAGGTGGTAGCCGAGGAACCAGACAGTAAGATTTAGTGTAGCTTGTATATATTTAGATATTTTATTAGCAGACTTAGTGTTTGCACTCTCTAAGCAGAATGGCAACACTAAACGAGACATTGACGTAGGGAAACTAATCGACGTAGTTGTGTAGTGACTGCTTAGTAACGATTAGTAAACAGGAGCGACCGATATAAACAAGACTGAGAAGCAGACGTGTTTTGTCCAATCATGTAATAAAGACACATATGAAGCTTTTCAGACAGTGTTTGTGCTTTGTAGCATCGTCTGTGCCAATCATCACCTTCATAACTACAACAATGATACTCACTAACTACTCTACAACAAACCTTTTTCTGGTGCTGGTATTCGTAACTATGTCGATTATTGTGTTATTGGTGACTTTGCGGAGACATCTCATTTCGCATGTTGCTATTTTCTGTGTATGTTTCTTATTCATTGTCCATGTTTAGCATTGGTAACATAGGGTGGGTATGAAGATGCTATTCATCAACTGTTGTTTAGCTGTGAGTGAAATGTTTGGATATCTAATTAGTGGCTCTAGTTGGTAGGTTATTGCATCTGCTTTCTGGACTCTAGCTTCTACCTCTCTGTCGAGTCTTCCATCCTCTGTGAATATGTTTCATATGTACTTGAATTCCTAAGTCTATTGTACTCCCATTGATGTTGATGTTTAGTGTATTTTTCCTTCCTATAGTCATTACCCATTGCTCTTTAATAATTATTATTTCGTCGTATATGTTGGCTTTATGATCTGCGCTAAAGAGTATGTCTACACTTTACATCATTTCTGACTGTGAGGTCATTACCAAATCTCTCTTGCCCGCAGAGATTGTTAGATCTGTTTTGTTGCTGTTCATGAATCGCATCTGTATGTCAGCATTTGTTCTATGTAACACTGAATAACTCTCATTCAGATCTCAATTGACAACGACTTGTTGCCTATAATTCTTCTCCTTTTTTCTGCAACGATGTTTTCGATTGCCCTATTATGCCGTTTACTTCTGATGTACATCTGCCATTTGACATTACCAGGACTCCGAAATATTTAAATTGATGTACTTGTCTTTGCTTAGTCCCATTTACTGTGTTGGAGCATTTTCTCAGAGTTTGTTTTTTTATATGATCATAACGTGTGTCTTCTTAATATTCAAACTAAGTCATCGGTTGTTACTTTACATCGCAACCTCATCTGACTCGTATGTATTATATATCCAACGGCCAAGGTGCTTATTGTATTTCATGCAAGAGTTGTGTTTAATAAAATGGTGTAGTATATATTTTGTTTTAGGTTCACGTTGACTGCAGTAACAATGCGATAATTGTTTTTCAACAAACCACCAGTTACACAGCTGATATTCCAGGGATATCTGGTGAAAATATTAATGTTTACTGAACGAAGCGGTCCATCTTCGAACTAACAACATGAAGAACTCTCCACATACGTCTTGACCACTTCTCTACAGATACCCCATTTCTAGGTTTTTGCTTCTTCGTTAGTGCATAAATAATAATTAATAGAAATCAAAGCGATATTGTCAAAATTTAGATGACTTTGATGTCATTACAAGCTATATACTTTATCTGAAATTATATTACGAGAACGGAACTCGTGTGAACTCATCTTAAACACAACTAGAACTGGTATTAGAAGACGACTACCTTCTTAATACACATTGCTACGAGTATTTTCTGTTCAATATTTCTTAACTGATGCACAATTCGCGACTTTTAACAATGCATTTATAATTAAACCGTATTAATAACGATTATTTAGTCACTCCTGGCATGTAAAAAAACGAGGTATTCATTTTAATTATGTATGTTTAGTAACAACAGTAAGAAGAGAACCGATGCATGATTTATCAATGTTTTATTTGCACTACTTTTACTACTGCCAGTAAGTTACTTCTAAATGATATGTTTATCTGGATTTATAATTGTGTGTTCAAGACTGGTACATTTACAAATCAGTACAATTATTATTTTTGTGATATTAATTTTACCTGAAACATGTATGCTAGTTAGTTATCTGAAGGTTAGGTTGACATTACCTTGTACAAGGTAAGTGTTGACTACACTTCCTTTATTTTTCTCAAATTCCAAACCTATATTTTGTGACGACAGTAAATAATATAGAAGATATTTTTACAAACAGAGAGTGTAACAGTGTATAGCAATTTCTTGTAGCTACTGAGTTGCTTAATAAATAACATTAACAAATTAATACTTTAGAAATGTATGTCAAAACAGTAACTAAAATACAATTTAAGAAATTAAATGAAAATAATTTAACATTTGCACAATTATTATTTGATGTAGGAACGATCAATTTTATAACTGTATATTTGTTCTTATTTTTCGTGTTAGTTTGAAAATATATTTCTTGTGTTATTTATATTTAATATTTTACTATATCTTTGTTTTATTAGAAGAAATATTTATTGGAGTACTGATTTGAATATATTTTGCAAAAAAACCAATGTCATTTACACAGAAAATGTTGCCAACGTTTGCTATTGAAATTGAAATAAACCAATTATTATGTAATAATACATGTACATGTTCGCCATTAAACGTAGGTATCTTTTTGTGATCTCTTGCTGCTCTTATTAGATATCGTATTTAACAAAACTGTACATACACATTTGTATATAAGAGAATATGTGTTTGCTATATTACATTTTAGTGTGAGTATTTTACTGAGCTAAGATTAATATTTCTGGCCAATGTCGATGTTTTTTTCATGTATCATTGGTTATTATAATGTCGATGTTTTTTCTTGTATCATTGTTAATATAATGTCGATGCTTTTTTCTTGTATGATTGTTTATTATAATATCAACATTTGTTTGACGAAGTGTTGGAAACTATTCTGTTATTTTATTATTCTGTTGATTTATAATTTTCTCAACATTTAATTGTGTTATTAGATGCTTTTTTCTTGCCGTTATTAACCCTTTAACTCCGTAGTTTATTTTACCTCTGGACGAATTCATATTGTAATGTACACTGAATTAGACAGTACACTGGCATTGTGTCCTCCTGAAAAATAATGGAAGAGAGTATATCGGCACATAAGGATGAAGAGTGGCGTTCGAGAACGAAGTGACATTCTAATTCTGTAACAGTGCAATTTTGAAGATGGAGATATAACTTGCTCAATGGCTAGTCTAAAGGATTTTGTATGTAGTGTACTGTAAAAGTGACATTCTTAAATTTCAACTTCGTAACAACCCGATGTAATTTTGAAGATGGTAAAGATATTTAGGAGGATTTTATTGTTAATCTGTTTCTAATGAATTCTTCCCGGACAGCGGCTTTCCAGCCTGATCTTCTCGCTTTTGAACTGACAAGGGTTCTTTTAAGTATACTGAGATCAGGGATGTCTAGAAAAATATTCCGATGTCTCCACGAGGAGCAAACAGTTATCTTTGGCACAATACTAACCTCTACGCTACACATGCTTATTATTACTAATAACGAATAGAAATGATGATATAGTTAAGATTCCAAGGATTTCTCCAGTAAAAAAGTAAAGGGTTTGGTTAAGGAACAGTTTAAATGTTACACAAAGAATTATGATTGCAGATGTTAAAAGATCATGTTCATATTTGCGCCTGTAGCTCAAGCGGTAGTGAGCTAGATCACAACCCAAACATGCAATGTGCGCTAGGAGTTATATATATCAATCAATCAACATAAGCGTACCTGGTTCAATTCCGCGGCAGGCACTTTGACAAAATGCATTCTCGTGGGGGTTTTACGAACAGTAAAATTAGAAATCACCGTAGGAATATAGACAATGGCAAACTAGTGAACGTATATGTGGTGCCTAGAACATTGATGACTCGTTTACTGTGGTTGAGGACTACGTCATATTCTTCTTCTTCTTCGAATGCTCTATATCGACCACTTGTTAAACCCTTTTTGTGATTTGTAAGTTATCTGAGCCTAATAGCGATTTTACGTTGTGGCTGTTATGCGCCTGCAAGTAAAGCCACACATCTAATTTCTTCTGCGCTTTTTATTTACCAGTGTAACTTTCCTAGGTCCTACATCCGTCGCATCTTACGGCATGTCTTGTAGGTCGCAGTGTTACTATTCTTTGCTCCCTTCAGAGCCTCGGCAACTAAGTCCTGTAACTTAAATGACACGAGTTTCATTCATTTGATGAGTGAAAGACTGGTTTGTTTTCTTGAAATACGATTAATCCTTGAATCCCGCTATATAAGTTAAAAGAGCGCATGAATGTATGATACTAGCTCGACGGCACCTGCATGCACCAAGTTGAACATCGCTGGTCGAGAGAATGATAGAGACGGAGGTGCTGTAGGAGAACGTAATGATAGAGGAGACGTTAGAGGAAGGAATCTTGGAGTAGGTGGGGATATGAGAGCAGTTGTAGTAGAACTTAATGTAATTGTGAGATGTAATGATAGAGGAGACGTTAGAGGAAGGAATATTGGAGAAGGGGGGATGAGAGATGTATTGGAGGAGAACGTAATAAGAGAGGAAGTGTTAGAGGAAGAAATATGGAGTAAGGGATGGAGATCATTGAGGAGAATCATATTTGAGAGAGAGTGATGGAAGAACTTCTGGAGAATATCATGAGTATTATTACAAGAGATGTGATGGAAGAACTTCTGGAGGAGAATATCATGGAAGTATTATTGCAAGAGATGTGATGGAAGAACTTCTGGAGAAGAAATATCATGGCAGTATTATTGCAAGAGATGTGATGGAAAACTTCTGAGGAGAATGTCATGGCAGTTTTATTGCAAGAGATGTTATGGAAGAGCTTCTGAGGAGAATGTCATCGAAGTATTATTGCAAGAGATGTGATGGAAGAACTTCTGGAGGAGAATGTCATGGAAGTATTATTGCAAGAGATGTGATGGAAGAACTCCTGGAGGAGAATGTCATGGAAGTATTATTGCAAGAGATGTGATGGAAGAACGTCTGAGGAGAATGTCATGGAAGTATTATTGCAAGAGATGTGATGGAAGAACTTCTGAGGAGAATGTCAGGAAGTATTATTGCAAGAGATGTGATGGAAAGCTTCTGGAGGAAAGAGGAATGATTGATTGATGATGAGTAACCTTGTGTCTCCGATCTATTTCTTACACAGTAAGATCTCATCGGTGAAAATATTTCGCAGGAAAATTTTAAAATATTTAAAAATAATAGTAATAATATGTTTTGCCTTGGAAGATCCATGGAACAAAGTGTTAATCTTAACCTATCTATGACACAACGTGATAATCTTAGCCACTCCATGGCGCAGAGTCAGTGGCGGCTAGTGGTCATTCTTCTTTGTGAGGCCCAGCAAAAATTTCGGAAAAATCGTGGTATTTGGAGTATTTACTAGTATTTGTCTATTTCGGGAAGTTATTACCTCTTTCAAGAAAAGAGCAAATGCTTCTGTTCTGAAAAAGATTAATATTAAAGAAATTTGGCTATTAAATAATATAAAATCAAAGACAATTAAATATTTTGGACACATCAAACGACAACAGCGTCTAGAGAAGATTTTAGAAAACTTGTCAGGAACGCAAATTGAACATGCGTCACTCGCATGACAACAAAAAACAAGCAACGCGAACTTGTCAACGAGTCTAGAGCGTCTTATACATATTAAGATGATTTTGTAATATATAATCTCTGTTTCAGATGGCGACGTCCTTTGAAGGATGTTGTATGCAGTGTACTGTAAAGAAGTGAAATTATCACCTCTGTTGTATTCTTTGCTTGAGAAAGGCAATTTGGTAAAAGCGTTTCTGTGTATTGTTTTTGTATTTTATAAATCTCTAGTACTTTGTTATTGTGACATTTTTTTACGTGTCTCGCTGAACTCACTTAACAACCAACTCAAATTAGTCAAATCTAATAAATGTTCAAAAGATAATTGCTGTAGACAATGTGTATTAATTCAAGGGAAAATTCCCTCAAACTAATATTATTATATGATGGTTTGTTATTTATTACATTTAGTTTCTATAATTTTATACTATTTTAATATAATTTAGAGATTCAATCGATAGTTATATTAAGCGGACTATTTAATCCAGTCCTCGTTTATCTGGAAAGTTGTTTGGCCGCGCAAGAATGAAGATATCTTCCCGCTGAATGAAAATGATATTGTTTTGGCAATTATCATTGCAATAGCGATCAAAGGTCAGAGCTTTACTTTAGCAATACATGGCACACACTGCTAATCTAGCTAATACATGGCATACACTGCTAATCTAGCTAATACACGATAACATGGTAATCTGCAATAACACACACTGTAATCTTGCTAATACATTGCATACACTGCTAATCTAGCTAATACATGGCACATACTTCTAATCTAGATAATTCATGGCACACACTGCTAATCTAGCTAATACATGGCACATACTGCTAATCTAGTTAATACATGGCACACACTGTTAATCTAGCTAATTCATGGAAACACTGCTAAACTAGCTAATACATGGCACACACTGCTAATCTTAGAGAGTCCATGACACAAATGGCTAATCTTAGTCAGTCCATTGTACATACTTCTGATCCAGCTAATCCTTGGCACGCCGTGCTATCTTCTCATGATATCCTACACATACCATGAAAAGAAAAAAAGAAAGAACACTGATGTCCTGAATGAACTGAATGTTAAATACAGTTGACTGATAAACATTATACTATACAGTTAAATACTATATCAGTGTGCAGTTCGCACTGATGTTGGACACAGCGACTGGTTTATGGTTGAAACCGGAGTAAAGCAAGGCTGTATTCTATCTCCGCTATTGTTTGGAGTGGCCATTGACTGGGTGATGCGAAAATGTTGCAGAGGCGAAACTGGCATCGATTGGATAGAAAATAGTCAACTAGAAGATTTGGATTGTGCAGATGATATTGCCTTGTTAAGTAGAAACAACCAAGATATGCAAAGAAAAACAGACAACTTGTCATCTATAGCATCAACAGTTGGACTGCAGATAAGCTATGAAAAACAAATATAATGAAGACACTTATGGCAAGTAATGCAGATATCACATGGAATCTAAAATGATAAAAATAACAGAGCAGTTCACTTTTTAGGGTAGCAATTTTGATTGCACAGGAAATGTTAAAAAGAAATTATGATACGAATTGGCAAGGCAACATCAGCTTTTAAAAGTCTAAATAAAATATGGAACTGTAAGTTATATAGTATTACAACTAAATTACGAATTTTCAATTCAAATGTTGTATCAATCCTAACATATGCAGCGAGAGTTGGAAAATGACTAAAGATATAGAAAGCAAGTTGAATGCATTTGAAAATAGATGTCTGCAAAAATAATGAATATAAAATGGAACGAATTCAGGAGAAGTGATGAAATCAGAGACATGTCTGGTCAACCACTAGTGACAACTGTTATAAGAAAGAGAAGATGGAGATATGTTGGACACACCTGTGAGGAGAAATGATCAACGAATATCAAAGCAGGCATTGAAGTGGGATGCAAAGGCTTTAAGAAGAGAGGTCGACTAAGGAGACCTGAAACGAACTTTGCTGAGAGGGCAGGAAATATCGGTCTCCGTTCCATGGAGGAGATTGAGCGAGTTGCCCAGGATAGAGCGGTATGGAGAAATTACTTGCAGGCCCTAGTAACGTATAACGGTACAAGAGGAATTATTATTATTATTATTATTATACATTAAATTATACACTTTGGCCACATCAAACGTCACGATGACCTGGAGAGAAACAATATTGTAGAGCAGGGACCCAGGAAGCAGAGGCAGACCAAGAAGAAGATGACTACAAGATATTAAAGAAACCATGAATATGACCATCGACAAAGTGGGTGAACTTGCTAGAGACAGGGTGAATTTCAGATGCGATGCAAAGAGAGCAACTTCCTATAAAGGACACGCGCCTTGATAATGGTTATTAATAATACATGGTTTTGAGACCTCATACATTGTTTCCTTTTGTACAGTGTTTCGCCCTTTTGTACATTTAACCCTTTTGCTGCTACATATTTTTCAAAGACGGACCTAAAAATAGCTACTCTTTGTTTCTAGGTCACAGACGTCAATGAACGCGTATAGCAGTGACAGTAGAAATGTATAACGTGTTAACACGTCGTTAGTCCACAGACGACATATAATAACATATGTATTAAAATGTCTTTAGCAGTGAATTGAAAAAACGTATATAATGCGTCTTTAGCAGCTAAAGGGTTAAAAAAGGATGTGTAATTCTATAATCTGTTTTCTGTATTTTTAAAATATTATGTGTACTATTATGTACACTTTTTTCTTCTGAATTCTTCTTCTTCGGCCCTTTGCTTTCAAACCTCCACTTTCGCCGTATATGGCCTGTGGTAGGTAATAGTGGTTCTATTCTTTACTCCGAATTCGGACTTCCGATAACCACACGGGCTTCTGATTTGTATAGTGTCATTTTGTATATGATATGTATAGATTTGTTTTATGTCCACTTAAGAAGTATTTCATTTAAATAAAATAATAATTTACGTTTGGAATCAAACATGGTCATTGTCTTTATTTTATCTTCGCTAAATAACGGGTTTAAAGTGTACTTGTCTTTGCGCCTTTTCCATCGGTATTTACTATATAAATGTCACAGTTAACCAATTAAGATCGTGCCATCTAGAACCTTTTACGGTTTTACCGTGAGATCGTGTGAAGTCGTGCATGGAAAATTAATCTTTGAGACAAGCATATGATTACACGTAGGATTAACTTTACATGTGTCACTGACATGACTGTAGAAACATAACTCCGGGTAGTGAGAACATGCAATTTGAAAGCTGATGTTGACATCCCCGGCGAAATCGTGAAAGTAGACTACACGTCCTCAGGACAGATCACCACACTAGATATATACCTGCATAGTCATTAATGCTCGTTGCTAGAGCCAGGAACATTAGCGAGACCACTGTCAAGCTTTTGATATTTTAGAGTGCATGGATTTTAGAATTTGTCATTACGACTAGGCACTTCAAGCTCGGACACACACAATTGTTTGAGAGCAGACGCAGTAAGCTCTGCCTGTCTTATGTCGCTGGGAACGAAACCGGCTACGGCTAGTAGGGGAAAGGCTCGCGCAGGCGTAGAGAATATGTATGCATTGGGGGTAGGGGGCGACCCTGGTATTGCGCAATCGCTTGTTCGATTTTCAATACGAGAAGACACTTAGGATACGCACACTACATGTAGCATGTTCGGGGTGGTTTAATGTGTGCGTGTTTCGCGCATGCTGAGCTTTCTAAATTACGATTTATGTACTTTATCAACTTTATTGTGTGTTGCAGGTGCCGGTCCCTCCACCGTAGCTCGACTTAGATAAGTGCTAAAGTTCTAAAATTTGAAAACTTGCGGTTTCTTTACAATTCCTAGTCGAGCGGCTGTATTAATTATTTTGTGGGATCAACGGTTATGATATTTTGCTGGAGTACGAAACGGAGTAAAACTCATTAAAAAAAAATAACGTATATTCATAAAAGTACGTATTATATTCATCAACCTGATCATCATCATCATCACCATCATCATCATCAAGTAGATTGTCCCTACTAAAACTTGGCTCTCATGACAGCAGTCCTGAAAAACTCTCTTTTATATGCAAGTTGACCTGCGTATTATATTGCATTTTAGAAATGAAAACAATCATCCTTTATGCGTTATCAAATAGCATGAGACAAATGAGCAAAAATAAATTAAAATTGTACAGAAACTGTCACCAGCGTTAGGTATGTATAACTAAATCAATTAATTAAACATATGGTTAGGTTTGAGCAATCATTTTTAAACTTAGGTTTTTCGACCAAAAAGGTCAAAATATGGCATGATAGGACGCACAATTTTCTTTTTGCACTCCAGCCTCTATCTTTCTATCCAGTTTTCCGTGGCCTTCTTCTTCGCGAACGCCCGCTGTTAATTCAGGTGGAAAGTCATGAAGTATTGCGCTTCTGACTGATTTTTGTGTGGGCCTATATTACCGTTTTATGGCTATCCCTCAACCATAAAGAAAACCTCGCCGACCTCCCAGGTACTGGAAGCTTAGATCCTTCAAGAGTGATCATTGCAGGAGATCTATTATCATTGTAACTCTTTTTCGGACGAGTTAGTTTTAGTGAAGGCATAACGATGACTTCTCTAACGGCTTTCCTGCCTTTGGTGAGGTCGTTCCATATGCAACGTAAGATAACGCTCTTTAATGATCTTTTAGTGCCGTATATTTTGGCTTAGATCTACGCCAAAGAGCATTAGTTCACATGCACTGACTGGGTGAGGTCGCTAAGGTAAAGACCCGAACGATCTCGACCCTTCTAGGGCTAGTCACAGGAAGTATCACCTTTTTGTGTTGCTTGTCAAACAAACGATCATACGTTGGAGGTATGCTTAGCCTTTATATGATCTGAGAGATGACATTTGGACGTCATTTGTGTAGGATGATCGGCGTCCAAAAATGTTGCCCTTAGCCAATGCTTGGGTTTGTACCAGTCAATCATGTGCGTTATCGGTCATACTTTTCTATCCACGGTGAGTTTGTTTATGAGTAGAGGTATTCTCAGCCGCTTCGGGGCGCGTGTGGTTACAAGGCAATTTTGCAAGGATTTTATTCAGTATTTTCCCAGTCTCCGGAAAACACTGGTCTGAGGCTGCGCACATATATTCTAGAGGGTCATTTCAATCGGCGCTAGGAACACAACTGAAATGTTTCGCTCGCGCCATAACCAACCTCAGTTCTTCCGGGGATGTTAGTTGTTATTGCATAAGTACTCTGCCCGGTTGTCCCAGGGAGTGTAGTTTCGGTAGGCACTAGAAACGAAAAATTTTATTATTTGCGCTTGTCCAAACTTACTCACCTCAGTTCTTCCGGTGATGTTAGTTATTTTGGCAACAGTACCCTGCCCGGTTGTTCCAGCTAGGGCAGTTTTGTTAGGCACTAAATGCAACTTTAGAATTTGTGCTCGGCCATCTTTAACCAATAGATTTCGCCGCGCTTGGCCTCATGTACTGAATTTGCCGCAAACCTTCCCATTTAGCATCACGAAGCTGAATTGCCGTGTTTTTACGAGATACTTGCCGAGACTTTTGATTCGTTACACATCGTTCCTATTGATTCTTGCCCCACAGCTGGCAATTTGTTTGCGACCCATTACTCCGGAGGAGTTGGCCCTCTTTTTCCCATTTGGATGCACCTCTCATCTCTTCGTATGCAGCCTTTCCCATTGAATGGGAAGCTGCAACTTGTGGTTCGACCGTTGTGTTGACAGTTTCCGGAACATTTACCGTATCTTGGGACTGCCCTGACGCGCAGTTTGAATCGTGCACATGGATCCGAGTTTAGCCTCATGTAAGCCAAACTGCTTCTGTTTTGGGATGCACCTCTCATCCTTTAATTTTGGTGCTGTCATGTACTCCGGGGGAGTTGGTATTCGTTCGCTGACGTCTCGTACTCTGCTGTATTCGTACGTTTCTGCCAAACGTAGGCTTTGTTTCTACGGAAAACGGCCAGGAGATGCGTGCATTTTGTTCGTATTTATAAACCTGCGTTGCTTTTCGTTGCTTGCACTGCTACCACTACCTGTAGCTAGCTCTCCTTCGAAATCTGCCTTCTTAGCCAGACCGAAACCACTGTCTGTTTCCATGGTCACCACGAGGAGGTGAGAGCAGGTCTAGATTAGTTCCAGCTCCACTAATCCTGGCTCTGCGTTGTCTCCATCTGCCTTTGACCCTCTTCCGTCGTCTGTGAATATACTTTCTAAGTATTTGAATTCTTTCACATGATTGATTGTAGTGACATTAACAGGGAATGTCTAATTTATAATGTTTTCTTCCTATATTCATTATTTCTTTTTTAGTGTTATTGATTTTCAGGTCATGATTTATACAATTTTGATTCAGGGTGTCAATATATTGTTGTAGATCTTGTTCATTTTGGTGTATCTGGTACTGGTCATCTACAAATAGCAGTTCATTTATTTAACTCTTTGAGAACCAGGAGCTACACTAAGTAAAAATGCATTATCTGAATTTGACTCTTGAGTTATTTTATTCATAAATTCAATAAATAGTGGTGAGAGGATAAATCCTTGTCTGGCACCTGATATAATGGAGAACCAGTGGGTATATATATATTTTAAGATATATATATTTGAATATTTATACATATTTCCTTGTTTATGTTTTCTTACTTCTTTTGTTTTATCTCTGTAGTAAGGTGTATGCTGGTTATCTTTCTTTTACTTCGTTTTGTTTTATCTCTGTAGTAGAGGTGTATGCTGGTTATCTTCCTTTTACTTCGTTTTGTTTTATCTCTTAGTAAAGAGTATGCTGGTTATCTTTCTTTTACTTCTTTTGTTTTATCTCTGTAGTAGAAGTGTATGCTGGTTATCGTCCCGCTTCCAAAAATGGTCGGTTCGCTCTCCACATGAGGCGAACAGGCTATTTCCCAGTTATCTCTGATCTCATTTCGAGTACAATCGAGAGCCTAGTCGTATTGGAGATAGACAATAAAACGTTCCAATATTCAAGAACCATTGACAGTAAAAGAACAATCGAAAATTTAAAGACTGGAAAACTGATGTTCAGTGCACATTTAGTATAATTTGCAACAAAAACATAATTTACAGACAAAAAAAAACAGTGAAGAAAGGTGAACAGATTCATTACAACATGTTATACCAGCTAGCCAGTGATCCCTAGCATGGCTTCTAGCTACTATACTTAGGCACATCTGTAAACACATCACCTGCAGCATACATTACGATATCTTGTATCAGCTTTTCAAGTGCGAATCTAGTTTTAATATTGCTTCAATGCCTATCTTTCCAGTGTTGGCTAGGAAAATAGTCCTCACGGAGCAACCGACATTATTTCGAGACTAAAAGATGACATCATTGGTTTATGTTCTCCAACTTGAGATTTTTGTGACGAATTCATATTCCTAGTACAAAAAAGTTGACGAAACGTATCTCTATATTTAGTGCTCATGTTATAGTAGAGAAAAATATTGACGCTGGAGTTGAAAGAATCAAAGACAAAAGTAAACGACCAGAAAGAGAAGAATGCATTGTGATTCAAACCGACAATGCTGAATTCTGGTTCGAAGAATGTAACTATGCACACGGCAACACCTGGTGTGTAACACACAATTAAGATGGTTGTTATCATAATTACCATAGTTACTGTTTTCTTTCTTTGCAGAGATAGATCCAACGGAGTTCTTATCAGCATTCGCCTTTCAGGCGCCAGTTTGATTTTCTCCTGAGTTGAACTACAAGAATCATAGTAATAATAATCACAGCAACGAAAGATGTTGACCCTAACAAAGAAAACATGATAGAAAACATCTTCTCTTCGTTTTTGTATTTACTTATGTATACCAGCCCCAACAATGTCCTGTTCCTTTCTGGATTGAACTTCCAATCGTAATACATTGTGGCATAGGTAGGTAAAGATGACGAAATAACTACATATATAAAACATATCGCTATTATAGTTACCCTTGGTGTGATAATTTGCTTAATTTTTCAAATGGTAAGTTATACACAAACATCTTTCAGCTGTAATAAAAATAGTTATCCAACCAGTGATCCTAGAGAAACAAACGTGAGGCATCCCTGCCGCTAAATACTGTATCTCGTGATGAATGATAGGTTGGTTAGAATTTATAAAGAAGGGATTAAGTAAAATACATATACACATTAGTGACAACAAAGCACACAAGTCTGAGATGGCAAGTCCAAAGAAACTAATATTGGTTGTACTACTGAATCATTGTTTGTAGAAAACCAAAATGTTCATAACATTAGCCACAACACCAAATAGGGTAATTGCGCTGGTGAGAATCGCGTAAAACACAATCTCGAAAATTTCTCTTCTGATCATTTATAAACTCTACAAATAGATCTTTACTGATGGTAGACATTTCTGAAACAAAAAGAGAACAGTAATTTAGTTCATATTCTCCATAACATCATGTTGAATCTTGATATATAACAGATAAGTTCAGTTAATTGCATATCCTTTACAGAACTTTGCGAATCAACCACAGCTTTTTAACGCTATTTGTGATTTTCTAGGCATTATTATGTTCAGTAGTTTGCCAATGCTTTCTGAACGGTTGGTGCCATCGTCCTTTGTAAAAATCCGCGCGAAACAATTTGCAATCAAATTGTTCGCAACGTGATTCGAACTCAGAACGTCGGGGTTAATAGGTCGAGTCACTATCTCCTAAGCACAGTTACCATAATATAACAAATAACAATATAATAATTCGACCACTATACAACCAACTTTCTAAAACCTTAAAAAAACTGAACAAATTTGAATCCGCCTGACTTAAATATATAAACAAATGGGCATATCTTGTGGCAGATCATTGATGCATACCAGGAAAAGCAATGGGGACAGTACGCTGCCCTGTGGGACTCCTGTTCTTAATATGAATCTGGGACGGTGCACTCCATCTAATTTTACAGATACTTGTCTATGGGTAAGAAAGTCTTTTATCCAAAAGTACATTCTACCCTGTATTCCACTGCGTAAGAGCTTGAGTAGCAAACCATTTTCCAAATTTGTGAAAGGACCTTGGACATTTGAAGAATACTGTGAGGGTTTTCTTCTTTCTTGTAAGCCATTTTCTATATCCTGTGTGAGGTATTCCACTTGGTCATCAGTGCTTCTATTCTGCCTGTAGCCTGTCTAATAATACAATAATATAATGAGTGTGATTTTCTTAGTCTGTATTCTGACCCTCAATTATCAGATAGTTAACGACCCCGAAGTTTGTTGTGTTTTAATTTATCGTTTTTTTGGTTAATAATGTTGTATGTATTTTGGGAAGTTCATGTGGAATGCAAATGTAGTAAAAGTGCAATAGTCGTTATTCAACAAGACACCTGCTACACAACATCAATAATATTGATCATTGGAAAGGATGTACATGTTAACTGTATGAAGCGGTGCGGATTCGATCCCGCAACATGGAGAATGCCCGGCAAACGTCTTATCCATTTAGCTACAGGTACCCCATTTCTACGTCTTTGATAAACCTTAAGCCTAATGTAAAAAAAATTGATAAATAAAAATCAAATAGAACTTGTCAAATTTTAGATAACTGATGTCATTACTAGATATATATATAAATATATACTCTACCTGACATTATTTTACGAGAAGGAAACACTTGTGAACTCAACTTAAACACAAGCTGAACTGGTAGAAGAATAAGAAGACGTTCTTAAGATACATTGATATTTTATATACCATTATTAATAACATTAACAATACATACTTTATTTATGTTTTATTTGAAATAATTTTACTACTGCCACTAAATTAGTTATAAATGATATGTATTATTGTTCTTATAATTGTGCGTCCAAAACGGATATGCTAGATAGTTATGTTCAGGTTAGAGTGACTTATGTTCAGGTTAGAGTGACTTTAACTTGTACAAGATGAGGGGATGATTATACTGACATCAACATCTACATATTAAGTGATGATTTGACTGGCACTATTTTCCTGAAGTTGCAAACCTATATTTTCAGATGACAATATATTTGTATAAGAAAATTATACTGCACAGAGAGTTTAAATTTTATAAACAGAAAATGTAACAGTGTATAGCAATTTCTTGTAGTTACAGAATTGCTAGAACACTACCATTAACAAAATTATCTTTAAGAAAATCATGTCCAAACAGTAACTAGAATATAATTTAGTAAAGTCAATGAAAATAATTTGCCCAATTATTATTTGATGTAGGAACGATCAATTTTGTAACTGTATATTTTATCTTGTTTTGCTTGTTAGTTTTAAAAAAGGTTTCTTGTATCATATATGTTTAATATCTTCCATACCTTTGTTTTATTAGAACGAATGTGTATTGTCGTCTTGTATCTGAATATATCGTGTGAAGAATAAACAATGTTAAGTACAGGAGAAAACATGTTGCCAATATTCCTTATTATACTATGCAAATTATTATCTATGAATAAATGTCTATGTTTACCATGAAACTTATGTATCTTTGATTATCTCTTTCTATTCTTATTATATATCACATGAACAAGTAATTTGTATTCACACATTTATATATAACATGATGTGTGTTTGCTATATTATTTTGTATTTTAGTTGTATCGTGTAAAGAATAAATAATGTTAGTTACAAGAGAGAATATATTTAAAATAGTTATTATTGTACTATGAGAATTATTGTCTAAGAATGAATGTCTATTTTAGCAATTAAACATATGTACCGTTTTTATCTCTTGTGATTCTTCTTATACATCATATTTATCAATAATTTATATACACGTTTGTATATAACAGAATTATGTCTGCTATATAACATTATAGTAAGATGTGAGGGGGAGAAGGCATGCATATGTTGGTAGTGACCACAATTTAGTTATGTTGAAACTTGCACTAAAATTGAGGAATGCAAAAATATGAGAACAAAGAAAACAATGATTTGACATCACAAAACTGCAAAACCCAGAAACAAAACAAAAGTTCAGACTGGCTTTAAATAACAATTTTAGTTGATTACAGGAGGATACGGAAATGACAATACACACGTTCATCGAAGCGATCAAGTTAACTGGAGAGAACCTATTTGGATACAGAAAATCAAAAAAGGAAGAATGGATCTCAACAGCAACATGGGACAACTCTGTATACCATTACCAAAATGGGGAGAAGGAATATGGTGTCAAATCAAGATCTGTCCTTAAGGCAGGGAATTGAACAACGATCTCTCGAGAGGAGAAAATTGAAAGATGGAAAGAGCATTTTTAAATTATTAAATCGCCCAAGTCCGGCTGCCCTTGCTAATATTGTGGGGGTCAGGAGAGAATCTTATACCCACTCTATGTTACCACTGTCAAACATGGACAATAATAAGAAGTTACACAGAAAATAGAGCATGCGAAATGAGATGTCTCCGCAAAGTCACAACAACACAAGAATCGACAGAATAACGAATTACCAGCACAAGAAAGGTTGGAACAAGACCAGTGCTTGAATTATATAGCAAATAGAGAATAAAGTGGTTTGAACACTTAGTAAGAATACGAACAGACCAAACTGCATATGAAGCTTTCAACAACAGCATATCAGGAAGAAACGGGGAGGAAGACAGAGGAAAAGGTGGATAGATAACGTAGTTGCATTCTGCCAGGGAACTAAGAAAACCATCACACAAGTCAACAGAGAAGCGCAAGACAAATATATAAACACGACACGGGGTTTAACAACCTGGTAACAGTGTGTTGACAAAAAGAAGAAGGGGAGGTTTTGGGAAACATAGACACCCAATCTATCTCAGAAGCGGAGGTAAAAGTGGCCATTAGGACACAGAAGAAAAATAAAGCACCAGGCAAAGATGGAGTATGGCATAAATGTTTTTGGTGGAAGAAACAGAAACACCAAATTCCTGGGCAAAATTCTAAATGATATATGGGATAAAGAAATAATTTCAGAAGAATGAAGAATAGTCTCTATTATCAAGTTACCAAAGAAAGGGGGACTTGGAAAATGCAACAACTGGAGAGGAAAAACACTGTTACCATTAACAAGTAAAATATTTAGTAGAGTGATTCTTCAAAGAAAATGAATTAATGCAACAGGTTCAAAATCACTGGACAACAAAATTAGGACAGAACAAGCAGGTTTCAGGAAAGGAAGATCATGCATAGACCATATTTTTACACTGCGGCATATAGTTGAACAAAGCAATGAATGGAATAGTTCCATCTACATGGCTTTTGTTGACATTGAAAATTCATTGATAGAAAAACAGGGAATCGCTATGGAAGATGTCATTATGGAAGACCAATAAGGCTGGTCAGTGTAATTGAAGCATTATATACGGACTTTCAGTGTCAACTAGTATGTAATAGCCAGCTGACAGAGTGTTTCGAGGTCAATACAGGAGTTAGACAGGAATGTATTCTTTCACCATTCCTGTTTAACATTGCCATGGACTGGTTGATGAGAGAAACCATAAAGGATAACAACAGAGGAATTCGATGGACACTTACATCAGTTCTGGAAGATTTGGATTATGCTGATGGTTTTGGTCTTCTCGCCAGCAGATACGAAGATGCTCAAAGGAAATTAGATATACTTTTCAGAACAGCTCAAACAATAAGACTTAAAATAAATATAGTGAAAACGAAGGTAATGAGAAATAATCATAAATTTGAGAACCCAATTGTATTACAAAATGAAGTCATAGAGGAAGTCCAGGATTTTGTATACCTGGGAAGTACAGTATGCAAGATGGAGATTCAGAAAATGATATCATCAAAAAAGTCAAGAAAACAAGACAATCCTTTGCCATGCCCAACAAAATTTGGAAAACAAAAGGACTACATCTTAGGACAAAACTTAAAATATATAGAAGTAATGTACTGGGAGTGCTAGTATACAGTAGCGTATATAGAAGTAATGTACTGGGAGTGCTAGATACAGTAGTGTATATGAGAATGTACTGGGAGTGCTAGTATACAGTAGTGAATGCTGGAAGATGACCCAATACATAATACACAAGTTGAAGGCATTTCAGAATAAAACATTTAAGAAGACTCCTGCCAGTTTTGTGGCCAAATACCATAACAAATGAGAAGCTTTTGAAACGAACTGACTGTGCATCCTTAGAGACCAACATTAAGAGATGAAGATGGAGATGGTTCAAACATGTATGTCGTCCAGCAGGGCATTGCTAGGACAGCTCCAGATGGACAGCGGATGGGAAAAGAAGGCATGGATGTACAAAGGAAACATGGAGAAGAACAGTAGAGAGAGGGTTGAAGGAGTGTGGCCTGACGTAGGAGACGGTTGGTAGAAACACAGGAGAACGGCAACAGTGGAAGTCTCTTGTGGAAGCTGTATGTGTCAATCGGGACACAAAGAGGATATAGATAAATTGTAGTTTGAGTTTTTCTGGGTAAGATGCATATTTTTGTGAACGTACAAGACATTTTGTCTCATTGTTTATTACAATGTTGATATTCGTTGGACATTTTGAACTATATTTTGTTACCCAATTGATTTATAATTTGTCATTTATTAAGTGTTTGTTATTAGATATTTAACTTTGGTTAATTATCATAAATTATTTATAATCAATTTAGTATACAACTTATGCGTAGTGAAATGAAGTTGCTTATGTTAGTTGAGATCAGTCTTGTTCATCAACACTCATTTCTCTATGTAAGAATCAATCTGATTATATGCTCTAATTAAGGAATATATGGTCTATCATTCTATGTGATGTCATGATTTTGAAACGAATAATGAAGTTGGGAATAAGCTGGCATTGATCAAACCTATTCCTCTCACTCATGTCATGGAAACGTGCTATAGTTCAGCACTGGTGGCGTCTGTTGGTTTAGATGAGTGACTCGTTGTTTAAATAACCCCGATTTTTCTATGTGAATCAATCTGATTACATGTCTCTTTAATGAAATAGTGGGTAACTTATGATTCTAATGGTGGGTCATTGAGTATTGAAAACTGGAATAAGGTATCTGATACTGGCTTGACAACCTATTGCGTCTCCTGGTCCATGGAAACAGTTGTGCTCTGTTGGTTCAGCAACTGGTGGCGTCTGTTGGTTTAGGAGATAATGACTCGGTAAATTAACCCCGATGTTATGTGTTCGAATCACGCTGCTGACAGTTTGGTTGTAAATAGTTTCGCCTGGATATTTACAAAAAAAGACGATGCACCACCCGTTCAGAAAGCAATGGCAGACTACTGAACGTAGTGATATCCAGAAAAATCACGAAGAGTGTTTAAAAGCTGGGTTAGATTTGCAAAGTCATGTAAAGGAAATGCAATTAACTAACTTGTTCAGCAATTAGCTTGGAATGATCTAGCATTAAGGGCATACGCCTCAATCAGGTTTAAACAGGGACAAGGGAGAGCGAGAGAGAGAGGCGAAGAGTGAGAGAGAGAGAAAGAGAATAAATATGACAAAGAAGTAGAAGATTGGTACAGTGTTACCCACTCTCTCTTTCCCTGTCTTATTCAATATATACACGGTGTTAATTACAGAACAACAACTCGATGGTAGAGGTAGAACTGTGTCATTTGCTGATGACTACCTAGTGTATAGACAAAGTACAGACAGGGATGCGATTGCCGGCGAGATTAAAAAGGAACTCGACAGCATCACAGACTGGTGTGATGTCTCTGGTGCACTAGTTAACCATACCAAAGCAACAATGACATGGTTCTCATTCAATAATCACACTGTTAACAAATGTACGCCTATTGTAGAACTTTGCGGTGTTGGTTTGTCCGTAGATAAATCGATGTATTTTGTGGGTGTGACATTTGACCGAACCCTGTGTTTCCAGGAACATGTTGAGTATCTCATTGTCAAGGCACGTAAAAGTTTAGCGGAAATGAGAGTCATGGCGACTGTTAACATCGAGCAGCGACTGCTTGTCATCCTGTATCAGACACTTGTTCTCTCCACTATTGAATATGCAATGGCCATTCTCACTGTCAGCAAAACGCAAATTGAAAGACTTTAGATAAAACAGAACGAAGCTATGCACATTATCCTCGGTTGCACAAGGTATACACGCTGTGCGGCGATGCAGCTTCTCCTGGATTTTCCGACCATGGAGTATAGACTCAAGATAGCTAGAGTACGTGCCTATCTCAAAATAAGTGCCAACAAGGATCACCCATTGCATGAACAGCTCAGCAGCAGTAGTGGAAATCTGTTAAAACGTGGGAAAGTCATGGGTTGGCCGTGTTGCATATACTGTTCAGCTGGTATGCGGGGTCAACAATATTGACTATGGGAAAGAATGGATACTGATGCCTCCAATATACTGGAACACTTTTTCAACCATTATTAAATTTGACAAATGTTGCTGAGAGGGAAATACCGCGGCGTTGGGTGCAGACGTCAAAGTCATCATCGATGAAAACTGCAATGCAGACGACGTTGTGATTTACACGGATGGGTAGGTAGTTCGTCACGAAAAGTCTGCATGGGCCTTCTCTGTGTAGATGCCAGCGCCCTCCAAGTGGCAGCTGATGGACCATACAGTTAGCTTTAGTGTGTAGTTTGTAGATATTTAGATATTTTATTAGTTGACTGTAGTGTTTTGCGCACTAAATCTGCATCTGTCCACTATACGCAGTATGGCAACACTAAACGAGACTGACGTAGTAAAACTAATCGACGTAGTTTTGTGTAGTGACGACATAGTAACGTTAGTAAACATGGAAAGAAGACGATCATAGGCACTACAACGAAGAGGACGTGTTTATGTCTGTGGTCATACTATCTCAATAAAGATGCATTAACGTACCGAAAAGATGGTTGTCCATTGTGTAGTGACTATCTTACATATGTTTGCCTGTGTTGTGACGAGAATGTCATTCGTAAGAAAACGTTCATCTGTAAGAAAGTGATGCGCCATACTAAGAAAAGGGATTGACTGAAGGAGACATGATGTAAAGGACTAATGGATCACGAATAAAAGGGAGCGCTAACTAGATACTACCATCTTGTTTCTTGGTTTGGAATAAATGATAACATTCCAAAATATAAACATAATTTTATATATATATATATAATATCTGTGAGGACAGGGATGAGCAAAATATTTATATGTAATAAAGAGAATTCCAAAAAGGACCAAGTGAAGACTAACACTATCCAGTACGACCAATCAGGACAATGAAAAAAAGGAGGAGACTTGTGAAACTACTACAAAATCTACCCCGAAACTACAACATCTGCAAGCTCATGTGGTAGAATGGTCAAGGAAGCCAGTTGTGCATTTAGTATTGACAAAACACAGCATGACAATGGGGGTACTGCGGTGACCAATGCACTCACTACTCTGGCTAGAGTCACAAAATTACTCTCATGCGTGAATTCTGAGTGACTCATTGAGTATGATCCGAAAGGTGGAGGCCGATTCAGTGCGCAGGCAATGGACTGAACCACTGCAGGCGTCAACAATTTTCAGAATTACACTTGTTTTCGTTCCGGGCACATGGGTGTCGTTGGCAATGACAGAGCAGACAGACTGGCTGGTTCTTCCACTATATCAGAGGGCCAACCAATGGGCAGAGCTGATATCTTGAACGCCCTCATAGAGTGTGGCCGCAGAGAAGATCTTCATCTAAACCAATCCACGTCAACAACTAGATAGCGGGATCTGGGTTTGAGGATTGGTGTGGGAAGAACAGAACAGTACGACAGGTATTCGAGTAGGCGCATCGATCATAATCGAACTGGTACGGTCAGTCGTTGAACGCTGTTGGAGATATTGCAAATGAAATCGGAGCACATATGGACATTTCAGTAGTGCAATGAAGATATTCCAAACTGAAACTGAAACTGAAACGTTATGGTATTTGGTCACAGTAGGCATTCAGGGAAGCAGTATCGCAGAATTGGTGCGCCTAAACGGGCGTCTATAGATTGATAATAGCTGACACAAAAACGTGCAAGTGATCGATGATCGAACTCGAATTGTCCAGTACTGACAAAATATTAATAAATGAAGTTACTGTAATGTAACCTTTAAAGCAAATCTGTAATATGTAACAATATTCGTCACGTGAATACAGCTTACTAACAAATGTATACTTGTGTTCAACGTTTCCGATTCCCTAAAAATGAATTACAAGGGATAACTTCTAATACATTTCGGCTAAAAAGAAAACGAATTTCATTTTGTGGATTGTCCTAACCATGTCAGAAATAGTGGCATGCTCCTTAACTCAGATCATGTACAAGTTGAAGTGAGTGGCTAAAGTTATAAAGTTCAGTTATATTGTTGCAACATCTTACTAGTAGCCCATATGACCACACTTGTGATCTACTGGACAATATCCAAACAGTCTCTGTGGCTGGGAAGTAGCCAGGCCGATATTGGAGATGGGTGATGCAACTGGAACACTACGAGCAAAAATCCGTACCAATTCTGCAGATCCTTTATTAATCAACATCGGACTGGCGTGCTGGGCCGCTGGATGCTGCTGGATTTATTGCCATTTCATGACAAATAATTTTCATATCATATTTTTCGCATGTCGCTAGAAGTGCATTGATGTGCTGTTGAATGAAATCAAAGTAACAATTCAACTACAACAACAAACAAAAGTGAATGTCCAATAACATCATTTAATAAATCTTAATTAAGTTATTCCACGAAGCCATTACATTGTAGTGTTCGGGAGATGCTCGGATCGATTCTGAGGAGGGGGTGGGAATGATTGCGTACACCATTGACCCGTGTGCTGTGTCGACAGGAACATTGTTTCTGATAAGGTTATCCAGATATCAACAGGTCCATGAAGAGACGACATACTATATGTAACCTCCTGGTTATCCTGGTTTAGAGTTGTGAGATAGAAACATCTATTTAACATATAATACACATCTATTAAACATCTACTTACAGCGCATAGTAACAAAAATTAAATTCAGCCAAAGACCCAACAAGAAATGTCTATCAAGTATTGCTGCCCTATGCTCAACGAGGAACGGAAATGAATAAGGAAGTAAGTAAGAAAGTAATACTTTTAGTTGATAGTTTCCAGTACAATGTGAATACTTTTCTCTGGGAACTTCAACTACATTTGCTATATCCTTGTAGTTAATCGTCAACATGTTTTGTAATCCGACAGTAAGAACAAATAGTTTCATAATATATGCATTTCATTTTTTCTTTCTAATCTTGTTTGTCGCACAGAGTCTGGATAAGAAGATATTTATAGAACGGTCTTTTGTGTGCGCTACATAAATAGTCAGTGTCTTACGTTGTTTCTTTTTTCTCTAAGCTCGTCTTTTTGCGGGGTGGAAATTTTACTTGTATCCACTTTATAGAAGTAACATTTCGCTGTAAGGCACACGTTGAGATAATCTGCTTATTTAGCCGAACAATTTAATTTGTTGTTTCTTGATGAAGTTCAATAATGTTGTGGTACCCACTTGTTCTACGATGTCTTAATTTCTAAACTAGTCTCTTCCTATTACTCCCAACATTCTGCGTAGTGACGTCATCTCTGTCGTTACTATTTCTCTTTAATCATTCGATGCCAGCTTCCAGTTTTGGGACATATAGCATAATGTTGGAAGAAAGATTGCATTGAACAATTCTCTATTTAGATAAACGATGTGTTATAAGATGCTCATCGAGGAAATGTACAATTAGATAAGGGGAAATGTAGAAGTAAGTAGCAGAGCCGTGTGGTATATTTTCTCAGTATGATGCAAGTCTTCGAAATGCCGTCAATAAATATTTGTTCTTTAAAATAACCTTTTGATTTTGCTGTATATGCCACCCCCCCCTTACGGTGCTGCCTGATGCGACCGCCTCTCTGCTTCATAGTACGGCACGGCCCTGGTAACAGAGTGTATTCTCAGACAAGCTAGATTGGCGCACACCTATGCCAGACCAGAAGAATAATAACAATATGTTCATGGTAAAATGTTAGCAATTTTCAATCGGCGCTATGTGTCTTATCATTTCTCCTTTTTCTTCTTGCATTCATTCTTGGCAACCAATTTTATCATTCTGATTGTGATTATAATTGATCTTTGACAAGACCGTAGTTTACATTGTGCGATTATGCGCACATGGTGAATAGGCCCGCAATAGACAATGATGGTTTGCCGTGACTCGAGCAGTCTCACTATGAAGCCATGGCAGTAACTAAGCACTGTTTGGCTGAATCACAGCTTTATCCATGCATGTTTCCTCAATGAGTATGCTCATGAATAGTGAATCATGATGGGTTTGGAGACAATGGATGAAGTCGATCGGGAGGTCTAAGCTGACAATACTCAGTTTTTATTTTGTGTCAGGGCATGCAGGTGTAAGGGGAAATGAACTCGCCGATAGTCTCGCAGGTACAGCTGCTGTATAAGGCAGGTGTGCAATGGACCAGGCTGATATTATAAATTCACTAAGGGACGGAAGACGTATACATGATTTCAGTAATAGAGGTGAATCTACAACACTAACCAGTCTGCACGAATTCAGGACAAATGTGACGTAGCTAGACAAGAACAATATGCTGGTAGTCAAATAATAATAGTAAGCCAACAAAGAACAGGGATCGTTAGTCAACACAAGCTGAAAGACATACTGAGGGGAGATGGAGTCCTTTTGGACTAATTGGTTCGACATGCACTGATGACGATCTGACGACTAAACTAAACTAAACAGACGACAAATCGTTTCTGAATTCAAGAACCATTGACAGTAAAAGAAAACAATCGACGTTTAATAATCAATAAAAATAGATTGCAGAACAAATATTAAATATTAATTACTTAAAATTTGAAATAAAAATATAATTTACAGAAGAAGAAAATAATGAATAAAGTGAACATATTCATGCAAACGTTCTATGTCCTCTAGTCAGGGATCCCTATCATGATTCCTATCCACTATGCATAGACACATCTGTATACACATGAGCATTGTCACCCATTACGTTATCTTGCAGCATATGTTCAAGTGCGAATCCTGCTTTAACATTGCTTCAATTTCTATCTTTCCAGTGTCGGCACAGAACAAAGTCACTAACTGACGAAACATCCATTATCTCCAGACTAAAAGGATGACATCATTTGTTTCTGTCCTCTACATTGAGATGGTTTTGACAAATTAGAATTCCCAGAACAAAATACTTGACGAAACGTATCTCTATATTTAGTGCTCATGTTATAGTAGAGAAAAATATTAACGCTGGAGTTGAAAGAATCGAAGACAAAGCTAAACGACCAGAAAGCGAAGAATGCATTCTGATTCACCGAGAACGCTGAATTCTGGTTCAAAGAATGTACTATGGATACAGAAACACCTGGTGTGTAGCACACAATTAAGATGGTTGTTATCATAATTACCATGGTTACTGTTTTGCTTTCTCTGGCAGAGATAGATCCAACGGAATTTTTATCAGCATTTGCCTTCCGGCGCCAGTGTGATTTTTTCTTGAGTTGAACAACAAGAATCAAAGTCAAAATAATTACAACCACGAAAGATGTTGACCCTAAAATGGAATACATGAAATAAACCAACCCTTCCTCGTTTTCGTTGGTACTTCTAAACACCAGCCCCAGCAAAGTCCTGTTCCTTTCTGGGTAGAACTTCCAGTCGTAGTATGTTGTGGCATAGGCAGGTAAAAATGAACAAATTACAAATACATATATAAAACATATAGCTATTGTGGTTACCCTTGGTGTGATAATTTGCTTAATCTTAAGTGGTATAGTTATACACAAACATCTTTCTGCTGTAATAAAAATAGTTATCCAGCCAGTGATTCTAGCAAAACATATGTGAGGTAGCCCTGATGTTAAGTATTGTAGCTCATGATGCACCATAGGCTGGTTAGAATTTATAAACAAGGGATTAAGAAAATGCAAAAACAATTATTGTCAGCAAGGCACACAAGTCTGATATGGCAAGTCCAAAGAAACTGATGTTTGCTGTGCTACTGAAACCTTGTTTGTAGAAAACCAAAATGTTCATAATATTAGCCACCACACCAAAGAGACTAATAGAGCTAGTAAGAATCGCGTAATTAACAATGTCGTATATTTCTCTGTCTTGATCATTTATAAACTCTACAAATAGATCGCTGCTGATGGTAGAATTATCTGAAACAAAAAGAGAACAGATTAGTTTATAATCTCCAAAAACATGTTGGATCTTGATAAAAACACAATAATTATTCTAGGACGATAACAACGACATTCTGAAACAGTAAAACACTGAACAAATTTCAATCTTTCTGTTTTAAATATATAAATAAATGTTGTAATGCGCACTTTGGTAATATCATGGTAATATTCATAGAATTATAGTATTCTCACTGCACTATTATATATGTTGCATGATCTTAGCTTTTGATCAATCATTTCTCCATTGTCTACACAAATTTAGTCGATAATTAAATTTCATTTAAAAAAAAGAAATGTACATCGTAATTTAGACATAGACATGGGGGATGGAAAACAATCATCATCGTCAGTTGCCGTGCTGGCTGGCGTAGGCGATCATGGATCCCCATAACTCTCTGTCGTTGGTGTTTGCTATCAACTCAGCTGTTGACGCTCTACCGTTCCATGACGTCAGGCTATCCAAAATTGTCTCTCTCTGTCTTTCTCTGTCTCGTCTACCCTCAATTTTACCGGTTGACACAATACACACCAGTAATTTGGTTTTTTTCTAGAAGGAGACTAGAGATTAGAATAGAAAGAGATACTTTCAAATTAGATTAAGCTACCAGACTAAACTATCACAGTATCATTCGAGCATTTATAGCTAACTATTACAACGATAGATGGAATCACGTAATGTGTACGTTCAAAAGTTATTTGTGGGATTATCCCTTTTGCCAACCAAGCTTTTCAATATCAGAATTCAATACGGTAGCAGAAAAGTTGATGACATGTTTTGATAGAGGGTCTGGTCATATTTACCAGTTGTAATTGGTAACGACAAAAAGTATTGTAATTGTAATATCGTTTTCTTGTCAATAATGATCATGGATAATGTGTACGCCTGAGTGGTTACTGGGGTCCACATTTGGGGTGTAAAGAATAGAACAACTGTTACCTGCCGCGCATGTGGTAAGAGGCACTAAGAAGAGGTTTGGCTGAAATCGGATGCACATGTCCTAAGCCTGAAGAAGTATATGCTTTGTTAGAGAGGCCTCACCAAACAAATCCAATGTGCAGCGTATATGGCAGAGAGATCAACCATCTCAGAAAGAGTGATTAAAATTGTTCTTTCAAGAGACAAAATACAAAAGAAGATGAAGAATGAATAGAATGAAGTGAATTCTCACAAACGTACATAACATTGATCCAGATACTTCCCAATACTATCTAATTGCTAAAACTTTGTGAAATATGAAAATTAATATAAATCAAAGAGAACTGGTCCGATTTTAGATCACGTTGATGTCATCACAAGATTTACCTGATATTATTTTACGAGTAGAAAACGCTTGAGAACTCATCTTAAACATAACTAGAACAAGTAGAACAATCAGACCAAGTTCTTTAGATACATTTTCCTTAGATACATTTATATTTTATTATCAATATTTCCGTATTGCTGCAGAAAATGCAATGTTTGGACACACACCTATAATTAAACCTACCGATTTGTTAGTCATTACTGGTATGTCAAACAAGGTCATCATTTTAATTATTGATATGTAGTAACAACACTAACATTTTTACCTATACGTACTTTATTTTTAATTTTTAAAAAGTTAATTTCTGCCACTAAGTTAGTTCTAAACGATACGTATATCAGATGTTTTAATTGTGTGTTCAAAACAGATATGTTAAATAGATATGTGCAGGTTAGAGTGACATGAACTTGTACAAGATGAGGCAATGACTATACTGACATCAACATCTACATATTACGTGATCATTCGACTGGCATTATCTTTTCCAAGCACCGAACATATACTTTAAGACGGTAATATATTTGTAGACGGCAATTATAACGAGCAGACAGTGTATAATAATTTCTTTTACCTACTGAGTTGTCAGAGGACTAACAATACCAAATAAATGATTAAGAAAAGTATGTCGAAAATAAGTAGAGTATAATTTAACAAAGTTTATGAGGATAATTTAACATTTACAAAATTATTAATTTCTATAGGTACGATCATTTTTGTAAATGCATAGTTTATCTTTTTCTTCAAACTATGACAAATAATTAGTTTTGTATGATTCGTAGTTAATATTCTATTATATTTTTATTCTATTAGAATCAATTTGTAATGGCGTCATTGATTTGAATATGTTTTATGAAAGAAACAATGTTATTTACGATAAACAAAGTTGTGGAGAGTAGTGTCAATCTATGGAGTTAATGATCACCAAATTAATCTATTCAAGAACCTCTATATAAACAGCCAGTGTACGGCTAGAACAAATACATGGCTATGAGAAAGGTTCTTCGTAGGGTCAGAGATAAGACAATGATGTGTACTATCACCGCTGCTGTTCGTCACAAATATCGATTACCTCTGTAAAATAGCTAACACCAGTAATGAAAACAACCTTGGAGAACACTTAAGAAAACGGTACCATTATATCCATTGAAAAACGCCCATAAATAGATTGTTGAATTTGATATCGTAAATTCCATATTGCCAGAGTAAAGCAAGTTTCTGAATTCAAATATTTAGGCCGCATTTTCACACAGGACGAAAATAGAGACGTGCAGTACATGCAGTGACCTATCAGCTGGCACCATTACTACAACACCCAAAGGATTTGGTTGTTGTCGGAGCTACGGAGTTCGTGCTTTGTGCAATACTCTCGGCAGGTGCGTGCCATTTCTGCGGAGAGGACCGAGCCATATGGGGTAAAACCCGGTGCAATGAAGTCAATCCTTCGGCTTTAAAAAAACACCCAAAGATCAAGATGGAATTGAAAAGACAGATGATAAAAAGTATGCTCCTACAAACACTTTGTTACCAGTGTCAAACTTCGTCTCTTACAGCAACACTCCACAGAAAGCTCACCACGTGTTAAAACGACAAGCTTGAGGAAGGCAGTGGGAGTCAACAGGAAAAACAGACTACGAAATGAAGACATCAGAAGCAGAGTGGGCATAACGTCATGCACCGAATTCATGGAAAGACAACAAATGCAGTGGTTTTGGGATTTAATGAGAATGAAATACAACCAACCATCAATAACAGCATACTATAAAAAGATAGTACAGAGTCAAGAGACAAAAGATTAATGACAATATCAGGCACACTATATAAACACGGATATAACACTCAAGTGTGACCATCTTGCCCTGAATGCAAATTAAAGCCACTCTAATCTTAACGAGGTGACAACTTCCACTTCCACTGGACAGACAGAGACAATTCCATATTAACTAAGTTGGTGATATTAATAAGATGTACACATTTTAATATTATGCAAATCTGGCGAAGTTGTCATGTTTAATTCGATGATGGAATTTGATTTATAAATGATATGGTGCACTAGACAAAGCAGTTTGATTTATAATTAAGACATGATTCTTTAAAATTATGAACTCTTGAAAAATGCCTTTCTTTCTTTTCTTCAATCCTGTTTTGCCTCGCAGCGTCAGAATAAGAAGATATTTATAGAACGGGCCCTGATGTGCGCTTCATATCTAATGTTTTTCGTCGACTCTGTTATCTCTGAGGTCATCTTTTGCGTGGCCGGCCTTTTGCTTTGTATCCATTGTATCAAAGCAACATTGCTCTTTGAGGTGAATTGTCTCTTGTTAATCTGCTTATGTGGTCGAACCATGTAATTTGTTGTTTCTTGATGAAGTTCAGTACTGATGTTGTACCCACATTTTTCCTATCTTCATTTCTCAACCGGTCTCTTCTTGTTACACTCATATTTCTGCGTAGACACTTCATCTCTGTCGTGACTAGTTTTTTTTTATATCATGTGTTGTCAGCGTCCAGCTTTGACACTGATAGCATAATGTGGGGAGAAAGATTGTGTTGAGCATTTCTCTTTTTGTGTTCATGGTGACCTGTTTGTATTATTAATATTGGTGCCATTTGTCACATTATTTGATTTGCTTGGCAACAAATCCATTAACATTGACTGCATTATCCAAGTTGGAAAATTTGTTTCAAATAATAAAATATTTATGTTAAATTAGCCGAAATAATTTTCAGATGATCGACGATAATAAGTCATTTTTCTAGCCACTGACGCTTTTCAACTTTTTTGTTGTAAATATATTTCTGACATAATGCAATAAAGGTAATGAAACCAAATATCTTTGCTTTTGCATCGAAATCTTTGCTTTGAAATACCCCCTCATTAACAATCAAATGCTTCTCCTCCCCGTCCCTCCGTGGGGCATGGGTCCCACGTTGGGAAACTGCTCTAGACTGTTGCAGTTACCTGTTGACGAGATATGTCTTCCGGGTTTTGTGTGGGGTTTGTCCTACTCTTTGAGATTACAGACTGTCGAACGAGGTAACCTGGGATTTTGTGTAGGTGGTGTGTACCTGTTAAATGTAGTTAAATCTCAATATAATTGGGAAGAATGTCACATACGTAAAGGACAAGACATGAAGAAAGATGATGTCCGCCACAAAGGGGAGAAATGACTGCTGTTATTTGTCCCAAAGCTGGTGGATATGATCGCCAGAGCATTGACCACTCGACGGTGGATTCTGCTCTGTCAACTTATGGGAACCAATCCTACTTCTGGAACAGAGAGGAAACATGACAGACCACAAGCAGACTGCTCAGTTACTGTTCTACTGTGAATTAAGTGCATTGTCAGAGATCGCTAAAGAAGAAGAAGAATAGCGATTAATGAATATGACCACCATAACTGCACTTCGGTGTACAGCCATGTGGGATTTGATAACTTTCATACGCTGGAAGATCGCAGTAGCAATGTACGGAATCTCTAGCAGTGGAAAGTGTCCTAGATGTTATTGTGAAGATAGAGAACAATTTTGTAGAAAGTGTATTTTATATTTAAAAAAAATTGAAATTGGCTTTGAAGAATATACAAACAATCTTTTAATTCCATAATTTTAGGACACGTTAGGTAAATGTGTCATTCGACTTCAAAAAACCTATTGCACCCAATGACAGTCCACATTGGTAATCCTGACATCCCCGTTATAAACTTACTGTGTCCAACATGTTTCACTTCGGTAATCGTAACACTCTTTCCTAAACTTTACACATGCATTACCACCTTGACCCTTGGTAACATTCCACATGTAAACCGTATGTATCAATTGACCACTCCACAAATAATCCTGACATCACTCATATAAACCGATTGTGCCATTAGCAATGCATTTTTGTTTTCCCACACCAACTTAGGGAATCTCGGAGTTGCAAAATTATAAGCAAGAGCTGGAGATAGAAACTTAAAAAAGATCAGAGTCAAATTAAAAGAAATCAAAAGACAACAAATAAAGAAGTTGGGACAATTGTGTGATAAGATACAAATATAGAAAGGGATGAAAATTGACAAATCATATATTTTGGAATCATCAAACAATATTGTCAATATTGTATATATGTCGGCCGTGTGGTGCCGAAGCCCGCAAGGCAAGCAAAGAATTGTCTCGCTATGACCTTCAAAGCATGGCGTAAGAGGTGACTGATGTACGACCTATGGATCCTACCCAAGTAAATAAAAAGCATCGCAGAACTCGGATGTGCTGGAATACTTGTAGGTGCATTCCTGGCACAACGTACGCTCGCTCTTAGGCTCAGATCACATACACATAATATAGAGTGGTTAACAAGTGGTCGATATGGAACGTTCGAGGAAGAAGAAGAAGAAAACGAAGACTATCAGCAAAATAAAAGGTTACGAGTAAGCATCGGATCGGTAAGCATATGTAGAAAAGTAAAAGCAAGATAGGAAAATGTGTGTCGAAATATGGTTCCGAGTAAGCATCGGATCGGTAAGCATATGTAGAAAAGTAAAAGCAAGATAGGAAAATGTGTGTCGAAATATGGTTCCGAGTAAGCATCGGATCGGTAAGCATATGTAGAAAAGTAAAAGCAAGATAGGAAAATGTGTGTCGAAATATATCACTCACGTGTAAGAAATAGAAAATGTTGAAATGTATTATTAATCTACTGATGGAGAGATTTGACTCATCATCATCAAAGAGCTTGTCCTGAGCAGAACTTTACCACCCAACAGTCCTTCGGAATGTATCTCTCTCGTTTGCAACATGTGCCGCCTTTGCAGCCGTCATGTTCAAACACTCAGTTACATCCTGAATCCATCTTCTTGATGGTCTTCCTCTCCTCCTTTTTGTTTGTATGCCTCCTTCCATGATATACATTTGACTAGCAATAATTATTTAATAGTAAGTCAATGATAATACTGAACTACATTACAATTAAATGAAAGGGCAGCGGTTATGACGAACAAGCTCAATCTGCCGTATGCAGTTATATTACGGGTTCAGAAAGCTGGATTTTGTCGTGATTGATGTTCTCTTCTGCAAGAATTGCAATTCAAGTGATGAACAGTTTTGTGTTGATACATTAGTGACGTCCATATGCATGTTATGCGGTGCAGGTTGCTTTTTGTGGCTATACGCGGTTGTTTCATTCTGGAATTAGTTCACAAAGGAAACATTTCACAGTTGTTAGCATTTCATGTGATTTTCATTGGCACAGGAACGGAGCAATTATGGGGTTACCCGTTGCAGTGATGTTGGAACCGTACTTATGAACTATGAACTATGAACAATTAAATGATACTTTATTTTGCAAATTATAGAATGAAGCTATAAATGAATATAGTCAACAACTGTCATTACCAACAATTATAAATGTAAAATAAATAAATATATGCTTCCATAATGTAACATTTGACGGTCTATAGCAATATCACATAGTTCGTTTATCTAAGAAAACCATTCATAGCAGAAACGGCAATCATAAACTACTCACAATCAATTACATTTTCATTATGTGTGTATCTCAAAACGACTACGATAACACAATCATATCCTTTGAATTTCCATGACTGAATCGGACAGAATGTTAATAATAACGTTTTAAATTCAACTAAACATTATTCCAGTGTGAGTCTTGAAATGCCTTTGACAACACACATCAATTCATGGCTTTTCCTTGCCTGGATTGTTTCCACCAACACACGTTTCAACAGAAGAGTATTTAGAGATTACACTAGAAAATGCGAGTAAATGGCACCCACACTCTGTGCAGGACCGACAGTTCATCTAGGAAAACAAAACAAACTGTAAGTCGAAACCACTTCTGATTTAATGCAATAGCCGTTCATTGTTAAACGTTTCGAATAAATCATACATCGCGCAATGTCTGTCACAAGATTTGTATACATGTGCGACATACGTCTGCAATGTCTGTTCATTGATTAAGGTTTAGTAATATAGCATGTGCTGAAATGCGTCTGCAATGTCTGTTCATTCGTAAAGGTTTAGTAATATATCTGGCGCTGAAATACGTCTGCAATAGTCGTTCATTGGTAAAGATTTCGTAATAAATCTTGCTCTGAAATACGTAGTAGGAATCATTATGGCCACATGAAAATGTATTCTGTGATACTGGTTATTTCTGCAACGGTTCAGTTCCAGAATGAGTCAGAAAAAAGATTTCTTTGTATTCTTGTATAGCTTTGAGGTGAAAAGGAAGGGGGTGGGTGAGTGTGTGTGTTGTAATGGTACTGGCAGATTCTTTATTAAGATTATCTAATCACAAATGAACAAGCAAACACGACAGTTGGCGACACCGGTGTCTACATAAATAATTACATTATCTTCTAAACCTTAATCTCTCCAGACTTACAGTAGGACATCCTTTACTTCTTTTATCTGACCTGAGAGGACTCAAGGTTATTAATGTTCATGATACAGAATACCTGACGAAACGTATCTCTATATTTAGTACTCATGTTATAATAGACAAAGATGTTGACGCTGGAGTTGAAAGCATCAAAGAGTAAACCAAAAGACCAGAAAGAAAAAAACGCATTGACTTGCAAACCGTAACTTAAATTCTGGTTCGAAGAATGTAACTATGGATACAACAACACCTGGTGTATAGCACACAATTAGTACCGTAGCTATCATAATTACCATGGCTACTGTTTTGCTTTCTCTGGTAGAGATAGATTCACTAGAATTCTTATCAGCATTTGCCTTCATGCGCCATTTTGATTTTTGTTTGAGCTGAACCACAAGGACGACAGTAAAAATAATGACAGCAACGAAAGATGTAAATCCTAAAATAGAAAACATAAAGAAAACTAAACCCTCTATTTTCTTATTGCTACTTCTGAAAACCAAGCCCAACATTGTCTTGTTTCTGTCTGGGTAGAATTTCCAGTCTATGTATGATGTAACATATTCTGGTAAAAATGAACCAATAATAGCTACATATATGAAACATATAGCTATTGTAGTTACCCGTGGTGTGATAATTTGCTTGATTTTAAGTGGTATCATTATACATAAACATCTTTCTGCTGTAATAAAAATAGTTATCCAACCAGTAATCCTAGCAAAACAAATGTGAGGCATCCCTGCCGTTAAGTATTGTATCTCATGATGCATCATAGGCTGCTTAGTATTAATAAACAGAGGGTTAACACAAATACTAAACCACACCAATGTCAGCAAAGCACACAAGTCTGAGATGGCAAGTCCAAAGAAACTGATGTTAGTGGTACTATTGAATCCTTGTTTGTAGAAAACTAAAATGTTCATAACATTAGCCACTACACCAAATAAACTAATAGCGCCAGTGAGAATAACAAAATTGACAATCTCGAAAATTTGTCTGTCTCGATAACTTATAAATTGTACTGCCAGATTACTGCTGATGGTAGACATTTCTGGAAAAAAAGGAGAACAACAGATTAGTTCATCAACTCGACATACTGCAATGCTCAATATCTAAACATACACATTTTATATGTCGTTTACTAATTAAAATAACAAGCGTAGTTGTGAACTAATTAATATATGAACAAATATGAAACATTCAGTATTAAATATTGAAGTAAAAGTTATAGAACATATTTTGTAAACGTTTTACGATACTATCGTTTTAATTCACCCCAATCAAGGGGTATAGCAATTTTTAAACAGGGTGAGATATTTTGTTGATATGTTGTTACTATTTTTAGTATGTAACTGTCATACTGTAGGAAAGTCGATTTAAAGGATAGTAAATAATTTCTCAAATATAGGTCAAAAATTATTTGTTGATTGCGGAAAAAACTGATACTGTTCAATAAATTGATTACTAATCATCATTGAAGACATAAATTATGAATTTCCTTGAAATGTCAGCATTCGTACATGACAAGGCGAGTAGCTTCTTTTTCATTTTTTTTGCAAGTAGAAACCCTTAAAACGTTAATAGAATTTTAAGGAAGTTAATGCATACCCTTTACAGGACTTTGCGAATCAATCCAAACTTTTTAACGCTGTTTGTGATTTTTCTAGGCATTATTACGTTCAGTAGTTTGCCATTGCTTTCTGAACGGTGGTGCCATCGTCTTTTTGTAAAATTCCTAGCCAAACAATTTGCAACCAAACTGTCCAGTGCATGATTCAAACTCAGAACGTAGGGGTTAATAGACCGAGTCACGATTTCCTAGACCACAAACGCCAACTAATAGAATAAACCTCATGTAAATTTTTGCATTTGAGAATCAACGGACACCTCCTGGGAAACTCCTGGGAAAACCTGAGGAACCCGGTCTCCTTTGTTTATGTTGATTTAAAAAGAAAGTACCGTTCATTACTTTTCACATCACCTTGTACAGACAACAAAATAAAACATATTTTTGGTAGCCTATTCCTTATCGAGATTCCAAACATTGTCTTTGAACCCTGTCAGATACTATATTTCTGAACATGCAAAGTGAATCACTGAGAAAGCATGTATGGGTACAAATATGTAACTGCAAACAGGACGGTCACTGTGGTTAAGTGGTTAAGCCCTTGCCTTGCGAGTCGAAGGTCGCAAGCTCGAATCTTTTCGCGCCGTTCTGTTCACGAGTGAATGTTTTTTCCAGAAACACCTGAGATTGTTGCCGGAGCTCCAGAGTTCATGCTTCGTGAAATACGCTTGGCAGGATGAGTGACATTTCGACGGAGAGGAACCGAGCCATATTAGATACAACTTGGTCCAATGATTCTGTTTTAAATCCCCTTCAAACTCCAAACAATTAATTTATGTTGTGATCTCCATAATCGTACTATTTGAAATTAATGCAAAACCAAAAACTATCCTCCTTCACAATACACACTCCGATCTGATCAGTCAAATTCCATGAGTTCTCCTAATGCCAACCCACCATCATGTGTACAAAACCACATCGTCCTCAATTATATATATATGGTATGATACACACTGAAATCTATTAATTGCTTCTTTAATTATTTTGAAACGTCCTATTTTATTATTAATGCCTTGCTTTAACCTGAATGAAGTGACCAAACTGAGCGATTTCATTTTTCTTGTCATGTTGCCCTGCTCTACCAGCACACTGCTTGTCATGTTCCCCTGCTCTATCAGCACACTGCTTGTAATGTTGCCCTGCTCTACCAGCACACTGCTTGTCATGTTGCCCTGCTCTACCAGCACACTGCTTGTCATGTTGCCCTGCTCTACCAGCACACTGCTTGTCATGTTGCCCTGCTCTTCCAGCACACGGCTTGTCATGTTGCCCTGCTCTACCAGCACACTGCTTGTGATGTCTTCTTCACCTCGTCATTCCACCAGTGGTGTGTTCCCAGAATGTCATCCCTTTGTTAGCGTTTCTACGTTTGGCAAGCCTTATCAATCTACAAAATGTTCCCAGCGGTTTTTTACTGGGAAGACTGTGTTCGATATCTACGATATTTGACCATTCGCTTAATTCAATGTGGACTGCAAACTGTGCATTCTCCTTCATGTCTATCCTGTCTTAACAAATTATGATTTTCAGGTCGACTGATATAACCACTTGTTGTTTCTAAGAACCAGACATGGTCAGTGATCACATTCATTGTATTCTAAGACCGTCCATGTTTTTCCGGGCCCACGAGGAGCAAAGAATAGTAATAATGCAACTTACAAGGCATGTCGTAAGAGATGAATGAGATAGGGACCTAGGGAAGCTACCCTAGCAAATAAAAAGTGTCGCATAAATCGGATTTGCTGGCTTACTTTTAGGCGCATAACTGGCACAACGTAAAATCGCTCTTAGGCTCAGATCAAATACAAAGCACAATGAGTTGTTAACAAGTGATCAATATGGACCGCTCAACGAAAAAGTATCATAAGACACCCCCACCATTTGATCACTATAGTTACTGAAGAGGATACAAGTGCCAGGCCAATGACACAGCCCACTTCTCCTGTTGTAATCGGAAATCTGGTGATATATTGTCAATTGCTTGTTCTAACTCCTCTCACTGTATGTTAGTGGCATGTTTTCCCAGACTCTGACCTTAGTGTTCAAATATATACATAATATCTCTCAAATGGACCAATTGCCCCACCATTCAGAATTCATGCTCAAATGTTTAGTCAATCCTGATTTAATGTCTCTGTTGATTTCATCTTCTCTTTGCATGTGTGCTTTCTTTCGCAATGATTTTTTCCAATTATTCGTGCCCCAATTGTTATAAATTACAACAATTTTCTCATTCATTTTTGTAGCATCAGCCATTTATATTTGATTTTGAGTTCCTTCTTAATACATATATATTTCTTCTATTCGATGTTCATAATATACGAAGGACTCGTTTGTAATACGTATATGTACAAGCACTTATATCGTCGTGTGTACGTGCATTTAATTAACTTCAGTTCTTCGTACCAGCACATATCTACTATATTGGGATAAACAAAACAGAACAACGCTCTACTATACGATGGTGACATCGACACTAAAGAACAGTTATGCACTAATACACAAGCGCCATAGCACCTAGAAACCCACTGACTTTCCGATCCTTAACTGACTGACTACCGAACTTTAAATAAAAACGGGTTGTGACTGAACTGAATTTATGTCATATTTTCCCATTGCAGATGTATGTTCACATTCAGCTGTAGTTTCTTTAATTATTAACCGATTTCTATGTGTAAAATATCATTTTTGTAGGTAAATGAATTGCCATCAACATAGATTTAACAGAAATGCACAGTGGAGTTCCCAACGGCTTATGGGGCCAATCAGATAATAAAGCGCACATTTATCTACGCTTATCTCTCAATATCATCTTGGTAACCCGTTGACACATAATGCTTCGAAAATTAAGATTTTCATTGGTGCCGTTACGTCGCATTTCTATTCATTGTTTCTCACAGCAGACCACCATACTTCAACTTTCTTCCCAATCTTTCTTTTGGACGTCCAAGCTTTGTCTTCACATCCAAGCCTTGTTTTCATATCTACCGTCTATTGGGGAGAGATACCAAACCAAAGCCCTTTAAGGCATACGCCACACATAACCAATCCATCTTCATATTGGTCTTTTAATGATGCTCTCCAATAATACACATTATTTATCGACATTACATTGATACAATTACAAAATACGTCACGAGAAAGTGACAACTTGTAAAAACAAAAAAACTACACACAGATCACGTCAATATATGTTAAACAAGAAGTTAAACTTGATAAATGAAGTGCACTAAACATATGTAATATAACAGTGCTGCAAACGCTTTTATATAATGGGACGCATCGGACTAAAGGGTCTTGTATGTGAGATTGCCATGTCGCAATTATAGTAATAATAATATTAATAATAAATTAATATAAATAGTAACATAAATAACAATTATAACAGTTGAAAATGTAACCCTGCCTACAAGTTTAATTGGGTAAATTATTGTATTTATGAAAAGATTGAATCATACCGTTATTTAAAACACATAAAAAAAATCAAAAGACTGTTTGACTTTACAGAAGGAGGAATAAAAAAGGGCGCCATGGACGTATGACACTGGCGCCAGGCGCCCGAGTGTATCATATTGGACAGCAGTGCGGGTTAACACTCTCATAAGGCACGCTAATACAAACTGCAACATTGAAATAAATAAAAGTTCAACAGAATTCTCCAGATACTAGATTTATACTTTACCAAATATTAATTTTGTGAGATAAACTAACTTAGAAGTTTATCTTGTACACAAACAGAAGAATTATGAGAATAAGTCTGTTGTTGAGATACCTATATATTTTCTGTACACCAAAACTATTCCATCAATCGTGACTGTTTGACATATAATTATAGATAGATATTACTAATGGTGATGTATTAGTCTCACACTTAATGTTATATTACCTGGTTATCATTTAATCTTTGATTATGTAGTAACAACAGAGACCATATAAATACGTTATAGCTGGTATAGTTTTCATAATTTTACTGCTTCCACTAATTTAGTTATAAATGATATATTTATATCGGGTGTTATAAATGTACCTCCCAGACGATAACGTTATGAAAGTATTATAATTAGGTTTTTGATTCTATTCGTGTTACCTGTAACAGATAAGCCAGGTAGTTGTGTTCAGGTTAGACTGACATTAACCTCAGGTTAGACACATTAACTTGTAACAGTTAAGTGATGATTACAGTTGTGATATTTTTCTCCAGTCCACAATTTGTATTTTCAGACGTCAATATATATGTTGTAGGAGCTGATACCGAACAGTGGGTAGTAATTTATTGTCATTATTTGCAGTTAGAGTACTACTATTAAAATACAATTGCCTGTAAGTACAGAGCATAGGGAAACAGTTGCTAGATTACAATGTCAAACAGTGCATGAATGCAATGTAAAATGCACAATTATTACGAGTTGTAGTAAAAGCACATATTTTAACTGCATTATATTTTTGATTTCACATATAAGTGTGAAAACTGTTTTCATGGGGAACTCCAGTTCAATATTCTACACTGTCTTTGTTGAATTAGATGATAAACGTGCTTTGTATATTATGTGCGTCCCGTTTCTTGATATAATTTGTTTTAAAAAACAGTTATGTTGGGGACGTAAACAAATTGTGTTATTGTAAAGAAGCATTACTGTATATAAATAATAAATATATATATGTTGGCTGTTAAACTTGTTTATGTTTTATTACTAGCTGTTATTCTTCTTAGATTCAATGATTATTAATAATGTTTTCTTAAAGTTGATATTAAGGGAATGTTTGTTTGATATATCACATTATAGTGTGGACTTTTTTCCTACATTTGAGTTGTTCTGCTTACGAAGTCGACCAGTTGTGTAGTGCAATATATGGCCTTATTCGTCTTTATAGACGTTCATTTAGCAAGTGTTTTACTTTGAGAACTTCTGAATTTTTGCTTGTCTTGGTTGTCTTTCAGTTTATCCAACGTCTCTTTTGAAAAGAGTGTGCACCTTTAAGTAATGCTGTTTCCCATATGATCCGATCGTCAGCTAATGTTTCCCATTTGCTGGGACTGATAGTAAAGGTATTCAGTGAGGCCTTGCAGACATCCGTATCCTCTTCATTTGTACCTAGCATGGACAGCTGATTTTTCACAAACTCCCCTCTCTACTTTACTGTTTGATCCAAAGGAAAGTCATGGTACGTTTGAAATCAAGCAGGGTTTGCAGGGATGTCAGAAGCTGGAATGGAATGTGTTGCAATAGTGTCTACACATTGAAGTGTATGATCTGTTAAATAAGAGGCAACTTACATTGAGATGTGAACTCTGTTAATTCAATGTGGTAGACACAGTGTAGATTTTTTTTGCATTTACAAAATGCATAATCTGATATTTAATGAGAAGAAAAAGTTTGTCTCATGCAACACATTTACCAGTTGAAGGAATTAAACTTCGTAATAAATGTTTATATTTCATTAAAAAAAGCATTCGAGATTATGATCAGTATTGTATCCGTTATTGTATTACTGTGCTGGTGTTCTGGGACAATGGTACTTATGACTGTTCAGTTAGACTACGGTATCACAATATGTAGTGTTCAAACAGGTTGGTTGAGACATGTGTGGATGTTAGCTATAGTCATGTTACGACTTCAGCATCTAGTATGGATCTTTTGTTTTGGGCATACATTGGTTCTGAGTCATACAATAGCTGAAAGGATAGTTGCATCGCTTGTACTGGGAACAATTTGTATGCATATCGGTGACGTTTTAGTATTTCTCTTGTACCACATTTGTCAGAACGCTGAATGTAATTGATGATGAAGCGAATAAGAGTCTGGATACATATAGCACCATCTGTATATAAGTCTGCAAATACGGAGTATGGCTAGAGAATCAGCTGAATATGTTACTCTAACAGGGGATTTTCTGTTGGATGATTTGTACTTTGAACATTTGACGCTTTGATTCTTCTAGTATGTGGTTGTCTATTCGTTAAGTTGACATGGATCATCAGAATCATGCTTCTTCTAACTAGTGGACTACAGTTCCATAATTGTGAACTAATGTGTTGTCTGCAGATGATTTCACAAGTGGATTTCCGTCCTGTAAGCTGGACTATCATTTTTACCGTATTGGACATTTGGTCAACATCTTTAAAGTTTGCAGGTGGATTTCTTGGAAACATACGTGCTAATTTTTTATTAATGACATAATGCTTTTCAGGTTAGTGCATGTCTTACAAAACTAGGGCATGTACGTCTGCGAAGTATAATCAGCTCTACGTATTCATATATGAACTATTAAATTTTCAACCATCCTTCCAGTACAACACTTACAATTATAGATTTGAGGTCTCTATGGCGAAGTGGTTAAGATGTTTGCCTGTCGTTCTGAATGCTGTGGGTTGAAATCTGGAACGAGTCATCAATGCATTTTTCTGGAGTTCCTGTGATCGTTGCTCAAGCTACGGAAGTAATACTTTGTGCAACACTATACAAAGATGGTGTGCAACATCTGCAGAGAGGTATGGAACCATCTAGAGAAACCATCTGACATGAAGTTAATTACGATCTTAAACACTTCGTATCACTGTATATGCTCAAAACACTTCAATTTTATCATTAATATTTGTAGCATCTGCCAGTTTCCTTTTGAATTTGAGTTTTGTCTGGATAGATCATTGTTTTCTCTTTACTTTCCATGATATACGGATGAATTATCTGTAACAATTATATTCAAAAGCACACAAATGTTTTCTACCTCATTGTTAAATGTTTTTTCTTCACATTGAACACATGATGTACTCACACATACTGCCAATGTCAGTAAAAACAGTAAACCAACATTTGATTAATATCAAAGTGCAACTATTTCAACATTCTTCTATTCATGTTTTTTTTTGTATATATTTAACGCTTTTAATATTTCTATATAACATATCAGATATTATTCTTTTTTCTTCTCTTTTCGTTCTTCATGGGCCAATTTTATCATTTGTTTTGTGATATATAATTGATCTTTGACAAGAACGGTATTTTACGTTGTGCGATTATGCGCCCATGGTGACTAGGCCACCCACCCGATTTCAGCCACCTGTTCTTCTTCTTTGCGTCCGTTCTTTACGACCAATTTTAATCACTCCTTGTGACATGTTTGACCTTTGCCAAGAACGTGTATACGTTGCACATTGGTTTGGTAGGCCCTAAACGCATAGACTTCTACATGTTTAGTACACGTGTATCCGATTTCAACCAATAGCCAGCTGTTTATTTACTAGGGTAACTTGCCCTAGAACGATTCGTTGAGCCGTATATTCTGTCTTGGATCTATGCCTTTACGATCATCTTTTTGCCGTATGTTTGAGCTTTGTGATCAACGTCAAACAGTGAATCTACACTGATACACTGAGCGTCCTTTCTGACTGTGAGGTCGTTCTGGATTAGGAACATTTCTCAGCCTTTTGGAGCACATAAGCTTGTCCTGGGACGGCGTCTTACTTGTGTTACACACCGTGTAAAGTGTCGGCCTTTGCCAATGTTTGGATTTGGACAGTATGTCAAATCTTTACATTCTTGGTCGTACTTTTCAGACCACTTAGAACTTATTCTGGGTAGGAACATTCTAGCATTTTCGAGGCGCGTGTCGGCACTTGACAATGTGCAGTTACTACTCTGCATTTTCACTGTCCCTGGAAAACACTGGACTTGGGCTTCGCACAAATTATGTAGAAAGTCGTTTCATTATGCGCTAGCAACACAACTGAAATATTGCACTCGTCAACATCACCCACCTCAGTTCTTCCGGGGATGCTAGTTGCAAATGCAACATTACCTTGCCCGGTTGTCCCAGGGAGGGGAGTTTCATTCAGCACTAAAACGCTACTTTACGATTTGCGCTTGGCCAATATTACCCAGTAAATGTATCTGCGCTAAGCCATTGATACGGAGTTTACCGCAATCTTCCCGTGTGTCGACACGATACGTAACAGTGTTTGAAGAAACAATTGCCGAGACCTTTGATTTGTTTTCGCGCCTCTGACTTACGTTCATGAATAATGAAAACATTCTTGACAAATGCTTTCGCAGTAGCTCGTCTTGCTGCGATCCAAGAATTTCACTTCTAACGCCGCAATACGAATGCCACCGTTTGTCCCTGTTAATTATTACCTCCAGTTTCGAAAACCAAGAAAATATAAACTAGGTCCTATTCCGTTATTCCATGCACCATTATTCAGGCAGCTGAGGCTTGCTTTGAACACTCTAACTGTTTTCAAAGTAAACCCGCCGGACACCCGGGGAGCTCAGTGAAGAGAAATCCACGAGAGAGAAATCCACGACAGACGGTAGGGCAGGAGACAACGGGCAGTGAACCAGCACGAGTCGGACCGTCCTCCTGCGCATGAGATCCAACTACGAGCTTTTTAACTGCAACAACTTTAACATACGCTATTGGAGCTAGAATTACCGAGGCTGCTGGCACCAGACTCCCCCTCCAATAGATCCTTGTTAAAGGGTTTAAAGTGTACTCATTCCAATTACGGGGCCTCGAAAGAGTCCCGTATTGCTATTTTTCGTCATTACCTCTCCGTGCCGGGAGAGGTAATGGGAGAGGTTACACGCCTGCTGACTTCCTTGTACACCCCTACATATGATATCATGTTAGAGTATAAGTCCAAATGTATCATTTTAAAGTGGACTTTTATCTATTTGTACAATCTTACAGATACACGTCTCTACAAATGTGTATAGTTGTGTATAATATGTTTACACTTTGACGAAATTATGATGTGCTTTAACTACGTGCCGTTAGGGGAAAGACTTTGGGGAAGATAAAGGGCGAAACATAATCGATTTCTCGAGTATGAAATTATTACAAAATTATTTGAGAGATGTGAGTATGTAATTATGTTTCTGGATGGTACTGTTAGATAGACCTGATCCACCAGTACTACTCAACTTTGACGAAGAGGCAAGAAACAGCTCCTACCAATTAACGAAGAAATGATAAGTGTAGCTGAGGTCAAGGAGGCAATCAATTCCTTGATAAACAATAAGGCAGCGGGTGATGACAACATTACTGCAGAAATGCTCAAAGCGGCTGACGATACAACTATTAGCCAGGTTCTAGAACTATTTAATAAAGTATGGAAGAAGAAACTGTCCCAGATCAATGGAAGAAGGAATAATTGTTAAGATCCCCAAAAAAGGTGATCTCAAAGATTGCAAAAACTGGAGAGGGATCACCCTATTATCAGTAATGACCAAGACTTTCTGCAAAATCATTCTTAGTAGAATCAAAAGAGCAGTGGACACAACCCTGAGAGAAGAACAAGCTGGTTTTAGACCTGGGAGAAACTGCTTAGACCAAATAATTACACTACGACTAATTTTAGAGGAACATATTGAGAAGCAACAACCACTCATACGAAATTTCATCGATTTTAAAAAGCCTTTGATAGTCTACACAGAATCTCTCTGTGGAATATTCTGAGATGCTATGGAATACCAGACAAAATAATAAACATTATAAAGAGCCTCTATGATGGTTCACAGTGTGCAGTTCGCACTGATGGTGGACACAGCGACTGGTTTATGGTTGAAACCGGAGTAAAGCAAGGCTGTATTCTATCTCCGCTATTGTTTGGAGTGGCCATTGACATGTTGATGCGAAAATGTTGCAGGGCGAAACTGGCATCGATTGGGTAGAAAATAGTCAACTAGAAGATTTTGATTTTGCAGATGATATTGCCTTTTTTTTTGTCTTGTTTCAAACAGAAGTCATGACAATAAGCAGGTCAACAGGTCAACTAAATATACACGTGAATAATGTCAAAATACAACAGACTCAAGAATTCAAATATCTCGGAGTATATTCACAGCAGATGGAAAGATGGACAGAGAAATCGAGACTAGATGCCAGAAGGCAAATGCAGTGACATACCAACTGTCACCACTATTAAAACATCAAGCATTAACATGGCAGTCAAACGACAACTGATGAACTGCATATTTATTCCAACTCTCTGCTATCGAGTCACAAACATGTCTCTGACTAAGACACAAGAAAGAAAGATTACAACATGTGAAATGAGATGTCAACGAAAAGCTGTCAACGTTACAAGGCGAGATAGAGTGAGAAACGAGAATATCAGAAGCATCGTTGGTACTATACCATCATACAGTACATCGAGAAGCAAAGATTCAAGTGGTTCGGCCATTTAATGAGAATGGAACCACATTTACTACCATCACGTGCCTATAATAATCGACACTCAGGGCACAGAGCACGAGGCAGGCCAAGAACAAGATGGATAGATAAATCTCGAGTCCTGCAAAGCATGGACTGACAACGTCAAGCGCAACACACCTGGCAAAGATAGAAACTAACTCTCCCACGACGCTTCACGGCAAATGTGGTTAAGATAAGATAAGATAAGATAAGATTGCCTTGTTAGCAGAAACAACCAAGATATGCAAAGAAAACAGATAACTTGTCATCTATAGCATCAAAAGTTGGACTGCAGATGCTATGAAAAAAAACAAATATAATGAAGACATCTATGGCAAGTAATGCAGATATCACACTGGAATCTAAAATGATAAAAATCACAGAGCAGTTCACCATTTGGGAGCAATTTTGATTGCACAAGAAATGTTAAAAATAAATTATGATACGAATTGGCAAAGCAACATCAGCTTTTAAAAGTCTAGATAAAATATGGAACTGCAAGTTATATAGTATTAAAACTAAATTACGAACTTTCAATTCAAATGTTGTATCAATCCTGACATATGCCAGCGAGAGTTGGAAAATGACTAAAGATATAGAAAGCAAGTTGAATGCATTTGAAAATAGATGTCTGCGAAAAATAATGAATATAAAATGGAACGAATTCAGGAGAAGTGATGAAATCAGAGACATGTCTGGTCAACCACTAGTGACAACTGTTATTAGAAAGAGAAGATGGAGATATGTTGGGCACACCTTGAGGAGAAATGATCAACGAATATCAAAGCAGGCATTGAAGTGGGATGCAAAGTGTTCAAGAAAAAGAGGTCGACCTAAGGAGACCCTGAAGCGAACTTTGCAGAGAGGCAGGAAATATCGGTCTCAGTTCCATGGAGGAGATTGAGCGAGTTGCCCAGGATAGAGCGGTATGGAGAAATTGCTTGCAGGCCCTATGTAACGTATAACGGTACGAGATGAATTATTATTATGGTACTGTTTGCATTCTTGTTTTCTTGATTTAATTAATTTCGCATCCATTACTCAGAAAACAAGATATCCAATGTGCAAACAAATTAGTACAATCAAAATGTTAACAGATTACCAATGATGTAGCTAACAAGTTATTGACTGGAAATGTGTTCTGATTCTCATTAAAGTTTATGAAAGAGTAGTGACTAAAGGACTATTATATATATATATATATAATATATATATATATATATATAATATATATATATATATGTATATATAGTATTTCATATGGGTATATAGATATATATAAATTTGAGGAGACCGGGCACAGTGGGTCACATTTTATATAAATAAATGCAGCTCTGAGAGTTCTTAAGATTTATTTAAGTTTAGTGTACCAGTGCATAGGGTGTCCACTTAGGTTCATAGTAAAAATATATTTTGCTTAAACTAACAACTGGTAAGCATAAAATAAGTTACCAGGACCCTACCCCATGTGACCCGTTGTACCCCAGTATAGGAGTACGGTGGTTCAGTATTAGGGGCACAGTGGGTCAAAATTCAGCACACATGACAAGCTTCACAACAGATGTAAATAAGTTTATTCTTCTAACTTCTTACATCTGTCACATACATGGCTGAACAACATGGAGATTATCTGTCACATACATGTCTGTACAAGATGGAGATTATCTGTCACATACATGGCTGTACAACATACGATTATCTGTCACGTACATGACTGTACAACATGGAGATTATCTGTCACATACATTGCTGAACAACATGGAGATTATCTGTCACATACATGGCTGAACAACATGGAATTATCTGTACATACATGGCTGAACAATGAATTATCTGTCACATACATGCTGTACAACATGGAGATTATCTGTCACATACATGATTATTACATACATGGCTGAACAACATGGAGATTATCTGTCACATACATGGCTGTACAACATGGAGATTATCTGTTACATACATGGCTGAACAACATGGAGATTATCTGTTACATACATGGCTGAACAACATGGAGATTATCTGTTACATACATGGCTGAACAACATGGAGATTATCTGCATCCTTGGAGAATAAAATAGGACAAATCCAAAGGAAAAATAAGCCGCTTTCGCATTCTTTCAGTCTCCACACACTCAACAGAAGGTGGTATTTTCATAAGGATATCAACTGCAGCTGTGACAAATTCCTCAGGCTCACCAGGCATAATTATTGCCTTTTGTGTTTTGTGATATTTCAAGTAATGAATCACACATTCTTTGAGACATTTATTGACGGAAGCTATTTTTGCAGCATAGTGAACTATTGACCTTTTGGTTGCAAATTTGATTAACGCATAATCCCCTGGTTTTAAGCGATTTATATCAATCAATAAACAACTGTCATCAGTTTCTAAAGTAGACAGATCTGACACCTCTTATTCACTTTCTGAATTGAAATCATCCTCTTGTTCAGTATTATAATCTTCTGGTGCATTACAAAGTTGGGACATAATCTTCTTTCGAATCTGCGTTAGGCCTAGACTTTTTTGTTGTTGTTATATTTAGATTTCTCTTGCTTGGAAAGCAGTTCTGCTTCAAATATTTCTTTTACAGGGGTATAAGTTAATATAGTTGTCTTGTCCCTCTTTCTACTCTGACTTAATGTGGATGACTTGGCAACTGTTTGAGGATGTGATGAAATTTGTGCTGGTGTTAATATAGAACTTTTTATCACTGTAGGCCTACCATCTTGTCCTATAGTCACATGTATTGTAGGCTATACAGTCTCACTAATTTTGTTTTGCACTATGTTGGTAGATGCAATTGAGGTATGATCCGTTACAGTTGAAGGTAAGAAATCATCCTCAGTAAAAATCATTCTGTTGAAGGGATAAATACCACAAGCCATACAATACACACACACTGAATATTGGATGAAGTAAATGATTGCACAGATGCATTTCCCATGAATTCTCCAATATCATAAGCGGTAATTCCTGACCAACAAATCATGACCCACTGTGTCCCCATTGGTGTGACCCACTCTCCCCCACCACCACTCACGGTGGAAAAAAAAGTTTTTATTTCTCTCTTGTGGTGAATATTAATTATGTTCTTCATTATGCGCATTCCTAATACTACAAATAAGATTAGATAAATAAACAGTAATGGTTTGCTTACTCCAGTTGTAAATCTTAACAATTTTTCAAGTGATATCAAAAATAGTTCAGCACATGAAACTAAACCTTAACTGTAAAAGTCTTAAATTTCAAAACCAAGCTTTCAAATTGACAATGATGGCATAATTAGCAAAGAGATGTAACTCTAGAATATGTTGTATTGTTTTTCACTTTTTTCTGTACATAGTTATCCTTAATGACCCACTGTACCCCGTGACACATTGTGACCCGGTCTCCCCTACGGACTTTAAATTTGGCAAGAGTGTTGGGTCCATAGTGCAGAAGATATAAAATTATAAAACGTCACTATTGTTACTTTTTTAAATCTTAAAACTAACTTATTTTCAAAAACGTTAATACATAATCAACTGAATGCAGACATGTCATGAACTTGAAATTTGGCAACGTGTAGTTTCCGTAGAGCGAATAAGGTAAAATGTATAAAACTGACTTTTATGCAAGTGCAACTGTTTTATTAAGTTTTAACTGTAGTACTGCTGTCGGTTACTATTGCAATGTTAACGAATCTGGTCACTCTATGAACAGGTTATATATTAGTTCATTTCTTCAATTTGATAATTGTTGGTATTGAAACTTTCTCACGTAACAATATCACTAATTACAGGTTGATATCTGCATTACTTGTCATAGGTGTCTTCATTATAATTGTTTTTTTTCATAACTTATCTGCAGTCCAACAGTTGATGCTATAGATGATAATTTGTCTGTTTTTCTTTGCATAGCTTGGTTGTTTTTACTGAGCAAGGCAATATCATCTGCAAAATCCAAATTTTCTAGTTGACTATTTTCTATCCAGTCGATGCCAGTTTCGCCCCTGCAACATTTTCACATCACCCTGTAGATGTCCACTTCAAACAATAGCAGAGATAGAATACATCATTGCTTTACTCACGTTCAACCATAAACCAGTCGCTGTGTTCACTATCAGTGCGAACTGCACTCTGTGAACCATAGAGGCTCTTAATAATGTTTATTATTTTGTCTGGAAGTCCATAACATCTCAGAATATTCCACGGGGAGATTATGTGTAGATTATCAAAGGCTTTTAAAAAATCGATGACATTTCGTATACGTGGTTGTTGCTTTTAAATATGTTCCTCCAAAATTAGTCGCAGGGTAAGTCAGTTCGGTTTCAGTTAAAAATATATCCTTCGGAATATCTCTAACAGCGTCCAGCGACTGACCGTACCAGTTCGATTTTGATTGATGAACCTACTCATATACCTGTTATGTTGTTCTTTTCTTGCTACTCCAATCTTCAAACCCAACTCTTGCAATCTAGTAGTTGACGGGCATTGGTTTAAATGAAAATCTTCTTTGGGGCCACATTTATTGAAGGAGTTCAAAATATCAGCTCTATTCATTGGTTGGCCGTCTGATATGCTGGCAGAGCCAGCCAGCCTGTCTGCTCTCTCATTGCCAACGACATCCACGTGCCCCGGAATAAAGATAAGTGTGATTTTGCAAATTTTTGACGCGTGTAATGATGCAGTCCATTGCCTGCACACCGAACCAGCCTCCACTTTGTGGATCATATTCATTGAATCACTCAGAATGTACGCATGAGTGTCATTTTATGACTCCGCCAGTACCTCCATTGTCATGCGCTTGTTGTCGTAGTGTAATTATCAGGTCTAAGCAGCTTCTCCCATGTCTAAAACCAGATCGTTCTTCTCTCAGGGTTGTGTCCAGTGATCCTTTGATTCTATTAAGAATGATTTTGCCGAAAGGCTTGGTCATTATTGATAACAAGGTGATCCCTCTCCAGTTGTTGCAATCTTTGAGAACAATATAACTACTCTCGCATTTATCAAGGTTTCATTTATTTAATATTATTATTGATGGACAACTTTCACATGAAGGTAAATTTTACGGCTTCCACGGATTTACAAACAAACCAATGATGCGAATCCTAATATTATTACACGATATTGTTGATGAGCCACAGAATAAGCTGCATCTACACAAATATTATATTAGAAGTTTCAAGATGACAACGAAGAGACAGCCGTCTGAACATTGAAAAAACATCATCAACGCTGACATTAACCAAAAAAGAATATCCGCGACGTATTGACAATCCAACTGTAAACGAGGTTATAACTCTAGTTGTAGGTGAGGAATGTGAAAAAAAAGAAACTGTTTTTAAAGTTGAAACAAGAAACAATGTTTTGCACATAGTGTCAGAAATGCATGGATCATATGACACTCTACAATACCCACAGATGATTCCAGGGTGAGAATTGATGTTGTATACAAGTGTATTAACATTGCACAGTTCAATTCAAACAATAATCTAACAAACAGACAACAAAAACGGTCTCTGCCAGGGATTTCTAGTCTAACAGATTGATGGTGAGATCAGACCGAATACATTATTTGTATCTTTTCAGGAAACATTTGAATCAATATTGAATTATGATCATCATCAAATAGCTTGTCCTAAGCAGAACTTTGCCACTCCAACAGTACATCCGGAAATTCTCTTTCTCATAGGTCAGATGTCCTGCCGCTGCAGCCGTAATGTTCAACCCATCAGTTACATCCTGAATCCATCTTCTCCGTGGTCTTCCTTTTCTTCTCTTTGCCGTATGCCACCTTCCATGATGGTCTTTTCAACTTTTTTTATATGTCCAAAATATCTCAATTTTCTTTTCTTATTTGTAGCATCAGTCAGTTTTCTTTGATTGTGAGTTATTTCTGTATTTATCTATTTGTTCTCTTCTCTGTCCATGATATACGAAGGACTTTTCTGTAACACTTATATTCAAAAGAACATATATGTTTTTTCTACTGTACTATTAAATGGTCATGCTTCGCACCCATATGTTGCCACTGTTAATATGCATGTTCTTAGTATTTCAATCTTTGCTTTCTTAGTTCCGTTCCATACTGTGTTATTTTTATTTAATTTTTTTGTAAAGCCAGGTGTGTTCTTCTTTTAATTTCCTTCATCACATTTCCATCTCTTGGTAGCACGGAACCAATATATTTAAAACTGTTCACATTTTCACCTTTCTGTCCGTTGATAAAAATATCATTTGTCATGTTCGTTTTATCTGTTGTCATTATATTTTAGTTTGCAACATTGAGATATTGATTTTGTTTTTCGCTTTTATCTTTCACTTAACCTAATCAATTTTCAATCCCATGATACGTATACGGAAATTGAAACAGAACGCCACTCATTTATTAAGAACTATAAAGAAAAAAAAAGCTACAAAAAGAAAATGACATACATCTAACAGATGCAGAGCGAAAAAAGGTCATAGTTCAGGACATATTTCAAATGGTAATTCAAATGTTAATGGTAATAAATAAGCGAACTCAATATCCATGGTCAATGTTAGTTCAAACCAGGGTTGTGCGGTATATTTTCTCAGTATGATGCAAGTCTTTGAAATGCCGCCCTTAAATCATTTTTCTTTAAAATAACCTTCAATTCTAATTTTGATATTGCTGATTACACCGCCCCCTTACGGTACCGCATGATGCGGCCGCCTCTCTGTATCATAACACGGCACAGCCCTGGTTCAAACAAACAAAACGATGTTACGATTTATAACAGCTATCAATCAAATGTACAAATTATAAATCAATGGATAAATCAATACAGCTTAAACTCGCGGTGTCTACACAACTACATCCAATTTGTTTGTTGCTCATTTTAACTGTCGGGATTAACATGAAGTTATTATTGGTTTTCTTTCTCTGATCTGGGATGTTTCGGATGAATTAATGTTCACGATACAAAAAACTTGACGAAACGTATCTCTATATTTAGTACTCATGTTGTAATAGACAAAGATGTTGACGCTGGAGTTGAATGCATCGAAAAGTAATCCAAAAGACCAGAAAGCGAAGAAAGCATTGACATTCAAACCGACAACACTAAATTCTGGCTCGAAGAATGTAACTATGGATACGGCAACACCTGGTGTGTAACACACAATTAAGACAGTAGCTATCATAATCACCATGGTTACTGTTTTGCTTTCTCTGGTAGAGATAGTTCCAGCGGAATTCTTATCAGCATTCGCCTTCATTCGCCATTTTGATTTTTGTTTGAGTTGAACCACTAGGACAACAGTAAAAATAATGACAGCAACGAAAGATGTTGATCCTAAAATCGAGTAGATGAAGAAAACCAAACCCTCTACGTTTTTCTTGCTACTTCTGAACACCAATCCCACCAAAGTCCTGTTCCTTTCTGGATAAAACTTCCAACCGAAATATGTTGTGACATACTCTGGTAGAAACGAAGAAATGATAACTATGTATATAACACATATAGTTATTGAGGTTATCTTTGGTGTGATAATTTGCTTGATCTTAAGTGGCATCATTATACACAGACATCTTTCTGCTGTGATAAAAATAGTTATCCAGCCAGTGATTCTAGCAAAACAAATGTGAGGTAGCCCTGATGTTAAGTATTGTATCTCGTGATGGACCATTGGCTGGTTCGAATTTATAAACATTGGGTTAATACAAATACAAAACCACACCAATGTCAGCAAAGCACACAAGTCGGATATAGCAAGTCCAAAGAAGCTGATGTTGGTTGTACTACTGAATCCTTGTTTGTAGAAAACCAAAATGTTCATAACATTAGCCACAACGCCAAAGAGACTGATAGCACTGGTGAGAACTGCGTAATTGACAATCTCGTAAATTTCTCTGTCTTGATCACTTATAAACTGTGCAACCTCATCACTGCTAGTTGTTGACATTTCTGAAAAAAAACATGTACAACAATATAGTTCATTATCTTTGCAATGTAAGGGTGATTATTTATATATATTTTGGGTACATTTTTAGACCCAATAACTGATAGATTCAGCCTCCTAATAAGTAAATTAATAAGGCAAAATAAAATAACACTATTTCTTAATTTAAGTATAGCACAATTTAATATATAACAAATTCGGAAAAACCCAGTAAAAGATCAAAAGTTGCAATCACAGAATGATAGGGTGCGGTATGAGTGGATGTCGTCTATAGAGGTTTATAACCTCTATGATATTGTCTTGTCTCAAATATATACAAGCACAGTAAGCTTATAGAATGTGTTTGTGCATACACTGTTCGGCCGAACCATACCTGATTATGCTGTGTCTATTTATAAAGTGTCTAGTTATAACGAAGCGTTTGAGAAAGACATTCCTCAGTGAGCCATTTGTTTAGAATGGCTCGCTGGCTGTAATCGTAAGGACGCTCGTATTGCTAGGCTAGGCGATGGGTGTCGTAAAATATGAGGGTAAGTGGTTCGTATCCTGTGTTTGTTAATTTGTTTTTTCGGAAGCTCTTAATACCTGTACATTGTTTATTTATTTAATCATATTCTTCCTTTCATTGCTTCCTCTGGGGTTCTTGCAAAAACTCCTTGTTTTTATCTAACCTACCTAGGATAGCTGCCCGAGTGAACCTCTAGCTTTTCTATTTTTGTCGGACGCAAGTTAGGAGAAACACCAGAATTTCAGCATTGACAGCTCTTATCTTCTATTGTTATTCCTCAGTTTCAGTGCTATGAGTTTTAATGGAAAGGATGATGCATTTCATTTATCTTCTTTGGGTTCGACTCATTTGTTGGAGGAGGAAATTAAAATTTATGTTGAGTCAGTCCAGTGATTTAAGGAGTTTTGAAGTATACATTGTAAAAGAGAAACTGGCCGACTTATGGGCAGAGAGAGGAATTTGTTTGACCAGTGAACTAAAGAACCTTCAACATGCATATTCGACATATGTTGGGGAAGACTGATAACCTATTGGTATGCCGGGACGGCGATGATGTTGGTTCAGTAACCAATAAACCCTGACAGTATAACAAAATGAGTTTACAAATTATTATTTATTTGGAAAAATACTAACATAAATACACGATTGAACTATGTGTAGCTTAGTTGAGATCCCTTCTGCTTTCGTTGTCGTTAGACTGTTACCGGGTTGTTGCCTAGTGTCCCAGTTTTCAGTTTTTGTCTTCTGCTGTTCTAGTGGCTTGAGTGATATTATTTTTGTTCTTATTGACATGATTCTGCTCTGTCATATATCCAAATATTGTGTAGTCTCTCTCTCTCTCGTCTTTTTACTTGATGTTCTAGTATAAACCGTATACGTGGGTTGTGTATACAGTGGGGTTTGCGTGATACAGGGGTTGTGTATACGGGGTTGCGTGTATACAGTGGGTTGCTGTATACAGGGGTTTGCGTATAGTGGGGTTTGCGTTATACAGTGGTTGTATACAGGGTTGGTGCATTATTATAATCGACCCACTTCATGCTTTGTGTCTCATGTAATTCAAGCAAGGCGCTGCCGAACGATTACCCAGTTGTCTCATAAAACTGCAGCTAGACGTGTTTTCTTATAATTTACAATATCGTTACTTGCAGTAGTGGGGATTATATTACATTACAATTCGATGAAAATACGGACATCTCGGATACTGAACAGTTGTTTGTATTTATTAGAACAGTTATTTGTTTCAAATGTTACAGTAAAAGATTAGGTCATTAAACGTCAACCTCTTAAAGACGGTACTAGGGGAAAGCCATTTTTAACGACTTTCTTACAAATGTTAAGGAGAGTAATTTGCTATTTCCAAAACGTGTTACTATAGCAACTAATATGGCATCTTCAATGGCTGGTAGACACAGTGGGTTACTTGATCTTTGTGTTAAGGGTGAATCATCAAACAAATGTAATTATTATCATTGTAATAGCTACCAAGAATCTTTATGCACAACGGCGTTTAAGTTCAAGCATGTCAAGAACGTAGTAATTCATATTGAATATTACATCAAATCTTCTTATACCCGTCATTGATTGTGATGCAATTCTTTATACGGATGTAAGGTAGCTTAATGTAAGGCAGACACTGGGATAATACTGCAGTTTCTAGCTGCGATTGAAGAATTTCATAAATTATCCACAAGGCCTTGGGACTGCACGGCAATGTCATGGCTATAAGATTTGGCGTTTGTGACAGATATTACCATCACATTAACTGAGTTTAGTCTTGAATTAAAATGAAAATATCGTGAAATCGCCAAGCATTATAAGTTCAATACGCGCATTTGAAAAGAAATGAATAATTGTATTGAACATTTAAACAAGAAATAATTTTCTTATTTTCTAAATTCGAAATATATTGGTGAATATTTGAGTGGGATGTATGCGAACATCTTGAACTCCTTACTTTCGAATTTTCTAACCGATTTAGTTAGTTTACAATTGTTGAACCAATTATAATGTTATTAAATAACCCGTTCGGATAAGTTGATGCAACTGAACTTATAAGTAGCGTCTGCCTAATTTCCGAAAACACATACTAATGAAGAGTTATACATTTTGAATTTCCAAGAAGACATATTTTGAAATTCTCCCATAAGAAATGATTATACTTTTCGGACTTTGGGTAACCAGAATTAATAATCAATGATTTGTATTGTTTCTCTGTGAAGTCTCTTTTTTTTCTTTGAACTTATGCAACAACAAAATCGATCCTGCCGGACAGAGTCAAACATAGATGAAGCATTAGACGCAGCCTGTTCCAGTTACACACCAATATGTCATCACCATGAAACATATATGCAATGCCATATATCACACTATGTTAAATCTAAGACCACAAGTTATTTTTTCCTTAAACGTCCTGATTATGTCAAGATTACGTTTTCATATGTTATTAATAGTGACCAGACAATTGCACACATGACTGTTGCACACAATACACCTGAATACATGGTATTTGTACATTTAGACAATTTCCCACATGTCAACTGAACACAAGACAATTGAGCTAATAAAGAACTTAACACATGTAATAATAATATATTGTCTCCTAATAGATTGTTTTCAATCTATCTCGGTGATAGCAAATACCTAACACTTCTCCTTCATTCATACAAGTTCTCTTAATAATCCGTTTGCCGTATGTTTTGGCTTGAATCTAGGCCGAAGAGTCTTTTGTACTGCATCCTTTCTGACTGAATGCAGCGTTCCTTCTGCACCGTATCGTAGACACTCTTAAATGATCTTTTAAATCCAAATATTTTGGCTTGGATCTACGCCAAAGAACACTTACTACTTTACAAATGACTGGGTGAGGCGTTCCGATATAGGAACGTTTGCAACCTTTCTAAGACTGGTCATTGGAACGGTCACTTATCGGCTACTGTGTGTACTCATTGCTCATTTAAGATCACTTTGCGCAGTATATTTGGGCTTTATGATCTACGCCAAAGAGTATGTCTACACTGTGCACCCTTTCTGACGACGTTAGATCGCTCCGGATTAGGAACATTTCCCATTCTGTTTGGGGCACGTAAGCGTGTCATGTGACGGCATATGCCTCGTGTAACACACAATTAAAAATGTCGGCCTTCGCCAATGTTTGAATTTTGACAACCTGTCAAATCTTTACAATATCGGCCTTTTTCTGACCACGTTGAGTTTATTCCGGAGTAGGAACATATTCAGCCTTTTCCAGGCCCGTGTCGGCACTTGGTAATTTGCAGTTTCTACTGCAAATTATAGATTTTAGGCTGATAATATTCCTACATCGGACTTAACTCAAAGTGGTTAGTAAAGTAATGCTGACAATGCAACGATTTGACAGGCTGTCTAAATCCAAACAATAGCGAAGGCCGACACTTTACTCAGTGTATTATACGAGTAAGACGCCGTTCTAGACAAGTTTATGTGTCCCGAAAGACTGAAACATGTTCCTAATCCGGAACGACCTCACAGTAGGAAAGATCGTACAATGTATACTCACTGTTTGACGTAGATCACAAAGCCCAAATTTACAGCGAAAAGATGATCGTAAAGACGTAGATCACAAAGCTCACATTTACAGCCAAAATATGATCGTAAAGACGTAGATTGAAGCCAAAAATACAGCACAATGGATCGTTCTTGGGCAAGTTACCCTAGTAAATAAACAGTTGACTGAAATCGTGTGGGCGGGCCTAGTCACCGTGGGCGTATAATCGCAGAACGTAAAACAAACGCTCTTGTCAAAGATCAATTATATATCACAATCAGAATGATAAAATTGGCCGCAAAGAACGAACGCAAGAAGAATACCAGAGTAGCTCTACCTCGATCCCTACACCGCTTAGCCAGACATGATCCTCAGTCTGTTTCTAGGATCACTACCTGAAGGTGGGGTATGATCTTGATTAGTGTCAGCTCACTAATCATGGCGCAACGTTGTCCCTGTTACTGAGTTTTTGACACCAATCAATCAATTTAGGAAGAAAGGAATTTAAGGACGTGGTAGAATAGTTGTAACTCACAGACCGTTGGCAAAGGGAAGGGATCGTGTAACTATTAGAGTATGGTTCTCGGTCGACGTGAGAGCTGTAACATTCAGAAACAAATACAACACCAACGCACATAAGAAGCCACAACCCTAACCACTACGCTGCTGATCTCACCGTTTGCCTTCATCCCTTTTATACATTTGACATAGTTTTCTATTTTAATTTGATACATCGCCATTAATCTTGTCAACTCTTGTTACTTTCTTTCTCCCTCCATGTCCAGATACACAAGACATGAACTTGTTTTCGAAACAAGTCTGCTAGATAAGGTGTACTCATCCCCTACTAATCTAGTTAACTCTTAGTGGACCAGGGCAAAGTCACGTTTTCAAGCGCTTTCATTTTGATAACCAAAGCACTTAGCGTGGCGCTTGGTCCACTAAAGTTAATCATCAACACTTCTAAACATACTCAACGAGACGTATAATGCTTAGCGTGGCGCTTGATCCACTAAGAGTTAACCATCAACACTTCTAAACATACTCAACGAGACGTTTAATAGTATTGCTCGCGTCGTTACTTGCCACATCAGCCGATAAAGTTGTTACTTAGGCGTAATCAATTCCATTGTTATTCATGAAGTGTAGGAAGCGATATCACACTGTCTTCACCACTAATTCTCTTTCTGTTCTCCTGCGCCAGATAGGCTCATTCAAATCTCACGTCTCCGGTCATCAACATAATCATCATCATGCGCTGTCTTCACTTCCAAAGTTGGCTACAACAAATCTCCTACATCGATATCTCGTGTCTTGTTTTTGCACTCTGCTAGACTGTAACTTGTCCATCTTTGTATGTTTCACACATCTGTGTCGGATTTCTCTTTCTGCCTTATTAGACCTTGCCATCCAACAATGTTTGGATAAATGTGTTATATCTCTTTATGTACCAAAAATATGTTGTATCATTTTATTTGCTGTAGTATATCTTTATTTATTCCCAGTTTTATTAGAAGTGCTTTGTTTTTCTACTTTTCGAATCATCTGTATACACGTTTCAAAGTTTATATAAGTCTCTCCTCAAACCCTCCTTCATCTCTACGCGCATATAATTGTATTTTTTATTGGACGATAGAACAAATTATTATCACTATTACGTGATCATATATTAATTATTTTTTTTTAATAAATCATACATTCTTTACGTCCACAAATAATTCCTACAAAAAATGAAAATATAAATTAAAGGAAACTAGCTAGATTTAAGATAATTCTTATCATTTAGATTTCTATATTACCTTATATTAAAATGGAAGAAAGAAACACTTAAAATTGCATTTTGAATTTGAACAGACAAAAAAATAATGACTAAGTCGTATCTTGAGAAGTATTTATATTTTTTATGTTCAATATTCGTGAACTTCTACATAAATCGTTACTTTCTACACAGAGTTATAATTAAACTATGTTATTGGTGATTTAGAAGTCAGACCTGACATGTCAAACTACAAAGGTATAATCTTTTCGTTGAATATGCAGTAAATCTTGAACAGAAAATCACTTAATATCTGCTTTTAGTCCTTAACATTATCACTGGCACAAAATTATTTCTAATTGATTTGTATATCCAGGGTTTTAATTCTATATCCTGGATTTTGATGTACTAATATTATTGTGTTTAACATTTTCACTCCAACAAGTCTACATGAAGGAGAGATATTAGATAGAGTGGTAATTATATGCTTGAATGACATTACAAATTATACAATGATTAGACTCGTGTCAGTTTTTCTCGTGTCAGGAATTTATATTTGTCATGGGTCAATATCTATATAGAAGGAAATTATACCAAACAGTGCAAAGTTATTTCAAGTAATTATTTGTGAAACAATGAAATTGAATAGTTAATGTTTTCTGTTTATAATATTACGTCTTCAAAGTGACTTTAGTATATTTAAAACAATACCGGGAAAGTAATTTAAAATATGATCATAGTTCACAGTTCATAAGTACGGTTCCAACTTCACTGCAACGGGTCACCTCATAATTGCTTGGTTCCTGTGCCAATGAAAATCACACGAAATGCTAACAACTGTGAAATGTTTCCTGTGTGAACTAATTCCAGAATGAAACAGCCGTGTACCGCCACAAAAAGCAACCTTTTGAACAAAAATGCATACAATGCATATTATTAAAATATGAAAAATGTTGCTCGTTAAATGATCCTGACATTTGGTGATTTTAAATTCTTTTCGGTTGATAATGTTATAATGTATTGTCTTCGAACAATTGTGTTTAATATTTTACTTTATCTTTGTTTTTTAAGAATGTATAATTCATTGTCTCGGGACACTGGTGTTTATTATTATACAATATATTGGTTTTGTTACATTTTTGAAACATCATTACTAACTCATAACTCGGTAAAGAAATCAAGAAAAGAGTTTACAACGATAGCTGTTCGACTACATATTAATGTACGAATATACTGTACAAATTCCATGAAACATGAGTTTGACATTCTCTGGTTGTTTTTGTCTGTAACTAACAGTCGGTCCGTTTATTTCAACAATATTTCCAGTCTGTTGTCTGCCATCAGTTACATGGATTTGTGTTACATGGATACTCGACGTTCAGCGTGTTAGCACAGGAATTAGCACTTCTACCTCCTGAACACTAGAGTCTAGAAATGTGAAATGAAATGACTTCATACCTAACGTTCTGAAAAGAAGCTCTCCAATTTTTATTTTTTTAAATTTTTAAATTGTTTGCGATGATGTATCCACGAACGCTAACAGAGTATCATACAACACGATCTTTCTCCCGACATTATGATGTCAAAGATACACGATCTTTCTCCCGACATTATGATGTCAAAGATACACGATCTTTCTCCCGACATTATGATGTCAAAGATACACGATCTTTCTCCTGACATTATGATGTCAAAGATACACAATCTTTCTCCAGACATTATGATGTCAAAGATACACAATCTTTCTCCTGACATTATGATGTCAAAGATACACGATCTTTCTCCCGACATTATGATGTCAAAGATACACGATCTTTCTCCCGACATTATGATGTCAAAGATACACGATCTTTCTCCCGACATTATGATGTCAAAGATACACAATCTTTCTCCCGACATTATGATGTCAAAGATACACGATCTTTATCCTGACATTATGATGTCAAAGATACACGATCTTTCTCCTGACATTATGATGTCAAAGATACACGATCTTTCTCCTGACATTATGATGTCAAAGATACACGATCTTTCTCCCGACATTATGATGTCAAAGATACACAATCTTTCTCCCGACATTATGATGTCAAAGATACACGATCTTTCTCCAGACATTATGATGTCAAAGATACACGATCTTTATCCTGACATTATGATGTCAAAGATACACGATCTTTCTCCTGACATTATGATGTCAAAGATACACGATCTTTCTCCAGACATTATGATGTCAAAGATACACGATCTTTCTCCTGACATTATGATGTCAAAGATACACAATCTTTCTCCTGACATTATGATGTCAAAGATACACGATCTTTCTCCTGACATTATGATGTCAAAGATACACGATCTTTCTCCCGACATTATGATGTCAAAGATACACGATTTCTCGACATTATGATGTCAAGATACACGATCTTTCTCCCGACATTATGATGTCAAAGATACACGATCTTTCTCCTGACATTATGATGTCAAAGATACACGATCTTTCTCCCGACATTATGATGTCAAAGACAACCTGACTTACATACTACACGATCTTTCTCCCGACATTATGATGTCAAAGATACACGATCTTTCTCCTGACATTATGATGTCAAAGATACACAATCTTTCTCCCGACATTATGATGTCAAAGATACACGATCTTTCTCCGGACATTATGATGTCAAAGATACACGATCTTTCTCCTGACATTATGATGTCAAAGATAACATCTTTTCGACATTATGATGTCAAAGATACACGATCTTTCTCCGACATTATGATGTCAAAGAAACACTGACTTGCATACACGATCTTTCTCCCGACATTATGATGTCAAAGACAACACTGGACGTTACCATACTACACGATCTTTCTCCTGACATTATGATGTCAAAGATACACGATCTTTCTCCCGACATTATGATGTCAAAGACAACACTGGACGTTGCCATACAACACGATCTTTCTCCTGACATTATGATGTCAAAGATAACGATCTTCCGACATTATGATGTCAATACACGATCTTTCTCCTGACATTATGATGTCAAAGACAACACTGGACGTTGCCATACTACACGATCTTTCTCCTGACATTATGATGTCAAAGACAACACTGGACGATTACACGATCTTCTCGACATTGATGTCAAAGATTCTTTCTCCCGACATTATGATGTCAAAGACAACACTGGACGTTGCCATACAACAACAGAAGAAAATTAGACACAACAGAGATGAAATGTATATGCAGAGTTATGGGAGTATCAAGAAAAGATCGGCTTAGAAACAATGGATTCATTACTTAGCTCGACAGATAAGCATATTATCAACAGCCATCGATCTCATAGTGCAATGCTACTCAGATACAGTAGATACAAGGCAAAGGATAGTCCCTGCAGAGGGTGGAGCACATCGATATCACGGACATTACATGACGATATGTACGAAACGCACACTAGAGCCCGTAATGTGATGCAAAACGGAAATAGAGAAGAGATGGAAAAAGAGAAGACAGAAAACAAGAAAAGAAAACTGAACGGAATCATAATTTTATTTGTGTTCATAAGTAAGACTATGCTAGTTACTGAGTTGTTTTTGTGTGTGTTTTTTTTTTGGGGGAGGGGGAGGGAGGGGGAAAATTAGCTGTTCCAATTCTTTAGCAAGATGTCATTGACGATCTGAGAATGACTGATGCTGACGTCGTTCAACATGCACAGAACACAGAGTTTTTCAGGACTGATATCATGGGAGCCAAGTTCCAGAAGGGACAAGCTACTTGATGATGATGAATCACTTAACCCAGTTTGAAATGAGAAATGTGTCATTATAGTATCTTAACTGTGAGCTCGTATTACTACAAATTGTAAACGAGTGTAACTGTTTGTAGTTTTGGTAAACACTACCCATTTCGCAACAATATATTTGGCATAAATGTTAAATAAATATTGAGAAGTGATGCAGCCTTGTTTTACTTCCCTTCGCACCTATATTAATTCTGATGTTTCGTAAGTGACTCTAACTGTTAGTTGCTGTTCATGATATATTTTGTTCGATTGGTAGAAAAAAAATTTATTAGAAACGCCATGCCACTCTCGTTGCTGAACAGTTTATGATGGTGTTTATAGTCGAATGACTTAGTGTAATCTATAAAACAGGTATGGCTATTCCCATTTGTAAATGCAGTTGGAAAAGGTATTTTTAATATTCAATAAGTGATTACTTGAACTTATTTTATGCCTCCTCGCTTAGCGAAGGCACACTAAGACCACATTTTCGCAGGGTGCTTGTTATTAACAGTTGTAACGGACCAGGGTTTATCAAACTATATTACAAATATATTATGTCATGTAAACTTACTTTAAACTAAACAGCCTAAGGATGCGCATTTGTCTATTCCAAAAAACAAAAAAACCAACAACAGCTGTCGTACAATGCACCAAGCATTGTTTAATTTAAAATTAGTGATAAATTTACATATTCATATTCTGATCAAATTGTCAATTTTTATCTTCAACATAACTGTTTATTTCTACATCGTGGTAAGATCGGAAGATTGGTAACATTATTTAATTTGAAGACATTTATATATTTTTCAAGCTGGAAATTGTTTACAAATACGAACTAGCTATATCTTGTTTTTAAATTCAGTAGTGAATATGTTAAGAACCAAAGCACACTATCAGCAATCATAATGCTCGGAGTTAATAGTTCTACTTTCTTAAATTTCCTTGCTGCATTCTACATAGAATTCTACACAAATCGTTTCACGGAGATCGTGTGAATTCCTTTCTTTAAATAAACCTACTTTTGATGAGAAGTGTTTTGTGGGATAATGGTACTGTTCAAGCGGTTTAGCAGTTGTTTTATTGTATTAATCAGTTTAAAGAGCAAGTTACTAAACAAGATTAGGGATTATCCTGTTATAAATCAGTGTTTCTCTACCTGTTTTTGACCATGCTTTACCCCATTGTATCAAATAATATCTCAATGTAATAACAAATCCACTTCTTGAAATGCGTATTTATAAATATGAAATCATCAAACAGCTTGTCCTGAGCAGAACTGTGCAACACTAAGAGTTCTTCAAAATTGTTCTATCGCATACACCAGATATCCCACCACTGTAACAGTCATTCTCAAACCATCAGTTGCAACTTGAATCCATATACTTTGTATTCAATCTCTCATTTCTCCTCGTTGCATGTTTCTACCTCTAAAGGTCCTCTCCAAACCTTCGTTTCTTTCTATATCTCCAAAATACTTCAGTGTTCTCATTCTTATTTGTAGCATCTGGTAGTTTCCATCTAGCCATCAGTTTGTGATTTTTTGCACATACCACTTCTTATGTTTTGGCTGAAATCGGATTCACGTGTCCTAAACGTGTACAAGTCTATGCGTTTAGGGGCCTACCAAACTAATTTGCAACGTATACACGTTCTTGGCAAAGATCGAACATATCACAAAGAGTGATTAAAATTGGTCGTAAAGAACGAACGCAAAGAAGAAGAAGATTTCCCATGTTGTAGATGTAAAGTGGTAGCTGATTGTGCATAATTCTCATTTAAAGGTCGTGTAATTTTCACATGCTTCATATACCATGTGGTTGCCAGTTGTCGGTTTTTCTCGTTCTGCGTCTTCTCCTAACGCTGATTAATTTTCTTGTACACCACACATCACACACTATTGCCTGTCCATCTTTATGATACAACAATAAACTTCAAGTAACAAAGTAAAACAGGCAAGCTGTCTTTAATGTTACTCGCTCTAACTGTACGCATATGTGGATTATACAAGTAAATACATTAATGGTGTATAATATGAATTTGGTTGTCAGTATACTTGGGAGACGCTGCAGAGAATGAGCCCCGGGCGTCGTCAATGCGGAGATTCTTGTACTCGTGGATGAGCACTTCCATCCAGATGATATCATTATCTACACCGAAGGCTCTGTCAGACGCGGAACCAGATCATCGTGGGCTTATTCAGCACATCGAAATGGTCGCACACTTCATGAGGACTGCGGCGCTTTCGAGACAGCGACATCGTGCATAACTATGGAGATCATTGCTGCCTCCAGGGCTCTGTCATGGGTGGCTGAGCAACAAGTTACCCATACGATCATAATATCAGACTCGATGAATATGCTTCAATTGATTGAATCTGTAAGAATGCGTGTGGAATGGGTGGACAGCATTCGGAGATCACATCTCAAGAAAATGACTTGGCTGTACACACCTGGACATGCTGGAGTGTAGGGTAACGAGCGTGCATACTTTCTTGCAAACAATGCCCCGACTCAAACGGGTAGAAGTACGGATAGAGCCGATATCATCAATGCTGTTCGCTCTCAATTATGTGACATGGGCACGTCTCAGACACTGGAACGAGTTCGAGAATTAGGCGTTAAGTGTGGACATGCCAGACAGTGTCGTCTTCGTGGTAGAGAAGATACAGTAATCAACTTCTCATGGGTACGGTGAGCAAATGGACTTTAGGATGGCTGCTGCAGCGGAGGACAGAGCATGCATGGGAATGCCCAATGTGCCGTGACGTCGATCGCATAACATAACATAATATGAATGTATCATACCACAACCACATAAATGATAATAAATACTAACATAACATATACAATAAATGCAATGTTAAAATAACAAATTACACATATTATTTTTTTTTAAAAACTATATGGTTACAATTCAAAAAAAAAAAAAAACATCGAAATATGAGAGGCCAAGTTTATATTTTCAACTTTCAAACAAACATGATATACTTGTGACACTTATGATCATTTTGTTTACATTGATAATTTCACATATTTTTGGTGGTAGCTAGAAAACTAACAGCATATACAATATTAAATAAAAAACAACACGTGCTAAAATTAAAACACATTAATAATTATCATCAGGTGCCGTGCCGGCTGACGTAGGCGATCATATATCTCCACAAATCTCTTTCGTTGGTGTTTGCTATCAACTCAGATGTTAACACTCTAAAGTGCCATGAAGTTAGACTATCCAAAATGTTTCTCTCTGTCTTCCTCTGTCTCGTCTACCCTCGAATTTACCGGTTGTCACAATGTGTTCTAAACCTCCCTACACATTACATGCCGAAAAATGATGACTGCCTCTTTCTTATATTGATGATAAACCTTCTCTGTGTCTTGATCTCATTCAGTACCTCAACATTAGTCATTTTAGCAGTTCATGGGATTCTCATCAGTCTTCTGTAAAACCACATTTCTATGGCCCTCAGAGATTTTTCGATCTGTGTGTTCATGTGTCCATGACTCGCTTCCGTATGTCAGTATTGGTTCTATATAGCACTGAATAACTCGTACTCTGATCGGGATTGACAAGGACTTATTGCAGATAATGCTTCTCATTTTCACGAATGATGTTTTCGCTTGTCCTATTCTGCTCTTTATTTCTGATCGGCATCTGTTATCTGATGTTACCATGACTCTGAGGTATTTAAATTGCTGCACTTGTCTTAGATCAGTCCCATTTACTGTGATGGATTTTTTTGGCAAAATCTGCTTTTTTGATATTATCATAACTTCAATCTTCTTAATATTCAAACTGAGTCCTTTGTTATTGTTTTCTGTCACAACCTTAACAACTAAATTCTGGAGCTCCATTTTATTTCTTGCTATTAAAACAGTATCATCAGTGTATCTCAGGTTATTTATGATATGTCCTCCCACAGATATTCCAGGAATATCTTTTATAGACCTAAAAATGCTTTCACAATAAAGTGAGAACAGGTCTGGTGATAATACGCATCCCTGTCTAATACCTTTTTTGATCTCCCGGAAAGTTCCAAACTTTTTCTCTATCCTCATAGCTGCTGTTTGCCGCCAATATATGCTCTGAATGACTTGTAGATCTTTGCTGTCGATATTTAAGCTTTGTAACATTTTGGAAAGTTCTTGATGGTGTATATTGTTGAACGCCTTGGTGTATTCTTTAAAGCGCAAGTATAGATCTGCTTTTACTTATATTGTTCTTTCTATTAGTGTTCTTGGGATATATATTGCGTTGCTAATGCCCTTGCCTTCAACAAATCTACACTGTTCATCACTAATTTCTGGTCTTATTCTGCTGCTCATCCTTCTCATCCTTATCCTCAGTAGTATCTTTGTCATATGACTCACAAGACTGATAGTGCGGTGATCTTCACATTCCACTGCTCTTGATTTCTTCGGCAAAGCAATAAATATGGACTTTAGTAGATCTTTTGGAATACAACCGCTGTCATATATGTTGTTTAAAAGCTTCGTTATCACTTCTGTTCCTAGATTTCCTAGAGCTTGAATTTCTTCTGCTGTTATGTTATCTCAACCTGGAGACTTCCCCTCTTAATGTGTTTATGGCATTTTCACCCGCCTGCCCAGCGTGTTCGTAGCGCGATGGACTGCGGGTGACTAGTCCTCTGTGTGTGTGGGTTCAATTCCGCGGACTGGCAGAAAAGCCACATGTTCTCCAGATGCCTGTCTGCCCAGCGTGTTCGTAGCGCGTTGGACTACGGGTGACTATCCTCTGTGTGTGCGGGTTCAATTCCGCGGGATGGCAGAAAAAGCCACAGCTTCCCCAGATTTACGGTGTTCGTGGCACCGAACCGAAGGGTTGAAAAGCTCAAGTGCTTCTGAATCGGAAAAAAAAATAATAAAAAAATGGCGTCTTCAACTTCAGCTGCAAGTATTGGTGGTCCCTTGCAAGTGTCTGGTATATTTAGTTCTCCTCTATAATCATTGTAGAGTTCTCCAATATATTCCGTTCACCTTTCCATTATGTTTTTTTTCCCCATTAATATCGTACCTTCTTTGGATTTTAGACATCCAGTTGGTGTGCACTTTCTCCCTGTGATGTCATTTATTTGTTTGTGTACATATTATCTGTCTTTGTTATGCTGTTTTTTAATTTCGCTGCATCTCAGATTGAGCCAGTTCTCTTTCTATACCTGTATTTGATGTCCTTATTTAGTATGTCATATTCTTCTGTGTTGTGCTTGCTGTGTCTTCTTGCATCCATTAACTGTAATATTTCCTCCGTCATCCATTTCTTAATTATATTGTGTTTTATTTTTGGTATGATTTCAGATGATGTTTGGCATATTGATAATATTAATAATTCCTGCACAAATTAAACAATTTTAGCTGACCACTCTAGGGTACAGGAATTCTTTTCTGTCCAAACAGGTGCTGCCAGCACACCTCTGTGTATATCACGGAACGGAAGCTGTTAGGCTAAGCACACTGAAATACATGATTGATAGGAACAATTATGAACATGACCGTTGTACGATAAAGATGATCCTCAGATGGACAATGAATATTGAACAATCACTTAGTGGTCACAGGGAATGATCAATAATTGTTGTTCTAGAGCGATTGCAGAAGTTCTTTGGGTTAAAATAACATACCAATTACTACGTCTGGTCAACAAGTGGTATTTCTAGAGCATCTACTGTGCTAGAATTAAGGAGGTACTTCAGTGACCACTAATATATTCCAACTTAGTTGAGTCTCATCAACTTTAGGCATATTCGAAGGACTATTCTGTAACACTTATATTCAAAAGCACATATATGTTTTTCCGCTGCACATGATTTTCCAATGTACATGCTTCACATCCATACGTTACTGCTGGGAATATACATACTCTTAGTATTCTGATCTTTGTTTGTCCTAGCAGTTCCATTCTTTACCGCTTTTAGTTGTTTAATTTTATTCTAATGTCATGTTTGTTCTTCTTGTACTCAATGAAATTGTGTGAACTAATCACAGCCCCACATTTTGCATTGCAGTGTGGCAACTGTACAATGAAAACCAAGACTACATTTTATTTTGGGCATGGTAAGTTGACAACCCATCCTTCATGAAAGAACCTTGACAACTTTAGCCAATACATGTCTAGAATAATAGTGTATGTATATACTGTTTGGGCACCTGTGGCCTAGGGATAGCGATCGAACCACGCTGCGGACACTTTGGTTGCAAATTGTTTCGCGTGGATTTTTACAAAAGGACGAAGGCGTCACCCTTTCAGAAAGCAATGGCAAACTACTGCACGTAATAATGCCTAGAAAAATCACAAACAGCGTAAAAAATGCTGGGCTTGATTCACAAATTCAATAAAGGATCTGCAATTAACTTTATATATTGTATAAAATCAAGTTATAATCCCTGATGTTTGTTTACGGAAGATATGTAAAGTGTTCTAACATATTATATTCTAACGATAATTCTCTGTACTGATGTTTGATGAAATAATTGATTACCACGACAATTGAAACAAAGTCATTTCTTTATTTCGTTTTTTCCTCGGTGTGCAGTTGCTAATGTCCAACGAATAGGATTAACTATTTAAATACTCAGGTTTCAGATACGAGTTGCAGCAATGAAATTATGTTAACTGTTTAGGATATAATACAATATCATATTCTCTGTTTGTTAAGGAACACTTGTATAAGTCTGATATGTGGGCATTAATTACAGCAATAAGATGATAATGTGTCATGATTGACATCAAATAGCTTGTCCTGAGCAGAAATTTGCCACCTCATTTATCCTTCGGAATTTATCCTCTCCTAAGCCATATGGCCTGCCTCTGCAACGATCATAGTTCAAACTATCAATTACATCATGAATCCATCTTTCATTGGTCTCTTTATTTTTCTCTTTGCCAGGATGCCCCCTTCTATGATGGTCTTCTCCAGCCCTTCGTGTCTCTTTATATGTCCACAATACTTTAATTTTCTTATTTGTATCATCAACCAGTTTTCTTTGATTATGAGTTATATCTGGATAGATCTATTTGTTTTCTTCTCTGTCCATGATTACGGATTATGTGTATCACACCAATTATTTTGATAACTATTATCACTTACCAATTTTGATGAAATGATTCAGTCAAAGCTTCATGAACATTGCTTCTCGGTGAATAACCACGGGGACTCTAAGAATTTTCTTTTCTCACACAGAAACATTTCATAGCAGAGCACGAAACCCGTTACACAGCTGCGAGTGTCCCCAATGTAATCTCCAGGATGGTGACAAATTGTAGGAAATTTTATTTCGACACTCTTACACTCTGCATTATAAAAGTGTTAAAGAAAAACAAAATCATAAATTGTGAACGCAGATTATCTTGAATATTGTTTGAGTGTTGATGGTGACTTACATATAATTGTGTATTTGTTGAAGCTGCAATCGGGACTTTTGTCTAGGGCAGAGATTCCCAAACGTTTTCGTCCCACCGTCCACTTTGAACGACATAAGCTTTATAACGCCCCTCCACATTATAACAGTTTGCCCCCGCCCCCCACACACATAAATATATATATATATCTATATATATATATATATATATATATATATATATATACATGCTCAATTTTCACTTTGACATATAAGTTGATACATATTTCTGTCATACATGATCAATTTTCAAATGATTATATACATAAAATAGAAAATTGATGAAAAAATGGATCGTGTAAGACGGGCATAAGATGAATAAAATTGCAGAATTACAATTTTAAATGATTATTCAACCGCAAAATCACGAAAAAATCCCCCAAATGCTTCTGAACTCAGTATCTTCCCCTAGAAGGCTTCAACGCCCACTGGGTGGTACCTCCCACTTTGGGAACCCATGGTCTAGGGGATTCATTTAATTAAATTCTACGTTCTCAACATTGACATCAGAACTCGCTTCGTAGGAACGTTGTCCTGGTTAAATTACGCAATAGACTTGACATTTTTTGGGACCGTAACGGCTCTCAGGTCACCCAGCCCCAGCTGTGTACTTGGAAAAGTACTTGGAAGTAAAGGCGACCGGTGGGATGGTAACCACATAGCCATCGTGTGCTATCACTAAAGAATTACGAGCCTAGAACAATATTCCCTAATATATCTGATTGTATGGAAAACATGATGTAACTTACTTGTTTTTACTCTTTAAATTGGAATTAACACTTGAATAAATCAATAATTTTGCTATACATGAAGTTGATGATGCGATGGTGCCATACTTAAAACAAACAACAATTAGTTAACAACAACAACAACAAAAGAGGAGAGCGCGAAATAAAGGCTAATAACAGTGTAACATTGATAAAGTACGATTTAAGATCCACGCCGGTTCTAGGAAGCCAATGCAACACAGCTGAAATGTGTATGTATATCAATAAATCGAAGCGCACATTGGTATTCACTGAAGTGCAATGACGATTTCTCAATCAATCAAAGCATATCACATACAAAGTATAGAAACAATATAAACTTCTCGCACTTTCATGCTTATATAACACTAGGTTATTTATATATGTATATATAGATATCAACATTCAAATGTATGTGAGAATGTACAACTCGTATGTACACATTTCAATTGAACATAGTTCTTCTCGTCATTGTTAGGCTATCTCTCTTTCCTGTCTCTGAGATTGAGAACTTGCAGATGAGTTTGTGTTTTCGATTCCAACAACTTGACGAAATGTTTCTCGATATTTAGTACTCATGTTGTAGTAAAGGAAAATGTTAACACTGGAGTTAAAGGCATCGAAGACAAAAGCAATCGACCACATAACAAAGAACGCATTGACGTACAATCCAACAATGCTTAGTTTTGGTTCAACAAAAGTAGCCATGGAAACAGCGACACCTGGTGTGTAACATGCAATTAAAACAGTCGCTATCATAATTACCATGGTTACAGTTTTTCTTTCTCTGGTAGAGATAGACGCTCCTGAATTTTTGTCAGCATTTGCCTTTTTTCGCCACTTAGATTTTTGTTTAAGCTGAACAACAAGGATGATAGTAAATACACTCACAGCCACGAAGGATGCTGATCCAAAAATAGAGTATGTAAACCATACTAAACCTTCCATATTTGCCCGGTTAGTTGTGAAAGCTAACCTCAACAAAGTCCGGTTGATGCTAGGAAAAAATGTCCAAGCAATGTATGTTGTTTCGTATTCAGGCACAAACGAAGCCATGATAACTACATATATACTACATATAGTTATCTTGGTTCTCCTTGGTGTGATAATTTGCTTTATTTTAAGTGGTATTAAAATACATAAACATCTTTCTGCTGTGATAAAAATAGTTATCCAACCAGTGATTCTTGCAAAACAAAGATGAGGAAGTCCAGCAGATAAGTATTGTACCTCGTGAGGTGCCATATTTTCGTTAGCGTCTACGAATAGTGGATTTACACAAATACTAAACCACAGCAATGTTAGCAAACTACACAAGTCGGAGACAGCAAGTCCAAAGAAGCTGATGTTGATTGTTGTGTTGAAACCTTGTTTGTAGAAAACAAGAATGTTCATAACATTAGCGGCCACACCAAAGAGACTGATGGCGTTGCAAATAATAACAAAATTAACAACTTCGTATATTTCTCTGTCTCGATCACTTACAAGTTTCACAACAAGAGCACTGCTGATAGTATACATTTCTGAAACAAAAATATACAAATCAGACTAGTACATCATCTTCAAACGATGCTGAGTGAACACTTGTGTACTGAAACATTAAGTACTGAACACCCGACCGACTTCCACTCCCCATCATCATCACAACGCGGTAATGGCTTGAATGGTGGTGTATTGAATTGGAATAGAAATACAACATATGAAAACATGATGTAAGAAAGTTTTAGAAATGCAACTACAGACCAAAGTTTATATGAAGACAATGTTGTAAATCTAGTGAACCATAACACATTAAAAGTAAAGAAAAACGTCGATACTCTATGCGGCGACAGCACACTCAGAAAACAGATCAACTGTCGCAACTGTTATGAAAAAAAAGAAAGAAAGCAATGCAATTAAAAACTGAATATTAGAATACATTTTTAAAAACAAACGAAATATATGAAAGCGTGAACAAGTAGTTTAAATAATACGTGTTTCAAGAAAGAAATGCAAAACAAGCTTCATTGTGAAATGGGATACATAGTCACATTAACTTGCAGACTACCATTAGGCACTTGATAAACCATTCGGATGTATCAATTTTCGGTATGTCCTTCACATTCCAAAGTGTTTCATTAAACAAAATTATTCACAAGTTCACTTATGCTATGTAAATATAATTTTCGTACACTATAAAAGTGAGTTAACAAAATAGAGCTTTCAACTCTGCACATTCTATAATAGGGTACGGAGTTCTAGCGCTCAATTGAAAATTGTATACTAAAAACCAGCCTTAAAAAAGAGATTTTAGTGTGAGTATAATAATAATAATTCATCTGGTACCGTTATACGTTACATAGGGTCTGCAAGTAATTTCTCCATACCGCTTTATTCTGGGCAACTTGCTCAATCTCCTTAATGGAACTGTGACCAATATTTCTTGCCTCTCAGCAAAGTTTGTTTCAGGGTCTCCTTAGGTCGTCCTCTCTTACTTGAACCATTTGCATCCCACTTCAATGCCTGCTTTGATATTCGATGATCATTTCTCCTCTAGGTGTGTCCAACATATCTTCATCTTCTCTTTCTTATAACATTTGTCATTAAGTGGTTGACCATCCATTTAGTGTGGGTATAGTAAGAGTTCGGTGGCGTCTGTGGCCTAGGGGATAGTGACTCGGTCTATTAACCTCGACGTTCTGAGTTCGAATCACGCTGCGGAAAGTTTGTTTGCAAATTGTTTCGCGTTCATTTTAACAAAAGGACGATTGCACCACCCGTTCAGAAAGCAATGACAAACTACTGAACGTAATAATACCTAAAAAATTCATAAACAGCGTTAAAAAGCTGGGGTTGATTCGCAAAGTTCTGTAAAGGATATGCAATTAGCTAACTATATTAAGAGTTAAATTATAGATTGCGTCCAAACAGTCTTCCCTGACTGTACATTAACTTATTCCTATGGATCATGCTCGCATATTTGTGAAATATGTTTTTTAAATAAGTTTTATTTCAATTAAAACGAAAAATGTTTGCGTTGCAAGATACGTAACATTTGTTTCAGAAACTGTTAAATGGGTCAAACAGTGCACCATTATATCACATTCAGTCTAGAAAAGGACACATTCTTTCAAAGGAAATCTGAAATTGACTCCGGTTAGAGGACAGCCGAAGTGCGCCTCTTCGTGCCTAGCCATCTCGACCGAAATCTCAAATAACAGTGATATTCAGATACAGTGGATATATGTCACAAGGTGGACTTATCAAGCTATCTTGCAAATCATATTAATATGTCGTCCATGTGGAGCCGGGGCACGCAAGGAAAGCAAAGAATAGTACCACTGCGACCTACAAGGCATGTAGTAAGAGAGCGACGGATGTAGGTCATAGAATGCTACCTATTAAATAAAAATCGTCGCAGAAATTGGATATGCCTACCTGCTTGTAGGCGTACAACGTACAATCGATCTTAGGCTCAGATAACCTACAAATCGCACATGGTGTTTAGTTAGTGGTCGCTATGGAGTCTTCGAAGAAGAAAAATTACTAATGTGTTATCATGTCACTCCTTAAACTGTCACAAGCAGGACTTGTATACTTCTTCTAATTTCTAAAACTGTCACAAGCAGGACTTGTACACTTCTTCTAATTTCTAAAACTGTCACAAGCAGGACGTGTACACTTCTTCTAATTTCTAAAACTGTCACAAGCAGGACGTGTACACTTCTTCTAATTTCTAAAACTGTCACAAGCAGGACGTGTACACTTCTTTTAATTTATAAAACTGTCACAAGCTGGACGTGTACACTTCTTCTAATTTCTAAAACTGTCACAAGCTGGACGTGTACACTTCTTCTAATTTATAAAACTGTCACAAGCAGGACTTGTACACTTCTTCTAATTTCTAAAACTGTCACAAGCTGGACGTGTACACTTCTTCTAATTTCTAAAACTGTCACAAGCAGGACGTGTACACTTCTTCTAATTTCTAAAACTGTCACACGCAGGACGTGTACACTTCTTCTAATTTCTAAAACTGTCACAAGCTGGACGTGTACACTTCTTCTAATTTCTAAAACTGTCACAATCAGGACTTGTACACTTTTCTAATTTCTAAAACTGTCACAAGCTGGACTGTACATTTCTTCTAATTTCTAAAACTGTCACAAGCAGGACTTGTACACTTCTTCTAATTTCTAAAACTGTCACACGCTGGACGTGTACACTTCTTCTAATTTCTAAAACTGTCACAAGCTGGACGTGTACACTTCTTCTAATTTCTAAAACTGTCACAAGCAGGACGTGTACACTTCTTCTAATTTCTAAAACTGTCACAAGCAAGGACAGTGTACAGAGAACTTCTTCTAATTTACTAAAACTGTCACACGCAGGACGTGTACACTTCTTCTAATTTATAAAACTGTCACAAGCAGGACGTGTACACTTCTTCTAATTTCTAAAACTGTCACAAGCAGGACGTGTACCTTATTTCTAAAACTGTCACAAGCAGGACGTGTACACTTCTTCTAATTTCTAAAGAGACTAGAAGTCAGTTCCAACAGTGTTGTGACATGTCTGTTGTTAACAAGAAAAGCTATAACTACAAAGACAGTGATTCAAATGTATTTTATAATACTAAAATATTAGTAGTCAAGATTTAGACATATTAAACCTGCTGCCCTGCAGGTCGGCTGAGGACAGTCAAAGGCTAACGGAGAGCGAACCCAGTAAATGCTGGTTGAAATCGGACACGTCGCCGAAGGACAAGCATCAGAGCTCAAAATGGTACTGAAGATGTGATGTAAAAATACGTTCTTGGCAAGGGCTGTTTATATATTACTCTATAATTATCAAAATGGCCTAAAAAACTATCGAGAGAGAGAAACACTGATGATAGTTGACATATTGATTGCTACTAGACGTTCTGCAATAAATGCATCAACTTTCATTTTTAAACAGTCCACATGTTGCAGAAAAGATTGAAACTCAAGAGAAAGAACAGCTGCTACCATCAACAGTAGATGAAACATGTAATCTTTCATTTTTTTCTTTTGTACTTCTATGATTTTTGCGGGTAGGCTTTGCAGGTTTAACTGACGATATGTTTCCGAGATAGTTCACGCTCTGTCGCTTGATATGCTATAGAGTATTAAGATGTATGTAACTCCATAAATTCATCTCTTTCATGGTCTTCCCCTTTCTCTTGATGACTCCATTTTCAGGTTGTATGCTCTTGCAATTGGTGTATTCGTACTGGTTCTCATCAAGTGTCCAAACAAAATGAGTTTCCGTTTTTTAATGAATCTAATAGCATGTTTTGTTCCGACTATTCTTCTAATTTCCTCATTTCCTACATGCTCTCTTCTTGTTTTATTTACCGCTTTATTCAAGCATATCATTTCACAAATTGACATTTTCCTTTCTTGTTCAACAACATTTCAGTAGCTCAAGAAAATTACAATATTTCGATCTATACAATTGTTCACATTGTTTAATATCGTTATAGAAAATTGAGTAAACATGCAAATACCTTACTTATAATGTAAACAATAATTAGTTAGCGTGTGCTAGTGCTTGCTTATCTTGGTATTGGGTATACTCTGTGATTTACATTAGGAGAAAGTGAATCAATATTTTTGTAATCAATATTGAATATGATTTATTCTAACATATATTTCTGTTACATTTTTGTATATAAATTGCAATAAGATCAAAAGAAAATAGTACATTATCTGCATGCAGAATATGTTTTTAGTATGTGTTAACATTATTTTTATTTATCTACAACGACAGTATAGTTAGTTATAATCCGTTAACAGTTAAGAAAACTACAGCTTAATGTGCACAAACATTTGCAGAATATAAATTTGAGCAGATTAATACAAGCACATCGTATTTTTAAATTTGTTAATAAATATGTAAACTTAACAAGATTTGATAAAATCAGAAACAACGAATTTAATAAACAAGTAGAACAATACCAAATTTGAGCTTTAATAAAAGTTAATTGCATATCCTTTACAGGACTGTGCGAAGCAATTTGAGATTTGTAACGCTGTTTGTAATTTTTCTAGGCATTATTACATTCGGTAGTTTGCAATTGCTTTCTGAACGGGTGGTGCCATCGTCCTTTTGTAAAAATCCACACGAAACAATTTTCAACCAAATTGTCCGCAGTGGAAAACCATACTATCAGAACGTCGAGGTTAATAGACCGAGTCACTAACCCCTAGGCCACAGACGCCACCGAGCTTACAACAAATGAAGTAGTTCAGCGACGTATCAAGACTGCTACAAGAAAGCGAATCACTTAGAGCATTACAATTCGGATACATTTGTAAAGGAGAAAATGATGTCAATGAAAATAATAGTCAGACCGAATCTCTTTCAACACTGCCTTGTATAATACGTACATAAATATACTCTCCAAGTACCTCTTCTTGACCTGACAATGAAAAAGAACACAGAGAATAAATAAACATATATAATTGGTCAATCATGAAACCTCGCGAAACAATTATGTTTTCTCTTCAATATATCTGAACTGTTGTTTGAAACGCTTCTTTGTTTCTTAAGATCTATTATCAAACCTTGTCGTTGACAACTTGTTAGTCACTCTTATCATTTTTAACATTGCCAACATCATCTATGTATGTATCTATTAAACAAATAAACTAAACACGATTTACCGTTATCTTGATTTCACTAATTATAGTGCTTTCTACGTTAAATTTATTTTTGATTGATATATTTAACGAAATCAATAATAGTAGATCTGACATCCACCAGAGTATCAGCAAAAATTATGGCTATTATTATATTTTAATCAATTGAAGGTGGTACGGTTATACAGAGGAATCTGATTACAGGTTACAATGACATATACACTGTAATGTGATATTACATATGTTATTTATCCTACAATCTTGTTACATTCTGCAATTATATTTCCTATTTTAATTTAATTTTTACAGAAAGAGGTGTTACAGAAAGTATATACCATGTTTTGCACGAGTGAGATGTTTGAGGGGGAAATGGTGACATTATCAATTTATAACGGAATCTAATCTACAATAAGAGCGTTCTTAAATTTGCCTTCCGGCTTGAAACAAATGTTCATATCTACGGCTCTTTATTCTACTTTGTGCGATGGTGCATTTTTTTGTTTGTGAGTTTTGAATTTATTTTCATGTCACATTACTGACCAACTATAACTTTAATATTTTTTCTTATATTTATATTAATACTAGATTTAGAACTCAGATTTGACTTAGATGTATGTTCTTGTAAATTGTATATCCCATTATATTTTACATTACAAACTACATTTCAAAATAATTATTTTTCAATGATAGATAGAGAACATTAGAAACAAAATTCAGTAATCACAAATTACATTCTCATTGTGAATAGTATAATCAATAATGTGCCGTTATTTACTTTATTACCATTGTTCACAATATAATCTTTCAAGCCTGTTGATTTTGACAACCCTGTTGACTTTGACAAGCATGTTCACTTTGACAAGCCTGTGGACTTTGACAAGCATGTTGACTTTGACAAGCCTGTTCATTTTGAATAAGAACATTTCATAAAGCTCGTCAATGGTAGGCAACCGGTTTACTCGTGTACGGGCGTAGAGTTAAGTTGTCTCTTGTAATTTTTGTATAAAACGAATTTGATTCGAGATTTTAATTGACTTTCAACGTTCACATATGATGCATAAAATGTTCTTTTTACTTTTGCACAATAGCAGTACATTTCATTAACCAATTGAATAAACTATTTTTTTTAAATCACAAAAACAACATAAAGAGTTGAAAATGGTACCACTGTATTACACGTTCTTATACGAGTATCACTTATATAGCTTTTTATGTTGTCCAGTATGTTGTTCTATTTGTCGCCCAGTATGTTGTTTTATATATCGTCCAGTATGTTGTTTAATATTTCGTCCAGTATGTTGTTCTATATGTCGTCTAGTATGTTGTTTGATATTTCGTCCGGTATTTTGTTCTATTTGTCGCCCAGTATGGTGTTTAATATATCGTCCAGTATGGCGTTCTATTTGTCGCCTAGTATGTAGTTTTATATGTCATCCAGTATGTTGTTTTATATGTCGTCCAGTATGTTGTTTTTGTGTTTGTCATCTAGTATGCTGTTTTATATATCGTCCAGTATTTTGTTTTATATGTCTTCCTGTATGGTGTTTTATATGTTGTCCAGTATGTTGTTTAATATTTCGTCCAATATGTTGTTCTATATGTTGTCTATTATGTTGTTTAATATTTCGTCCGGTATGTTGTTTTATATGTCGTCCAGTATGGTGTTTTATATATCGTCCAGTATGTTGTTCTATATGTCGTCCAGTATGTTGTTTTATATGTCGTCCAGTATGTTGTTCTATATGTCGTCCAGTATGTTGTTTATATGTCGTCCATTATGTTGTTCTATATGTCGTCCAGTATGTTGTTTTATATGTCGTCCAGTATGTTGTTCTATATGTCGTCCAGTATGTTGTTTTATATGTCGTCCAGTATGTTGTTTAATATTTCGTCCGGTATGTTGTTTTATATGTCGTCCAGTAAGGTGTTTTATATTTCGTCCAGTATGTTGTTTTATATGTTGTCATGTATGGTGTTTCACATGTCGTCTAGTATGTTGTTCTATTTGTCGTCCAGTATGGTGTTTTATATGTCGTCACTATGTTTTTATATATCGCCAGTATGTTGTTTTATATGTCGGCCAGTATGTTGTTTTTTATGTCGTCCAGTATGTTGTTTTATATGTCGTCTAGTATGTTGTTTTTATTTCGTCCTGTATGTTGTTTTATATGTCGTCCTGTATGTTGTTTTATATGTCGTCCTGTATGTTGTTTTATATGTCGTCATGTATGTTGTTTTATATGTCGTCCTGTATGTTGTTTTATATGTCGTCATGTATGTTGTTTTATATGTCGTCCTGTATGTTGTTGTATATGTCGTCCTGTATGTTGTTTTATATGTCGTCCAGTATGTTGTTTTTTTGTTTATCGTCTAGCATGGTGTTTTATATATCGTCCAGGATTTTGTTTTAAATTTCATCATGTATGGTGTTTTATATGTCGTCCAGTATGTTGTTTTATATGTCGTCATGTATGTTGTTTTATATATCGTCAGTATGTTGTTTTATATATCTTCCAGTATGTTGTTTTATATATCGTCCAGTATGTTGTTTTATATGTTGTCTAGTATGGTGTATTATATGTCGTCAAGTATGTTTTTATATATCGCCAGAATGTTGTTTTATATGTCGTCCAGTATGTTGTTTATTTGTCATATGTTGTTCATTTGTCCAGTATGTTGTTTTATATATCGTCCAGATGTTGTTTTATATATCGTCCAGTATGTTGTTTTATATATCGTCCAGTATGTTGTTTTATATATCGTCCAGTATGTTGTTTTATATATCGTCAGTATGTGTTTTATATTGTTTAGTATGGTATTTATATGTCGTCAGTATGTTTTTATATATCGTCCAGTATGTTGTTTATATGTCGTCCAGTATGTTATTTATATGTCGTCCAGTATGTTTATTTTATATGTCGTCCAGTATGTTGTTTTATGTCGTCCAGTATGTTGTTTATATGTTGTCCTGTATGTTGTTTATATGTCGTCTAGTATGTGTTTTATATGTTGTCCTGTATGGTTTTATATGCGTCCATTATGGTGTTATATTTTCGTATAGAAAGTTGTTTTACAGGTAGCCTAGTAGGTTGTTCTATATGTCGTATAGAAAGTTGTTTAGTCAGTTGCCTAGTATGTTATTATATATGTCGTCTAGATCGAATCGTTTCGATCCCAATTATGTTGATGGAACTAAAGAGTTTGTAAAATCGACAGAGATTATTTCAATGACCGAACTCCGTGTAGAAGAAGGGAGCAATGAAGATAATCATTCGTCGTAAAACCTTAAACATAGTAAATAAAGTATCAAACAAATACAATTAACTGAATCTACAATTATATACTTGACAGTGGCGTCGGTAGCGAATAAGACACGACGTTGCGCTGTTGATTACGTGCCACTTGAGCGTGAAACTGTTCGACGTGCAGATAGTACCGGATTAAACTTCAGACCTTTGATTCTTTACTTGGGGATCTAAATTACGCTGAAATCGCCAAAACTACACATGAAAGGCGATGTGCACTGGTGATAATGAAACGCAAATCAGAATGGTGCCATATTATGCGTAATGACTGCACCTCAATCCTTAGCTGGTGAATGTAATATATATATATCTAGCATGTACGGCCCTTGGCGCTTAGTGCAGCAACAAGCACATGCCTTTGTTGTCTGCTCTAGTCTTCTCTCCGTATTGTGTTCCAGCTGTAATTCATTTCTTTCAGTTCATGTTTTACTGATCTCCTCCAGTTTTCAGTAGGTTTTTCACGTTTTTGTTGAAAACATGGTGTCCATCTCAATGCAGTTCACATCATACATATAATATATATATATATATATAAAATATATATATATATATATATATATATATATATATATATATATATATATATATATATATATATATATATATATATATATATATATATATATGCTTGCTACGTTCGTCAGATCAAATGTCAACAAAAGAATCGATTATGTTCTAAAACTTATGTGCATATTTGTATAACAAATGTTGTCGCGCTATTGGATAATGCTAATATGCTAAAATTCTTCTCCATTTTCATGTACACACTTCTGTATAAGGTAGTGTAAACATAAATGCTGACTGCTATTATTATGTGTGTTTGCTTGTCTTTGACAATCATTGTTTATTGTTAGAAATAAATAACAGATAAAGCTCAATTCTCAATCAATGTATTCATTGTAATTTGTAATTTTAGTGTTAAAACATGATTCCTTATTGTTCCAATAACACAAATATGAACCTTATCTTTCTCAATGAATTATTCAGTGTTCTTTCACTCGTTAAGTGTTTTTATGTCTGTGTGTGTAGTTCTTCGCTCGCTAGTTGATATCAGTTCCTAGTTAACTGTGCAGTTTCATGTTTTAGATGCTTATTAAGTTTGTTTTTATTTGTCGTGTTATTTACTCTGACATTTGACAGACACAAAAGGTTCTCATATAGTTAAGTGCATTTGCCAACGCCAACCATTTCATTTCAATGACTTTGATCACAAATCCTGCTGCAGTTTCAGTGAAGTTCATTTCTATTTTGTTGACAGGAGAGATAACAAAACAAACAAGTTGCTTATTAATCTCTCTTGTCTTTGTTTGCAGCTGTTTATCATGTTAAACATTGTTGAAAAGTGCAGACCTTCTTATTAGATCAAAGATGTAGCAAAGTGCCAGATTATGTGCATTTTATTTTGTGTTCTAGAGCATAAATGCAGCCAAAGAAGATGTTGACATGCAAGATATGTGTTGGTAAATATCAGCTGCTACATATAATCAGCAGCAATATACATAGGAATATATATATATGTATATGCAATTTTAAGTAAACATATAGGGCTCTCACTATATGTGTTGCAAAGGAGTCATCCGTATTTCATGGCCAGTTAAGAGAACACATTCATCTATCCACAAATATCTCAAAAACACAGAGAGTTTTCTAATATTACAAAGATAAATTGAAGTATTTTGGATGTACAAAAATACACCAGTAGTGAAGAAGATCATCATGGAACAATGCATCCAGGAAAAGAGAACGACCGCGAAGAAGATATATTAAGGATGTAACTGATGATTTAAGCATGACGACTGCAGAGGCAGCAGATCTAGTCTATGAGATGGAGAATTTCAGAAGGCATGTTAGGGTGACAACATTCTGTTGAGTACAAGATATTTAATGCTGATGATGATTTATTACTTGAACAATTTCGCCTTTCACTTCATCGTATGCTTTGTGATTTGATCAAAATGTATTCTCATACCTGTTGAGGTGTTGATTGAGATCAAGACACAGAGAAAGCTTAGCATCAATATAAGAAAGAGGCAGTCATCATTTTTCAGACATGTGATGAGGGAGGGAGATTTAGAATACATTGTGAAAACCGGTAAAGTCGAGGGTAGACGAAACAGAGAAAGACACTGAGATAACATTTTGGATAGCCTGACTTCATGCCACGGAAGAGCGTCAACATCTGAGATGATAACAGACACCAGAGACAGAGAGCTGTGGAGATCCATGATCGCCTACGCCAACCGGCACGGCACCTGATGATGTTGACGACCATTTCTTTCTTTCACCATTTCGCCTTCCACTTCAATGTATGCTGTGTGATTTTATAAAAACGTTTCTAATAGCATGCCAAACGTATTCCAACATTTTCTTACTTACAACAGTTGATACTAGTGATTGAACAGCCGTTTCTATGATTTCATAACTTTTTCTGAATTCGTTCCAATTCATCCATATTATATTTGGCAGACACCTATATTTAAACTTACTTTCTATAAATGTAGGTTGTTTTATTAAACTCTTGCTGGCATAGTTTAGGATTGAGACTACCTTTAAACTGAAATGCACAAATTTGTCGTTTTAAAACTATTTATCTCATATTTGTTTTAATCTTTTAAATTCCGATGTAAAATTGACAGTTTGTAGAACACAAATTATGTGTTAAAATAGCTACCAATATATATATATATATATATATATATATATATATATATATATATATATATATATATATATCGATATATATATATATATACTGATATATATATATATATATATATATAGCCTTTGATAGTCTACAAAAACTCTCCTGTGGAGTATTCTGAGATGCTATGAAATACCAGACAAAAGAATAAACATTATTAAGAGCCTCTATGGTGGTTCACAGTGTGCAGTTCGCACTGATGGTGGACACAGCGACTGGTTTATGGTCGAAACCGGAGTAAAGCAAGGCTGTATTCTATCTCCTGTTTTGTTTGGAGTGGCCATTGACTGGGTGATGGGAAAATGTTGCAGGGGCGAAACTGGCATCGATTCGGTAGAAAATAGTCAACTAGAAGGTTTGGATTTTGCAGACGATATTGCCTTGATAAGTAGAAACAAACAAGATATGCAAAGAAAAACAGACAACTTGTCATCTATAGCATCAAAAGTTGGACTGCAGATAAGCTATGAAAAACAAATATAATGAAGACACATATGGCAAGTAATGCAGATATCACACTGGAATCTAAAATGATAAAAATAACAGAGCAGTTCCCTTATTTAGGTAGCAATTTTGATTGCACAGGAAATGTTAAAAAGAAATTATGATATTAAAAGTCTAAATAAAATATGGAACTGCAAGTTATATAGTATTAAAACTAAATTACGAACTTAAAATTCAAATGTTGTATCAATCCCAAAATATGCTAGCGAGAGTTGGAAAATGACTAAAGATATAGAAAGCAAGTTGAATGCATTTGAAAATAGATGTCTGCGAAAAATAATGAATATAAAATGGAACGAATTCAGGAGAAGTGATGAAATCAGAGACATGTCTGGTCAACCACTAGTGACAACTGTTATAAGAGAGAGAAGATGGAGATACATTGGACACACCTTGAGGAGAAATGATCAACGAATATCAAAGCAGGCATTGAAGTGGGATTCAAAGGGTTCAAGAAAGAGAGGTCGACCTAAGGAGACCCTGAAACGAACTTTGCTGAGAGAGGCAAGAGGTATCGGTCTTAGTTCCATGGATGAGATTAAGCCAGTTGCCCAGGATAGAGCAGTATGGAGAAGTTACTTGCATGCCCTATGTAACGTATAACGGTACCAGAGGAATTATTATTATATATATACATATATATATATATATATATGTATAAACTGATATTTTTTTAAATATGCTTTTAATTCTATTTGATATCTCCGTGACCTGACATATACATTGTCTCCATTGTCGGTATCTTTTCATTGCTTAACTGTAGACCAAGTATCGACACTATGAATAATAAGCTGTATATTTGTATAATCATTTCTTTTTTGTTGTTAATAATTACATCAATTTTATTTTCTACAAAATTGTTATAGTTAGTCATTTTGTCTGTTTTCCACCCAATCAAAGCTCAAAACTATTATCACCAGCCCAACATGTTCTAATCAACTAGGCACAGACCACTGGAAACTATCGTGGATAAACGCCACCTAAATGAAGACCTTGGCAGTCTCAGTAAATACTGTGATACATATAAATTGAAAATGAACTACACAAAGACAACTTACTCTATTTTCACCGGGAGTAACAAGGTGGCAAAGTAAAATATTGCTCTAACACTAGCCGGTAATATCTTTATGACAGAAGATAACACAACATACCTAGGTGTGACGATGGATAGGCAGATCTCATTTATTAAATATGTCTAAAACCTGAAGAAGAGCAGATCTCATTTATTAAACATGTCTAAAACCTGAAGAAGAGCAGATCTCATTTATTAAATATGTCTAAAACCTGAAGAAGAGCAGATCTCATTTATTAAATATGTCTAAAACCTGAAGAAGAGCAGATCTCATTTATTAAATATGTCTAAAACCTGAAGAAGAGCAGATCTCATTTATTAAATATGTCTAAAACCTGAAGAAGAGCAGATCTCATTTATTAAATATGTCTAAAACCTGAAGAAGAGCAGATCTCATTTATTAAATATGTCTAAAACCTGAAGAAGAGCAGATCTCATTTATTAAACATGTCTACAACCTGAAGAAGAGCAGATCTCATTTATTAAATGTGTCTAAAACCTGAAGAAGAGCAGATCTCATTTATTAAATATGTCTAAAACCTGAAGAAGAGCAGATCTCTTTTATTAAATATGTCTAAAACCTGAAGAAGAGCAGATCTCATTTATTAAATATGTCTAAAACCTGAAGAAGAGCAGATCTCATTTATTAAACATGTCTAAAACCTGAAGAAGAGCAGATCTCATTTATTAAATATGTCTAAAACCTGAAGAAGAGCAGCTCTCATTTATTAAATATGTCTAAAACCTGAAGAAGAGCAGATCTCATTTATTAAATGTGTCTAAAACCTGAAGAAGAGCAGATCTCATTTATTAAATATGTCTAAAACCTGAAGAAGAGCAGATCTCATTTATTAAATATGTCTAAAACCTGAAGAAGAGCAGATCTCATTTATTAAATATGTCTAAAACCTGAAGAAGAGCAGATCTCATTTATTAAATATGTCTAAAACCTGAAGAAGAGCAGATCTCATTTATTAAACATGTCTAAAACCTGAAGAAGAGCAGATCTCATTTATTAAATATGTCTAAAACCTGAAGAATAGCAGATCTCATTTTTAATATGTCTAAAACCTGAAGAAGAGCAGATCTTATTTATTAAATATGTCTAAAACCTGAAGAAGAGCAGATCTCATTTATTAAATATGTCTAAAACCTGAAGAAGAGCAGATCTAATTTATTAAATATGTCTAAAACCTGAAGAAGAGCAGATCTCATTTATTAAACATGTCTAAAACCTGAAGAAGAGCAGATCTCATTTATTAAACATGTCTAAAACCTGAAGAAGAGCAGATCTCATTTATTAAATATGTCTAAAACCTGAAGAAGAGCAGATCTCATTTATTAAACATGTCTAAAACCTGAAGAAGAGCAGATCTCATTTATTAAATATGTCTAAAACCTGAAGAAGAGCAGATCTCATTTATTAAATATGTCTAAAACCTGAAGAAGAGCAGATCTCATTTATTAAACATGTCTAAAACCTGAAGAAGAGCAGATCTCATTTATTAAATATGTCTAAAACCTGAAGAAGAGCAGATCTCATTTATTAAATATGTCTAAAACCTGAAGAAGATGTCAAAAAGAGACTAAATCTCTTAAATCGACTTGCAAGTACGTCACGGGACGCACACAAAAACACTCTGAGGCAACTCTACATCGGTTATGTACGCTCTGTAATGGAGTGCAACCTAGCATTGCTGGCAACATGTAGCAAAACAACAAAGGAAGCTCTGGACAAAGTACAGAGCCAGACAGTGCATTTCATCTCTGGAGGTATAAGATCAGCTCCTACAGCAGCATGTGAAATCCATACAAACATCGAGCCCTTGCGAATGAGGAGGGAGGCAGCAGTAGTAGAGATAGTGGAAAGATATAAAAGACTTAGTAGAAACCACCCTAACAGACAAATAGTAGACAACTGGCGACCACAGCACAGACTGAAGCAAAAACAATTCTAGATGTAGTATTAGGCTTGCAAGGGAAATATCACATGCCGGGGAACAGAGAAGAGATACACATTGTACACAAAGAAGTCCCTCCAAATTGTAGTCTCGCCTGTCTAAAAATAAACACCACACTTATCAACGACATCACCAAGAAGAGCTCAGACCCTGTAGATCTCTGGATGGTGGCCCAAGATATCATCCTATCTTTTCTAGATGAATGGATACATGTATATACAGATGGATCAGCCTTTAAGGGTCTATTAATGCTGGATACGGTGAACAAATAGAATACCCAGACAAAACATTCCAGGATATTCAAAATGCATGTGGCAATTAATGTTCTAATTTTTAGGCTGATAGGCTACCATTGCCACTGAAGCCTATGTTTCGAAACTTGGGACAACCCATCAGGGGCAACGATCTCTGCAAAAGACAGCAGCAAATTGTCGACGTAAGTATATCAAATGTTTACAGCTTTCGTACGACAAGTTCAATTTTAGTTAAAACGTGTACATTAATTTGACAAGTAGATTCAGATTCAACTAATAATTGTCACAGAAGAAATAACAGGTTTTGTAAACAACTATTTAATGTGAATGTATAAATGACATCCTAGTTTGACATGACACTACCGTACACATATATGTGTACACTAGTTCAGACATCCACGCCAACACCAACACACACGTACACACAAATACATAACATACATATACGAGTATCTACATACATTTAAATAGACGACTTTTAAAGAAAAATGTGCTACTCTACATAAGCGTCAGTAACTACTGTTAAATTCGTCTCTCCGCATATATGTTTCCTCTCTCCAATTTTGAATGGTTTCAGTTAAGCCAATTTTACTGACACAAAAACATTTGACGAAATGTATCTCTGTATTTAGTGCTCATGTTGTAGTAGAGAAATATATTGACGCTAGAGTTGATAGCATCGAAGATGAACACAAACGACCATACAAAAAAGAAAGCATTTAAGTATCTGCCGACTAGACTGAACTCTGGTTCGAAGAATGTAACTATGGATACCGCCACACCTGGCGCGTAACACACAATTAAGACGGTAGCTATCATAATTACCATGGTTACAATTTTTCTTTCTTTGTTTAAAATAGATTCATTGGAATTCTTATCAGCATTTGCCTTCTTTCGCCATTTTGATTTCTTTTTGAGCTGGACCACTAGAATGACGGTGAAAATAGTTACAGCAACAAACGAAGCTGAGCCAAAAATGGAGAAAGTTAAGAAAACTAAACCTTCAACATACTTATTGCTACTTGTAAAAACAATTCCCAGCAACGACTTGTTTCTTTCAGGGTAAAACTTCCAGTCAATGTATGTTGTTGCATAATCAGGAATAAATGAAATCATGATGACTCCATAAATGATACATATTGTCACCGTGGTTCTTCTGGCTGTGATAATTTGCTTTACTTTAAGTGGTATCATTATACACAAACATCTTTCTGCTGTGATAAAAATAGTTATCCAACCAGTAATTCTAACAAAACATATATGAGGATGCCCTGCCGTTAAGTACAATACCTCGCGAGATGCTAAAGGTTGGTTACCGTTTATAAATAGTGGATTTACGCAAATACCAAACCATAAAAGTGATATCAAACTGCACAAATCGGAGATGGCTAAACCAAAGAAGCTGATGTTGGTTGTACTACTGAATCCTTGTTTGTAAAACACCATAATATTCAACACATTAGCCACCACACCAAAGAGACTGATAGCGTTAGTAAGAGTCAAGTAATTCACAGCCTCGAATATTTCACTCTCTTTTCACTAAAAGTTTCACTGTCAGTTTGTTTTTGGCAGTCTGCATCTCTGCAACCAATGGAGCTTCAGAATCGTTCATCTTTCCTAGAGGATTGTAGGGATGTGTATGTACATTTGTCTTAGCTGTACCAAGACAGGTAATAGAAAATACTATATTTTAATGATGAGAAATAATTAATATGATGAATACAATTCTTGTATTTTGCCGCTGGACTTTGCTGTATTCGTTGAGGAGAGTATCAGAGCACCTATGGACATGTCCAGATTGATATACTAACAGCTATGATATACTAACAGCTATGATATACTAACAGCTATGAAATACTAACAGCTATGATATACTAACAGCTATGATATACTAACAGCTATGATATACTAAAATCTATGATATACTAACAGCTATGATATACTAAAATCTATGATATACTAACAGCTATGATATACTAAAATCTATGATATACTAACAGCTATGATATACTAAAATCTATGATATACTAACAGCTATGATATACTAAAATCGATGATATACTTTCAACTATGATATACTAAAATCTATGATATACTTTCAACTATGATATACTAAAATCTATGATATACTAACAGCTATGATATACTAACAACTATGATATACTGACAGCTATGATATACTAACAACTATGATATACTATCAGCTATGATAACATACAGTTTGCAAACATATATTAGGAATAGAGTGACTATTTAATAAACACTAATATAACATGTACAACATAAATCCGAAAGCGACAGTTCAGAGAATAGACAGATTTAAATACATATGGTTATAACAAAAGCAATCGTCCGAGTGGTTACCGTGGTCTAAATTTGGGGTGTAAAGAATAGAACCACTGTTACCTGCAACGCATGTCGTAAGTGGCGACTAACGAGTTTTGGCTGAAATCGAATGCACGTGTTCTAAACATGTAGAAGTCTATGCCTTTAGGGTCCTACCAAACCAATGTGCAATGTATACACGTTCTTGGCAAAGATCAAACATATCACAAAGAGTGATTAAAATTGGTCGTAAAGAACGAACACAAAGAAGAAGAAGAACTAAAGCAACAGAACTAAAGTAAATGTATTAAAGATATGCAATTTACTTGTTGCAACATATGGATGGGAATCTCAGACCATTACATAAGTATTAGAGAATCAAAATGATATTTATTGAAACAACGTGATTTGAGAAAACAGTAGTAAATATTTCTAGACTGATTAATTTATTGATTGCCATGACAATCATCATAGCACTTCGGTTAGTAAATGTGTGTGCTCCAATCTCTTTCTTACACAGGAAGATCGCATCGACAGTACAAGAACTATGTATCACCAGCGAGTGTTCTCGATGTCATTTTGAAAATGGTCAGGATGTTTTGTAGGAATTTGAAAAAAATATGTTCTAATTAATTTTGCTCTGGAAGTGGCTTTCCAGCCTGCTCTTCTCGATTTTGAACTACCAAGGGTTCTTTTACGTGCTCACATTGAACAATGGATCTACGTTTTATCATCCGACTCCGATAGAACTAGGAAATAGTTGTAATGTATTATTCTCCGATAACACTAGGAAGAGAGCAGGGATCTCTGGAAAAATAGACTGATGGCTTCACGAAGGAGCAACCGAGTACCTTTGAAACGAGAGGCGAGCACCTGACCTCCAAGACACAGAGATCCTGCGCAACATATCGTATCGGCAGGTGGTGTCATTTTTGTGAAGAGGGATTTAGTTGTATCCAGGTAACATTGTACTATGACGTCAAGCTGATGAATATTGGAAATATATTAGTTATTTATGTTAGTAGTTCTCCGTTTTTTTCTGAAATTTTCAAAATAACTGCTTTAACATTTGCGTTAAAAATTACACGTAAAGTATTAAATTTGATTTCTTTAGACATTCACAAGAGTTCTAGTGTGATGACATATTTTCTTGCCTACATATTCAAACATCTCTATCTGTCCCTTCCTATTTGTGTCTACATTTTTGCCCGTGTTTGTATTTTATTCTACGTCTTGAAGTGGGGTTTCAACAAGACACATTTCAAAACAAAGCTATCGTGACATTTCGATCAAAAGCCCTGAATAGACACAACAACATAATTACTGATCTTCACAGAATCGTAAATTGTTTTAGATTTTAATGTGTATGAAACTACGAAATAAACACTTCATTTTAATATTATGCACGAATAGAAGTGGTTTTACAACAGCAAAAAACGAGTAATTTCAAAACACGATACATTGTTGGTGTTCAATTTATCTTTGTGACAAGCTAATTTGTACACTCTTGCTTGTGAGCTACTATTAAGTTCAGCTGTTACCGATTTCTTAGTCACTACTGACAGATTTAACACAATCGTCATACATTATGTAATTGTGTTCCAGAAATGACAAATCTAGTAATTGTGTTCCAGAAATGACAAATCTAGTAATTGTGTTCCAGAAGTGAAAAACCCAAAACAATTTATTCTTCGTTTTCGTATTTCTTCATCTTAAATATTTATAATTTACATACTTATCAGTGTATATAATAATATCTTTACGTGACATTTCAATTTATTGGTAGATAGGTTGATTATTAACATATCATTTTATTACACTAAGTTGCATTGTGCACCGAAGTGTGTGAGAGTTAGTTGAAGGAAATGGTGAAATTACTAAGTTAAGAGGAACTCAATTGTTTTCAATATCAATAAAATATCTCTACATGCAACAATTTCAAATTAGTTTAAACTCAAATGTGTACATAATTTGTGTAAACTATTTCTTCTTGCATATTATTTATATAACTTGGCGCGTTGTTAGATTCGTGCACATTGATAACTTGTTTCTATAATTTGTCTGTTTCACACACTCTTTAGCATTCAACATTCAAGTTTGAATACATTATAGCAAATCTGAGTAATGCCTGTGAAAGCGCGACGCTTTGAATCAATTGCAATAATAATAATAATAATAAAAGTAATAAAGTTGTATTAAAAATGACATGAATTCCTGACATGTTCAAGTTAAAAAAAAGATATAATCTATTTAGAAAAACAACAAAGTTATTCAGAAATATATAGTTTTCTTGAAATTATGATTAACCTTACATCCGAAAGAGTAAAATAATAGCACATCAGCGGGACTAGAGATCGCTTATCTAGAGAGAAGACGCATAGCGTACTAATATAGTTCCCACATTGTCATTATTACATACCGAACATGTTAGTGTGTACTTTCTTCTTTCTAGAACGCTCAATATCGAACACTTCAAACCACCCTTTACGATTTGTATGTGATGCGAGCCTAAGAGCGACTGTACGTTGTGCCGGTTACGCGTCTACAAGTAAGCCAGATGTCGACTATCTGATGTCGGCGACGCTTTTTATTTACTACGTTAACTACCCTAGGCCCTTACAGCAGCCGACTCGTACGACATGCCTTGTAGGTCGCAGTGTTACTATTCTCTGGTTCCCTTTGCGGGCCACGGCACCAAACGGGAGCGTGGGTACCCATATTTCCTACTCAACAAATACATCAACGTACGGTGACTGATCCCTCCAGTTCTGTTTTGATTACTCAAACGTATGTACCAATATCAAACTGTATATGTATGGTTGTTTTCCATTTTGATGTCATCTCCTTCCTTCTAAACATGGATACAGATTCATAAGTTTCTGTAAAAATGTTATCGACTCGATCTGCTTCACTTACGACTTTGATGATGTATGAATGTCCAATCGCTCCTCCTCCATCGATCACTGCTGCGTCGGCCAGCTGATCTGATTCGTCACTGCCATTCACGTCTAAAAATCCTAATTCAAAAATAAATGTGTTATGTGTAATGTGTGATGTGTTATATTGGTATAATTGTTTGAAGACATCTAGTACCACCTTTCACTGATATTTCCAATGTACATTGTTTAAGTACTGACATGCTGATGTTATAGCTGTTTTAATTGTTAACCGCATGTGTTTGTGAGTTCAAGTTTGATTGAAGTTAACATGCATCAGCACCCATCAGTCGTCCATAAACGAAGTAAACCATATGAGAAATAAACATAACTGAACTCAGGTTGACAACATATATTCCAAATCCTGCACCTTCATCAACCAACGTTTTTGTTTGTCTTGTCCCTGAAGGTATTTCTCCATTTAACATGTAACCTGGACTACACTTGTTCGAATCATGTTGTTTTAAATGTTAGTCTTATTTGTACTTGGTTTTCCAAATGTATTAGTTCCCTTTCTTTCACTGGAAACGGCATCGAACTTGAGAAGACTGTGCGATGTGATTGAGGAAAATGCTTGAATATGTATTAACGGTGTGTGCTAATCATTAAAATGTAAACTTTCTAAATTTTTGGTTGTTTTTTAATCTTCTTCTCGATCGCTCTTTCTGGCCATTATTATCATTCTTATTGTGATATATAAACAGCCTAACATCAAGAACAGGTGTAATACGTCACATCTTCAGCACCGTGTGGAGCTCTGGTGCTTATCATCGGCGATGTGTCCGATTTCGCCAGCATTTCATTTACTAGGGTAGCTTACCCTAGATTGTCCTACCGATCTTTTGTGCCGTATATTTTGGCTTGGATCTACACCGAAATGAAAGAGACTACCGCGGCCTTTCGGACTATGAAGTCGTTCCGGGTGAATAACATTTATCAGTCATTTGGGGCACATAAGCTTGTCCTGGGACGGCGTATTACACGTATAACACATCGTCAAAAGTTTCAACCTTTGCCAATGTTTGAATGTGGACAGCCTGTCAAATATTTACATTGTCGGACTTACATTTAGACCAATTTGAGTTTATTCCGGAATAGGAACATTCTCAGCATTTTCGAGGCGCGTGTCGGCACTTGGCAATTTGCAGTTGCTACTCTGCATTTTCACTGGCCCCGGGAAACACTGGACTGTGCTACGCACAAATAATGTAGAGGGTCGTTTCATTTGGCGCAATTTAGATTTTGCGCTCGCCAAACATCACCCACCCCGTTTGCTCCTGGGATGTTAGTTGTTAGAACAACAGTACTGTGTCCGGTTAGTTTCAACAACAGTACCTTGCCCGGTTAGTTTCAACAACAGTACCTTGCCCGGTTAGTTTCAACAACAGTACTTGCCGGTTAGTTTCAACAACGTACCTGCCGGTTAGTTTCAAAACAGTACCTTGCCCGGTTAGTTTCAACAACAGTATTTCGCTTGCCCGGTTAGTTTCAACAACAGTACTGTGCCCGGTTAGTTTCAAGAATGACAGTTTTGTTAAACGCTAAAACGAAACTTTAGAATTTGCGCTCGGCTAACTTTACCCAATAGATTTATCTGCGATTTGCTTCTTGTACGGAGTTTCTGGCAATCTGCTCATGTATCGTCACGATACGTTACAGTGTTTTCAGAGACACTACCGAGACCTTTGATTTGTTACGCATCGGTCTTATTGATTCTTGCCCCACAGCTGGCAATTTATTTGAGGCAATTTGCTCCTAGGGAGTTGAGATTCGTTCACAAATGCCTCGTGCACTACTGTTTCTTATGTTTCAGCAACTATCTCAGTAACTTTTTGTTGGACATCGGTCAGGAAATGCGTGCATTTTGTTCAGGGATTTTAGACCTGCATTACTCTTCCGTGCTTGCACAACTACCACTACCTGTAGCTCTCCCTCGATCCCTACCCGCTTAGCCAGAAATGAACCGTTGTCTGTTTCCAGGGTAGCAACGGGAAGGTGGGGTAGGATCTTGAATAGTGTCAGCTCACGAAACCTGGCTCAATGTTTCCCTAGAATTGTGCCTTTGATCTCTTTTCTTTAATCTAACCTTGTTTCAACAGGCGAAACTCAAAGAAAAACATGGGCAATAAGTATAAACAAGAAAATAAAGGAAACACATATACTAGCAACATAGAGCAAACCGACACAAGACAATGCTTTAAATATATTAACTTATAAAATCAGTACGTTCATTTGGCAAACCTTTCATTCAGTACCAATTTTCCGACAAACATTTCAGGCGCCAAGATATTATGTTTTTTTTAAATGTTATTTAATACCCATTTAATTTGTATTTATATACAGTTAATTGTAGAATGCATATTTCCAGTTGCAACGCAGGGGTGTGAATCATGGACATTTAACAAGACAGTGGAAAACATATGTACCCTTGAATATATGTTACAGTAGATTCCTCCTATATCATGGACATCGAAGAGAACGAATGTATATTATATATATATATATATATATATATATATATCAAGAAATCTCGGTGGAGGTCTGGCCCCCAGACTTGTTATGTCAGTGGATTTACCCTGATATTCAAGAGCCAGGATCCAGTTATTAGCAAATAGTCCCACTGCTTTGTGGTAGCCTCGGGAGGGCAAAGGGTATGGGAGTAAACCCAAACAGAAAACCCGGACCGGAGTCCTAAGGCGGACAAGCATCAAGTGATGTCCTACCGGCAGCTCCTGCAACCAAACTGATATCAGATTTTTGTCAACACCCTGTTGCAGAAGGCCCAACTGAGATGGGTCGGTCACGTTGCTAGAATGCCTGATAAACGCATCCCAAAACAGTTGATGTATGGCGAGCTTGAAGGGGGCAGACGTTTAGCTGGTTGACAGAAAAAACGCTTTAAAGACATTCTTAAAGTGTCTCTGAAATGCTTCGATATAGACAATACGTGCTGGGAATCCTTGCGCAAGATCGCCAAATGTGGCGCTGTAACAACAAAAGAGGAACCCGAATAGCTGAGAATCATCGTATTGTTGAGTCACAGAGAAAACGAGCAGCGCGAAAAGACAGAGCACACAACACGCACATGTCTAACCTTGATCATGTATGCCCCACCTGTGGTCGGGGATTCTGTTCTAGGATTGACTCTACAGTCACCTCCGCACACACCAGAGAGGTGCAACAGTACACGTCTGAGATTGTTGTCATCATCGCTTGCGGTGGACGGCTATTATCAGATGTCGTGTTTGCACTCATCTGGATGCTATCATCGAGGTCGAGAAGGGGTAGTTGACGCTTGGGCAACTTATCTACTCCATAAAAATCGCCCCGGCATGCATCACGGTGAGAGGTCACTTCGTGGTCGACTTTGTTGACCAAACCAACACGGAAGACAACAGTTACGGGTTATAAGTCCAGCTCAATTGGCGTAGAGTATCGGACTCCACGGGTTGTATTCGACGGTGGGAGAGATAATCGCGTCTCATTGGACAGCTACCGCCCGCCTCAAGTCGGGCAGCCCCCGGACAAGAAGGTGTTATACCGCCACAGTTCCCCTGCTTCAATGGGTGCTTGGAGCTTAAGGTATTGCCTGACAAGTGGACTCCAAGTACCACACAAAACAATAATAATAAATCAAGAAGGCTCCAGCCCTTCGCTTAGCAAGCTAGAACGTAAGGACAATGTGTCCTGGCCTGTCAGAAGACCTTACACAGATACGCGACATTCGGAAAACTGCAGTAATTAACAATGAGCTCAAACTACTTGGAGTGGATATCGCAGCATTACAGGAGACACGACTCGCTGAAAATGGATCGCTGAGGGAACAAGACTACATGTTCTACTGGCAAGGAAAAGCTCAAGACGAACCAAGACTGCATAGAGTAGGATTTGCCATCAAAAATACATTGCTCCATATTTAGAACCTCCAATAAACGGCTCAGATTTTGTCCATTAAACTCCGCACAGTAACAGGCCTGATCCATCTCTTCAGTGTATACGCATCAACACTACACTTAAAGCCTGACGTAAAAGATAAATTTTAAGAGAAGATAAAATCAGAGATCAGTACAATTCCCAAAAACGAACATCTATTACTATTGGGGGAGAATTCAATGCCAGAGTTGGAGCCGATCATAACTCTTGGCCATCGTGCCTTGGAAAACATGGTACTGGACAAATTAATGAAAATGGAAAACGGCTACTGGAGATATGCAACTACAACAACCTTTTCATCACAAACATTTTCTTTAATACCAAGCCCTGCCCCAAGGTGTCCTCGAAACACCCACGTTCACATAGATGGCATCAAATAGATGTAGTTATAACGAGGCGAAATGCGATAAACAGTGTGCTCAGCATTCGTATCTACCATATGACTGTGACACTGACCATTCACTGATATGTAGGAAAGTTAGGCTGAAAATAAAAATACATCACCATTCGAAGAGGAAAGGGTGTCCACACATTTACACCGAAAATACCACCAAACCAGAAATAGTACAATCATTTTGTAGTACATTAGGAAGCATTCTCCAAAGCACACCAAAACGAAATGCGGAAACAAATGGTCCTACATCCGGGACGCCATATATAATTCTGCCAAAACTACCTTTGGCACCCGAGATAAGCAAAACCCTGATTAGTTTGTTGCAAACATATTAGAGTTGGAGCCTGTCATAGCAGAAAAAGAACTGCCCTTCAGAACCATAAAAACAATCCAAGTGTCAAGTCATTTCTTGCTCTTAGATCTGCAAGAAGTGTTGCACAAAACAGCCAGGCGATGCGCAAACGACTACTGGCAGGAGTTATGTAGAAATATTCAGTTCTCCTTTGATACTGGAAACATAAGGGGTGTTCATGAGGACATTAGGAAGGCCTTTGGCCCAACTATCAAAAAGATTGCACCTCTTAAAACAAAAACAGGGGAAGTTCTAATCGATCGCAAAAACGTGATGGTAGGTCTGAAATTTTACTGCATGGCTAAATCTCCAAGGCAGATTGGCGACCGTGGAATCCGTTATCCCATTTCTCAGTGTGAGGGGTCGTTGCACCATGTTATGCGCCTTGTGGCCTGGTGCATCTGTTTTCTGCAAGCATTTGTTTCGGGTTAGCATTCCCTAGCGGACACGTGCATCCGATTTCGACCAAACCTCCTGAGTCGCCTCTTACGACATTGGTGGCAGGTAACAGTGGTTCTATTTTTTACTCCATAAAATTTGTGCCCCGGTAACCACTCGGGCGAAAATGTCTATCTTTGTATCAGTTTAATTATTACAGTCGCCTCTTACGACATGGGTGGCAGGTAACAGTTGTTCTATTCTTTACTTCATAAAATGTGTACCCGGTAACTACTCTGGCGAAAATGTGTATCTTTGTAACAGTTTAATTAAAAAACTTGAAAACCTGCATGTGAACTACACATGTTCCCAATGCTATAAAATATTTTCTACAAAATACCATCTATAAGCTTTCCTTATTTGTTCTATAATTTAACGCATCCATTGGCATGGTTGAAGAAAACTAAGGTTTACTTCCATTTAATACAAATATAACAAAAAATAGCAAAATTTAATGACGAAATTCATGGTTTTTTAAAAGACTTCTTGCATTTTCCGTGCACCAAATCAACTCTGGGTTGTCCATGGTACACAATTAACGTCAGAAGTGCGACACGGACGTTTAGTTATAGGCGTATATCGAAATTAATGTGAAGCTATTGGGTCATATTGTTGACTTCACAAAACAGACATTGATATAAGATTTTTAATGTGTTTGAAGTTTTCAATGCAAAAAGTAGCATTAATACTATACACACATTTCAGCAAAGAGACACATATGGTTCATCTGTATCATAGTATACAAAAACCAGAGAAAAGAGCTATATTATTGTAGTGATACCTCCATACCACATATGTTCACACACGCACATAGTACTGAAAAAGTAGCGATTTGAAAAAAAAAGAACGTCTCCAAGTAGCTCCGCCATTGCCAGTCCCAAGCCTGGACGTGAAAAGTGGACGGTATTATGACATGGCAGCTATCTTTAACTGTAATGTAAGTTATTTAAAAACAGTAATATAACGAAGTCTATATTTCTTGTTTATTTCATGACTGTATTGCAAATATAAATATTGGCCCCCATGTGTAAGCTTGGATGATATGCCTTTGTCTGCGACATGTCATCAAATTATTATTTTTAAGCGTTTACTGTAAACACTAATATTTCGTTTCAGACTCAATAAAATATGCAGCCAACATCAAAGGAAAGCGTTATATTTCAAAATGCAGGTTTTTATAACAATTTTTCTATCAGACATTTGCGTCGATATAATTATAAGATTGGGTGCAAAGTTTTGCTACTTTAGAATTGATGGTTTTGCTGCAATTTGCATACCTGTAGGCATGAGTTGTTCAACGGATCTTAGCACTGACATGTATGTCTACACTCTCTCACACACACACACACACATACAAATACATATACGTACATCCAGTGACGGCTCATCCTTAAGGGCCAGTGGGGCCGGGACCCACGAAAATAATGTGTAACGTGTATTTATTATTTCATAAATTAAATTATAACCTAACCCAAAGCCATGATTTTCCTGAAAATTTGTGTCTGGCCCCACTAAAAAAACGATTACGAGCCGCCACTGCATACATCTATTTACATACAATTAAATATGCGATATTTAAAGTCAAATGCACTCCACGATATAAATGTCACAAACTACTGTGAAATTCGTCTCTCCGCATATCTGTTTCCTCACTAGAATTTTGAATGGTTTCAGTTAAGCCAGTTTTACTGACATATAAATATATTACGAAACGTATCTCTGTATTTAGTGCTCATGTTGTAGTAGAGAAAGATATTGACGCTAGAGTTGATAGCATCGAAGACGAAAACAAACGACCATAAAACAAAGAAAGCATTTAAGTATCTACCTACAACACTAAATTCTGGTTCGAAGAATGTAACTATGGATACCGCCACACCTGGCGCGTAACACACGATTAAGACGGTAGCTATCATAATTACCATGGTTACAGTTTTCCTTTCTTTGTTTGAAATAGATTCCTCGGAATTCTTATCAGCATTTGCCTTCTTTCGCCATTTTGATTTCTTTTTGAGCTGGACCACTAGAATGACGGTGAAAATAGTTACAGCAACAAACGAAGCTGAGCCAAAAATGGAGAAAATGAAGTGGACTAAACCTTCAACATACTTATGGCTACTTGTAAAAAGGATTCCCAACAATGACTTGTTTCTTTCAGGGTAAAACTTCCAGTCAATGTATGTTGTTTCATAATCAGGAATAAATGAAATCATGATGACTCCATAAATGATACATATTGTCACCGTGGTTCTTCTGGCTGTGATAATTTGCTTTACTTTAAGTGGTATCATTATACACAAACATCTTTCTGCTGTGATAAAAATAGTTATCCAACCAGTAATTCTAACAAAACATATATGAGGATGCCCTGCAGTTAAGTACAATACCTCGCGAGATGCTAAAGGTTGGTTACCGTTTATAAATAGTGGATTTACGCAAATACCAAACCATAAAAGTGATATCAAACTGCACAAATCGGAGATGGCTAAACCAAAGAAGCTGATGTTGGTTGTACTACTGAATCCTTGTTTGTAAAACACCATAATATTCAACACATTAGCCACCACACCAAAGAGACTGATAGCGTTAGTAAGAGTCAAGTAATTTACAGCCTCGAATATCTCTCTTTCTTTTTCACTAAAAAGTGTCACTGTCAGTTCTTTTTTGACAGTATGCATCTCTGCAACCATTGGGGCAGCAGAATCGTTCATCTTTCCTAGAGGATTGTAGGGATGTGTATGTACATTTGTCTTAGCTGGACCTAAACTGGATATAGAAAATAAAATATTTTTAATGTCGACAAATAATTAATATGATGAATGTAATTGATTGTGGTGTATTGGGTTGCTGGAAGCTGCTGGATGTCTTGAGGCGATGATTGGATCACCTGTGGACATGCCCAGACTGATATGATGATATCCCTGATAACATACAGTTTGTAAAAATATAATTAGGAATATATTGACTCTTTAATTAGCAATAATAAAAATGTAGAAAATAAATCAGGACGTGACAGTTCAGAGAATAGACAGTTTTAAATACAGATTGCCCTGCACTAGACGTGTATGGTACCATATACATGTAGGGGTCTACGAATCGGGGGAGCAACGTATAGTCGTGCTTGGCAAAGATCAATTATACATCACAATAAGAATGATCAAATCGGTAGTAAAGAACGTTGGCAAACAAACAACAAAAACATATGGTTATAACACAAGCAATATAACACAAGTAAAATTATTGAAGATATCCAAATTACTTGTGACAACATTTGGATGAGAATCCCGGACAATTACATAAGTATTAGAGAATCAAAATGGAATTTAATTAAACGTCATTTGAAAAAAAAAGTATTACATATCTCTAAATTGATAGATTGATGTGACCATCATCATTGCACTTCGGTTAGTAACCGTGTATGCCCCGATCTCTTTCTTACACAGGAAGATCTCAGCTGCAGTGCACAAACTCCGTATCAGCGTCGAGGATCCGCTATGTAATTCTTGAGATATTAAGATATTTTCTTTGAAATTTTAATTTTAATCTTATCCAATGAGTTTTGCCCGGGCAGCAGTTTCCCAGACGACTCTTTTCGATTTTGAACTGCCAAGGTTTTTTTTTCAACAACAACCACTCATACTAAATTTCATCGATTTTAAAAAGCCTTTGATAGTCTACACAAAATCTCTCTGTGGAATATTCTGAGATGATATGGAATACCAGACAAAATAATAAACATTATAAAGAGCCTATATGATGGTTCCCAGTGTGCAGTTCGCACTGATGGTGGACACAGCGACTGGTGTATGGTTGAAACCGGAGTAAAGCAAGGCTGTATTCTATCTCCGCCATTGTTTGGAGTGGTCATTGACTGGGTGATGCGAAAATGTTGCAGGGGCGAAACTGGCATTGATTGGGAAGAAAATAGTCAACTAAAAGATTTGAATTTTGCAGATGATATTGCCTTGTTAAGTAGAAACAACCAAGAAATGCAAAGAAAAACAGGCAACTTGTCATCTATAGCATCAAAAGTTGGACTGCAGATAAGCTATGAAAAACAAATATAATGAAGACACTAATGGCAAGTAATGCAGATATCACACTGGAATCTAAAATAATAAAAATAACAGAGCAGTTTCCTATTTTGATAGCAATTTTGATTGCACAGGAAATGTTAAAAAGAAATTATGATACGAATTGGCAAAGCAACATCAGATTTTAAAAGTCTAAATAAAATATGGAGCTGCAAGTTATATAGTATTAAAACTAAATTAAGAATTTTCAATTCAAATGTTGTATCAATCCTAACATATGCCAGCGAGAGTTGGAAAATGACTAAAGATATAGAAAGCAAGTTGAATGCATTTGAAAATAGATGTCTGCGAAAAATAATGAATATAAAATGGAACGAATTCAGGAGAAGTGATGAAATCAGAGACGTGTCTGGTCAACCACTAGTGACAACTGTTATAAGAAAGTGAAGATGGAGATATGTTGGGCACACCTTGAGGAGAAACGATCAACGAATATCAAAGCAGGCATTGAAGTGGAATGCAAAGGGTTCAAGAAAGAGAGGTCGACCTAAGGAGACCCTGAAGCGAACTTTGCTGAGAGAGGCAGGAAATATCGGTCTCAGTTGCATGGAGGAGATTGAGCGATTTACCCAGGATAGAGCGGTATGCAGAAATTACTTGCAGGCCCTATGTAACGTATAACGGTACGAGAGGAATTATTATTATTATTATAAAGGTTTTTTTGACGTGTTCAAATTGAACATGGGATCTACATGTTATCGTCCGTCTTCGATAAGATAAGAACTCTATCTCACATACACAGAGTTCATGGATCTCAGGAAAAATATCCAGATGCATACATGAGCGAGCAAACCAGGTACCATTGGCACGAGAAAAGTAAAAGTAAGGGAACCCTTTCATACCTCGTGGTATATAGGTCAATACAGTGTTAGGCCTGTATTTTCATTGACCGTCGGCACACGATGGGTGATGTGGTCAGCATCACGCCGGCCTTTACTTTCCCAGAGCATGTCTGGTATCCAGTTTAGGCTGGGTCGACCTGAGAGCCGTCGCGGTCGGGAAAATTCCACGCGCACTGCGGGAGCTGAACCCAGACCACCAGCCTTGAGAAGCGAGTTCACTAACAACTACGCTACCGGTGCTACATTGGCACGAGAGACGAGCACCTAATCTCTACGCAGGAGAAACGCATAGTCTCGGTAGGTGGCGTGTTCTTCTGTGAATAGGGACTGAGATATATTCAGGAAACATGGTGCAATTAAGACAATACATGTCTCTAGAAAAGATAAAGAAAGTAAAAAGACATCCTAAACTCTCTAAACGTCAAGAAACATTGTCTCATAAACAATATCATGTCTCAAAAACTGAAACGTCCTGATTATGTTAAATGTTGAAGAGATTTATTTGGAGCGGTAAGGACAGGGGGTGGCGGTTTCTGAAATGCAATGCCAGAGATGACTTTGCCAACATTGGCAACAAGACATTAAGAAAACCTTGAATGAAAATAGAAACGCTGACTAGAAATGATGTATTTTAAGCGTGCTGTAAACAAAGTAACAACGTCATTGATTGATCGATATGTCCATCATCATTGCACTTCGGTGAAAACCATAGTGGACCGATTCTTTTTACAGCGGAAGATCTCAGCTGAAGAGCACTAACTCCGTAGCACAAGCGATGGTCCCCGATGTAATTTTGACAATGGTGAAGATATTATTTAGGAATTAAAAAAAAAATATTTTCTAATTACTTTTGCTCGTGCAGTGGCTTTCCAGCCAGCTCTTCTCGATTTTCAACTGCCAAGGGCTCTTGTACGTGCGGAAATTGAACACGGGACCTACGTTTTTCATCCGTCTCCGATAGGACTAGGAAATATATTTAATTTATTAATCTCCGAAAACACTAGGAATAAATCGGAGATCTCTGGAACAATAATACCGATGTGTCCACAAGGGAATGAACCGAGTAATTACCGCATGAGATACCTAACCTCTACGTCACAGAGATCCCCCGCAACATACTACTCTCGACAGGTGGTGTGCCATATCTGTGAAGAGGTACTTAACGACTACTTGTTAACCACTCTGTGAGATGTGTATGTGATCTGAACCTAAGAGCGAATGCGCGCTGTACCAGTTATGCACCTACAAATAGGCCAGCACATCCACTTTCTGCGATGCTTTTTATTTACTAGGGCAGCTTCCATAGGTCCTCATCAGTCGACTCTTAGACATGCCTTGTAGGTCGCAGTGGTTCTATTCTTTGCTTTCCTGCAGGTCCAGGCACCGCACGGGTAAAGTGATATTCAGGAAACATGATGCAATGAAGTCAAGCATTTGCCTTTAGACATTCACTTGTGACTTTATCATGCAATATCAGTTCCAGTATTATGTACAGACACCATGTGATACATATGTTCAACTTATTAGTTTTTTATGTTAGCAATTATTAGTGTTTCTTACCTTTACAGCATAAATGATTTCAATATTACCATTTAAGTTTTAAATTTGATTTCTTTAGACTTTCACAAGAGTCCTAGTGGAATGTCAGCTTTTTCGTGCCTTTTTACTCTGACATCTCTATCCGTTCCTGCCTCTTTTTGTCTACATTTCTGTCAATGTTTCTATGTTATTCTACGTCTTGAAATTGTGCTTATACATGCCATATTTCAAAAAGAGCTAAAGTACCATTTCGATCAAAAGCCTTAAATAAATAAATGAAACAATAAACAAACGGACACAAAGAGATGATTTTACTAGGACCCCAACAAAAGCATCACAATAACATAATTAATGATTTTACGAGAATCGTACACTGCTTTAGAATTGAATGTGTAAGAAACTACGAAATAAAAACTTCATTTTAAAATTATGCACGAATAGAATCGGGTTGACAAAAACAAAACAAAAGTGTAATTTCGAAACATGATGCATTTTTTGTATTTAAAATATCTTTGTTTTGCCACATAAGAATGCATCCAAACTCCACAGTATACAGAGTTTTCTACATCATAACATCAGGAAAGAAACGAGAGGAAGACCACGAACAAGATGGTTAGATTGCATAGTAGAATCCTCTCAAAAAGCAAAAATAACCAAAAAACCTAAGTCACCAGAACAGCTCAAGACAAGAACAGAAAATCTCGACACTGGACATCAACGTGGTAGCAGTATGACAACAAAAGAAAAAGACAATATATCTTTGTGACAAACTAGTAATTACTGTAATGCTTGTGAGATATTACTAAGTTCAGCTGTTAACGATTTCTTAGTCACTGCTGACATAATCGTCTTTAATATATGAGTGTGTTTCAGCAATGAAAACCTAAACACTTTAATTTATTCCTCGTTTTCGTAAGTATTTATACATCTTAAATATTTATAATGTACATATTTATCAGTGTTTATAATAATAGATCTATGTGACATTTCAAATTATTGGTAGATAGGTTGGTTATTAAAATTACAATTTTTCACATCAAGTTGCATTGTGCGATGAGTGTAAGAGTTAGCTGCAGGAAATGATGAAAATACTAAGTTAATCGGAACAAAATAGTTTTCATTATCAATAAAATATCGTTATATTCTGCAATTTCAAATTAGTTTGAACTCAAATGTGTACATAATTGGTGTTTATTATTTCTTCTTGCATATTATTTATATAACTTGACCCGTTGCTAGATTCGTGCACATTGATAAATTGTTTCTTTAATTTCACTTTTTCACACGCTCTTTAGAAGTGCATTCAAGTTTGAATACATTATAGCAAATCTGAGTAATGGCTGTGAAGGCGCGGTACCTTGAAGAAATTGCAATAATAATAATAATATTAGTAATAAAAGTAATAAAGGTTTATTAAAAATAACATGAATTTCTGACACGTTCAAGTTGAAAAAAAAGATAAAATGTATTTTGGAAAACAACAGAACAATAATGTTATTCTGAAATACATAGTTTTCTAGAAATTATGATTAACCTTAAAGCAGAACGAGTAAAATAATAGCACATCAGCCGGACTAGAGATGGCTTATCTAGAGAGAAGACGCATATCACACTAACATATTTCACAAAGTGTCTTTATTACATACCGAACATGTTCATAGGTGCCTTCTTCTTCTTAGAATCACTCTTTGGAATTTGTATGTGATCCGAACCTAAGAGCGACTGTATGTTGTACCAGTTATGCACCTACAACTAGGCCAGCACATCCAATTTCTGCAACACTTTTTATTTACTACGGAAGCTTCCCTAGGTCCTACATCAGTCGCCTCTTACGAACTGTCTTGTAGTTTGCAGTTTTACTATTCTTTGCTCCCTTGTGTGCCGCGGCAACACACATGAGCATAGGCGTGAAGACCTCCTTCACAACAAATGCATTCGCCTACGGTGACTGATCACTCCAGTTCTGTTCTAATTAATCAAACGTATGTACCACTAGCAAACTGTTTATGAATGGTAGCTCCGATTTCGGTGTCATCTTCTTCACTCTGAACACTTCAATGCCTGCTTTGATATTCGTTGATCATTTCTCCTCAAGATGTGTCCAACATATCTCCATCTAATATCAACGTTTCAAAATGCTGATTCAAAAATAAATGTTCTATATGCAGTGGCGGCTCGTGATAATTTTTGTTGGTGGGGTCAAACAGAAATTTTCGGAAAAATCATGGTTTCAGTTAGGATATATATTAATGTATGAAATAATAAATACACGTTACACCTTATTTTTGGTGGGGCCCGACCCCACTGGCCTTTAATGACGAGCCACCACTGTCTATATGTAATGTGTTATATGGATCAAATAGATATGGAACTCTAGTACACCCTTTCACTGACATTTTCAATGTATAATGTTTAAGTACTGAAAGGCTGATGTTATAAATGATTTAATTGTTAGCCTCTGCATGGGCTTCATTAGAGAAACTGAGATCACGGATAAGGAAGTTTAAAAACAAGATGCGTTAGTAACACGTGTCGTGAAAATTCCATTGACAGCTTCATAACAAATGCTTGATGTGCACACTGTGGATTGCAAGATACCCCGACCCTTTATTTGGAAATCTAAGTTACAAGTATCTATGAAATAATTGGAGTAAATTTTGCCTGAAGGACGAGTGACATTGGTGATACGAATCAGTTAGAGGTGTTATATTTAGAGCCTTGACTGCGCCATATTTTATAGCGAGCACAGGAAAATAAAAACATGTACATGTATTACTTGTAACTTAATGATTTTCACTTTCAGAATTGAATATAAAAATACATCACTTCTTCTCAATGTATTTATTTGATCACAAGTGTGGATAAGACGAATTAACAAACAAATAAAGTAACCAATTTTTATAACACGAGGTACATTGGGAAATAAATTGTTAGGCGTTTTATTTTCTACAATCATCGATGGTTGATGTGGTCAACATCACACCGGCCGCATTTACTTCTATATTTTCATTGTACATAATTGAGGCAGGGTCTACGTGGGAGCCGTTACTTTCGGAAAATCTATTCCACGCCCGCTAAGGAATTGAAACGGAACACAAACATTAGAATAGATTTTACTAACAACTATGCTACTGCAGCTTTCCAAATTCGACTAGTAACACATTTCAAAAAAAGAATTCGAAATTTCTGGTTTCATTTAAAACATGTACCATAACGAAGACATATATTTCATAGATATGTTAAACTATTTTTAAATTTGAATCTATCAAGATCAACGAGTGAAGCTGCTACCAATGATGCTCAATTACATTGTCTCGATACTATTTGTGTTGTGAATGTTATTTGGATTCATGTAAAATCCTTTTAACTGGCAATGTGCGCACAATAAATGTATTTTATTAACTCTTAACCATTGGCAGGTTTTTAAGTTTTTTTGATATTTTGATACCCTGCTCTATATTTAGCAACCATACAAATTCTTTGCATTGAAAATAGGAATGTTATATATGGTTGAAAAGCTAATTGGATGGGCTATCAGGATATGTGGTTTTAACATAAGTGTGATGTAATTTATGATATCCGTGACCTACTTATGGAAAGTCTAAAAATAGATTATTTTAGAAATGACAAATTTTTTTAGTCACAAAGAAGGAAAAACATAAGTATGACGAATATAATGGAATCTGTTATTACAGTCTTTTAAAGTCTTCATATTTGCAAAACATATATGAATTTAAACATGTTTGGGAAATATGAAAGGTAGTAATCATGAAATTTATAATATTCAATATTTTCATATTGTAAAGAAAAAAGTCAATAAATATCGCCTTCAAGAGAAAATGATGCCGAATTGGTCTAGTAAGCAGACCATAAAGAACTAACACTTATAGTAGCATACAAAAACATTAAATAGGTATATAATTTCTAAACATTGCAAGTAAAAGATATTATTGAACAAAAATATGATTACGCAATGATATTTGATAGACAAAATAATCAGGTAAAAAGTAATCGGGCATCTTGCAAACAGAGTCAAAGTGACAAAGGCACAGAATGTTCATCTGACCCAAGCATAGATATTTCAAGAATCACTGGTGTCTTCATCAGAACAGTAATCTGAGTTTTTAGAATCCATTTTATCACATATTTGGGGATTTTTGGCTGGAGGAATTTGGGCGTTTCTACAAAGTGGCAAGTGGAAAATGAGGTGTGCTCCAGTCAACGAGATTAGAAATCTAAAAAATATATAATTAATTTTTTAATAATTTTTTATTAGATTATCATATGTTCTGCTTTAGATAACAAAAATTTTACCAACTTAAATGCAAAATGGATACAAAATTATGGCCACTTAAATAGGCATCTTGCATCGATCATAAATGATCTAAATCCCAATATCCCAATGGTTAAGGGTTAAGAGCAGTTACTCAGAATACAATTTGCAATATTAGATATAATACTATAAAATTATAATATAATATTAGACCTAACAACAGTGGATAGAAAAGTAAGGCCGATAATGTAGAGGTTTGACTGATACAAACCAAAACATTGGGGAAGAGCGATACTTTTCGGACGCCGATCATCCTACACCAGTAAGATGGCGTCCAAGTGGAACACCCATCCGTTCCACAGCTCTAGGGAAAGCTACCCTAGTAAATAAAAAGCGTGGCAATAAATCGGATTTTCTGGCTTAGCACCCATAGGCGCATAACTGGCACAAAGCGCAATCGTTTTTAGGCTCAGATCACATTTCAATCCTACAAGTGGTTTAATAAGTGGTCGATATGGGGCGTTCGCAGAAGAAGAAGAGGATACTCTAACAACATCTACTACACTGTTCTAATGTTATGCAATAAAGTCATCATTCAAAAATCAGAGCGTAGAGAGGTGTAAAATATATTACGTACATCCATCTTCTGTATTTTACAAAAAAGGTGTACACAGTTACGAACACGGATATCAGATGTTAGAAGAAAATTAGTCACTACAGAGATGAAGAGTGTACGCCGAATGCTGGGGTATCAAGAAGAGACTGGTTTAGAAATGAAGACATTTGGAAAAAAGTGTGTACACCATCAGTACTGAACTTAATCAAGAAACAACACATTGAATGTTTCGGTACCAAAGCAGATTACGAACAGACAGTGCAGTGCGTCTCAAAGTTCAATGTTACTCCGATACAGTGCATACAAAGCATAAACAATGTCCAGGCAAAAGGTGTACCTCAGAGATAACAGATTCGACAAATAAACGATGTTCACGAAGCGTACTTATAAGACGGTTCAATAAATCTCTTTTTATTATAACGCTGCAAGGCAACACAAAAAGAATTAGATAACTGAAAGAAAGAAACACAAATGAATCGTATTAATAAATGTGTTTTTATTTAATGTTTATGGTTTGTTAGTTGGTTTGCTTTGTAAGAGTGGAGTTAACAACCACAACATAATGGCACATGTAATATTGTATATTGAATATTGCTAAATTCAGCAGTAGCAATATTGTTTTCAACACATTCTCTCTCTCTCTCTCTCTCTCTCTCTCTCTCTCTCTCTCTCTCTCATGATCCCCGTTTTCAACACATTAAAAAACAAAAACTGATATGAACTAATCAATACTGCACATAATTGATTTAAAAAAAGTATCCATTAAGAGAACTGTTACTGATGTGAACAATAGTGACGAAATGTTATTCATACCAGGATCCCTACTGATGCTGCTATTCAGCATTAATTTGAGCAGATATCTTCTGAATATTAATTTGAATGCCATGATTATCTATATTGTAATATATATAATGCATGTTTTCAGACATATTATCTTGCCTGGATAAATTTGTTCTGCTTTAGTAAACCAAGTTAGTTTGCTTGAGATACTTAACGTTGTACGACGAGTCCGTGATTGTGCATTGAGCCTCCTCTTCCGTTTCTATACATAGAAGACGATGAGTCTATGATCGAAGTTGAATATTCTCCTCTTTCGTTCAAATATGAAGAAGATAAATGATCATTATATGAACGTGAAATGGAACTACAAGGTCAAAATGAACTTCAATAAACACTGATTGAAGTTAACATTCGTCAGCAATGGAAAGCTTTGCATGGATGATTGTTTCTGTTGGACAGTGTTATTTCCGCAGTTGATTCATTAGGTGGCAATTTTGCAGGATGTGTTCTGATATCTGTGCTGTCTTTCGACATGCACATTTGGGTGATGAAACCAGTCGTAGTCTGTGTAGGTCTCTGTTAAGTCTATGTTGTCCATTTCTGTGTCGAAACAATGGCACTTGTTTTGCTCTATCTAGATAGTGGTAACTGTATCTTTGCTGATCTTCTTTTCTAATGACTGGATGAGTGTTTTCTTTTCCTGGAAAGTTATTATCTGATTCGTTTGTGTTCCTGTGTTGCTTCCTTCTTTGCTAATGTGTCTGCTCTCTCGTTTCCTGGTATGCCACAGTGTGAAGGTATCCACTACAGCACCACCCTTCTTTTGGTATTCATTTTATTGAATGTTTTAGTTCTAGACGTTTTTAACTATTTAGAGCTTGCAATAGTGACAGTGCATCAATGAGAAACACAATCTGCGGACACTGACTTGTTGTGATATTTAGTATCTTAGCTGCAATGTTTAGAGCATGTACTTGAGAGGGGAATTTGTGCAGAATTTACCATCGAGTGTATTGGAGGACTCATTTTGTATTGTTCTGTGATTTGATGATGAAAATACAGAAGGAGACTGTATGAAATAGAACTTTCAACTTTGCACTTTCTGATATTTGCAATTGCCATCTGATGTTTGAGTAAAAATTGTATTCTATCATACAACGCTTGAAAATGTGGTTTTAGTGTGCGTAGACTGAGAGTTAAAAAGCAGGGAAATAAATGGTTTGGTCACTTAGTAATAATGCAGTTAGAAGTTATTTAACGCTTTCTACATCCAAATACCGGTGAGAGAAACGGGATAAAAATTAATATGGAGAGATCTGTATTTCTTTCTTTCTTTCCTATAATCCTGTTTTGCCTTACAGCGTCAAGAAAAGAAGAGAATTCTTGAACGGGTCTTTGTGTGCGCTTCATAAACAATATTATTTTACCAGCTCTGTTTTCTCTAAGGTTCATTGTTTGCATTGCCGTCTTTTGTTTTTATATTCACTGTATCGGAGTAATATTGCTCCGTGAAGTGCTGGTAATCTGCTTATGAATCCGAACCATTCAATGTGTTGTTTGATGATGCAAGTCAGTATATATCTTGCACTCACTATTGTCCTGATGTCTTCAATTCTAAACCCGACCCTCCTTGTTACTACCAGCATTCTGCATATACAGACTCCCTTACATAGATCAACAATTCGCAGAATTACATTCCACTTCGTCGGTTTATATGGATATCGACGGCACTACACAGGTTGGCCGGCTCTGCCACTATAATAGATGGGTTAGCCAATGGATAGTTATGACGCTCTGAACGCCCTCAAAGAGTTTACAAACAAATATGACTTTCATCTAATCTAGACTGCCATAACTGTATAAACTGTGTAGCAACAAAAACATTTGACATCATATTTTTGCAAAACATAGTCAAAACGAAGACATTTCTAACAAGTGAACCACCTGAAAATGTACACATTAATAGACAGAGAAAAGTTGGAGCTGAAATGTCTCCGTACTAAGATGTGATCTATAAATAATCACAAAATACGTTATAGGTTCTCAATGGCGTAGTGGTTAAGTTGTTTGCCTCTCGTAATGAAGGTTGTGGCGTCGAATCTGGATCGAGACACATGTGCAATTTGTTCATGAGATCCCAAGGATTGTTGCCAGAGCTACGAAATTGGTGCTTTATCTAATGTTCTCGGCAGATAGAATGGCATCCATGACGACAGGGGCGTAGCCACTTGAGGAACCTCGGTGCAATGAAGTCAATCCTACGCCTTTGAACTCTTGTGACAAAAACACTAACATAATACGAACTCTGATGTTATAACTTAATAGAGACAAGTAAAAGTGAATCTACTGGAGAACAATTAATGTATAAATGTATAGTGTTGATTATGTGATACGCGCTGATGGATAATCATGGTCTGGTCTATTTTTCTGTTTGCACTATCTGTCACAGGTTAAGGTGGGAATATGAAGATGAACCAGTAGAATTTTAAATTGATGGATCAGAAGTTCCTGACAATGACCATCAATAAGCTTCTTTTCATGCATTAGTATACTGTGAAGCCAATCTTTTGTAAGTAGCTTCTCATAAACGATAGATTCTGACAGCAACCTGTAACAAGTCTCTGCTGATGCAACATTTCATTTTATCATTAACATATTACTTGTTTCTGTTCATGCAACAGTAGATCATGACAGCAACTTGCCAATTTGAACAAAAGTGGAAAATCCAAAGAAATAATTCTTTATATTGGAGAAAACTTACATATGAAGAATCTCGTACAATCAACACTATAATATACACATTCAGTTTGAAAGCGGACTGCAAAAAAGAAACGATCAAAGGAAATAATAATTAAAATTAATATAGGTTATCTTGCGAAACACACATTAAATAAGAGATTAATAGTGTAATATATATATATGTCTCCTGTTCTGTCTTCTGTTTAACCGTATGCATCGTTAAACACGTGTACTTAACGTTTGGTATTCTTTTCCACTTCGGCTTTTTCACTAAAAATTTGGATTTCGGATTCTCTAAAACAAAAAGTTGCAGATACAACGTAACGTATAAAGGTAGGAGAAGGATAGCATAAATTGGAGTTAGTCTTCTTCTTCTTCTTCTTCTCTCGATCATTCTTAGCGGCCAATTTTATCATTATTTTTGTGATATATAATTGGTCCTTTGGCAAGAACGGAGTGATCTACGTCAGTCGATTGTGCGCCCATGGTGACTAGGCTCGCCCATCCGGTTTCAGCCAGCTTTGGATTTACTAGGGTGAACTTTCCCTAGGGTACGATCCTTTCTGCCGACTATGTGGCCCGGATCTTTGCCTTTTCGATCAGCTTTGCCGTATATTTGGGCTTTGTGATCTACGCCAAGACAGTGCGTTACGCTGTTATGCCCTTTCTGACTATAAAATGTTCCGGATTAGAAACATTTCTCGGGGCTCATAAGCTTGTCCTCAGACGACGTCTTACCCTATAAAACACCGTTTAAAGTATCGGTCTCGCCAATATTCGTATCCGGACAGCTTGTCATATTTTACATTGTCAGATCTTACTTTTATTCGTTACGCATTTGACTTATTTATTCTTGCCCCCGAGATGGCAATATTTGTCCCCTCCTCAGGGCTTCGAGTTTCGTCCTATGTGGGCACACGTTTCGTCACTGGATGCACCTCTCATTTTTTTCATGTTCACTAGTCTCCCCATCGACAGAGAAACTTGTATTTTGTGGCGGGACCTTTGACTTACATGTCAGCTTGTGTATAGAGTCTCCTGCTCAGGAGATGGCGATGTGTGTTCGTCCCTTACTCCGAGGGAGTGGGGCTTATGTCAGAGACGTTTCGCTGCTGTTTCTTTTGTTCGGGAACTTCAGCAATATTTTGTTGGACGTCGGCCAGGAGACTCGTGCATTTTGTTCGTATGGACCTGCATTTCCTTTTTCGTACTTGCACTGCTACCACTACCAGTAGTTCTCCCCGATCCCTGCATCCATTAGCCAGACCGGAACCAAAGTCTGTTTCCAGGGTCATCACGTGGAGGTAGGGCGACATGGTCTTGGTTAGCGCGCCCCTTCGCTAACCATGGCACATGTTGCCGCCATGAGCCTTTGACCCGGGAATTAGACTAATAATCAAAAATCAAATAAATGAATCGAATCTTTATTTTCCACGTTTTACATGATGCGATGTAACGGTGAGAAGGCAGGAGGAGAATATTTTAGAACATGTGGTGTACTTTATACAATTCGTCTTGATAACTCGTATTTATTTCTCTAAGGTTGGCCTTGATGTTACCCATTGTTTATGTGGTCTATATGTTGCTTTATAGTCGTGGTATTTCAATGTTGCTTTGTGTGAGAGACGATACATGATCATTCTTGTCAGTAGTAAAATATATTTGATATGTTATTCTTTAATAAATTTAATAATTGGTTTCACTTACATTTCACATTTCTTCGTTTCTCATTGTATATTGTGCTGTTTGTACATGTACATGTTTATCTTAGTTTACGAAATCAACAATGGATAAACTGCTTGTATTTAAATACTACAGAAGGCGGTGTTATGTGTTTACTCTTCGTGTGCAACATATGTTTGGTTGCACTTTCAGAGACTACACACTTTGTAATGTCTTCATTGTTGTCATATTTTAATGAAATAAGCTCATCTTTATGCTTACAATTTCGATGTAGTTATATGGCATTCACACACACACACACACATATATATATATATATAAATGTCGTACCATTATATGATACAAATGGACTGGAAATAATGTTTCTATACCGCTCCATTCTGGGCAACTCGTTCAGTCTCTTCCGTGGAACTGATTATGAAATATCGTACCTGTCTCAGTAAAGGTCGTTTCGGGTTTCCTATGACAACATCTCTTTCTTAAACCATTTGCACCCCACTTCATTTCTTGCTTTGGAAGTTTTGATCCTTTCTTTTTCGAGCCCAAGAATACGGCATTTAAAGGATCATTAAAGAGTGTTTATCATACGATGCGCACGGAACGAGCATCACCGGCAGACAAAATGCAGGGAATACGATAGAGAAGTCGCACTTCACTAATTGGCACTCACCGTAAAAGTTCCAAGGGTACGCGGACTCATGGCAAGTGGTTCGTACTACATGTTTCTTGTAAAGGTCGCACTTGAATGATCTACTCTTCAAGTACTTCTGAAGTCGGCGAATGCTCGTCTGCTTGGTGAGAGATCCCATTCAAATGGTGGGAGTGGTGTCAAAGGCGCAGCTCTAGGGACAACGTTGCGTCAGGTTTCGTGAGCTGATACTATTCAAGATCCTACACCCCCTCCACGTGGTGACCCTGGAAACAGAATACGATGCCTATCTGGCTAAGCGGGTAGGGATCGAGTGAGAGTTACAGGTAGTGGTAGTAATGTATGCACGGAAAAGTAATGCAGGTCCAATATCTCTCAACAATATGCACGCATCTCCTGGCCGATATCCGATGAAAACTTCCTCACATAGTTGCTGAAACGTAAGAAACATTAGTGTAAGAGATGTCGTTGAATGAATCTCAATTCCCAGGAGTAAATGGCCGGAAAAATAGCAGCTATGGGAACGAAGCGTAAAAATCAACGGTCTCGGCATGTGACGTAACGTAACGTAACGCTACGACATGGGAAGATTGCGGTAAGCGGAAAGGCCAAGTGCATATAAATCTTTTGGGTAAAGCTGGCCGAGCGCGCATCCTAAAGTTGCGTTTTAGCGTCTAACGAAACTGACTCCTAGAATCTACTGTTTTTCTCACAACTAACATCCCTGGAAACAAACCAGGGTGGTGAGGTTTAGCGAGCGTAAAATATTCTTCTTCTTTCGTTCATTCTTAACGGCCAATTGTATCCTTCTTTTTGTGATATATAATTGATCGACTGGCAAGAACGGGGTGATCTACGTCGGGCCGATTATGCGCCCATGGTGACTAGGCCCGCCCGTCCGGTTTCAGCCAGCTTTTATTTACTAGAGTGAACTTTCCCTATGGTACGGTCCTTTCTGCCAAGTACATGTATCTGCACCAGGCCACTGATGCGGGGTCAGCTGCAATCTTCCTCGTACTACACGAGGGTAAACTTTTATTCGTTACGGATCTGACTTATTTTTTCTTGCCCACGAGCTGGCAATGTTTGCCCCTCCTCAGGGCTTCGAGTTTCGCCCTACGCAGGCATACGTTTCGACACGGGATGCACCTCTCATCCTTTCATGTTTACCAGTCTCTCCATCGTCAGAGAAACAAGTAATTTGACTTACACGTCGAGCTCGTGTATTACACTTAGGAGTCTCCTGCTCCGGAGATTTCGATTTGCGTTCTGCCCTTACTCCGGGGGAGTGTGACTTATTTCAGAGACTTTTCTCTTCTGTTTCTTTATGTTCGGGAACTTGGGCAATAATTTGTTCAACATCGACCAGGAGATTTGTGCATTTTGTTCGTATGGATTTGCTTTTCTTTTTGTAGCTGCCCTGCTACCACTACCAGTAGCTCTCCCCGATCCCTGCCCCCATTAGCCAGACCGTAACCAAAGTCTGTTTCCAGGGTCACCGCGTGGAAATTGGGGCATGGTCTTGGTTAGCGCACACTTCGCTAACCCTGCTCCTTTGCCGCGTGACCATGCGCCTATGACCCCGAGCGCAAAATCTAAGTTGCGCTGATAGCGCCTAATGAAACGACCCTCTACATTATTTGTGCGTAGCCCCAGTCCAGTGGGGCCAGGGAAAATGCAGAGTAGTAACTGCAAATTGCCAAGTGCCGACAAGCATCTCGGAAGGCTGAGAATGTTTTTAATCCGGAATAAACTCAAAGTGATCAGAAAAGTAAGGCCAACAATGTAAAGATCTGACATGCTGTCCAAATCTAAACATTGGCGTAGGCCGACACTTTACACGATGTGTTATCTGACATGGTGAAACTTATCGTAACGTTCCAACCTCAATTCACTGAAAATTATATGGCATCTGTCTATTCTTAAATCAGATCCTAAGACACATTCAGTCTTCTCTAATTTTCTTTTGGTGGCTTACAGGCGGGGCAGACGTCTTAAGAATATGTTGGTACACAGTCTCCTTAAGTGCAATGTCCAGAGTAATTCTGGTACAGGCAGTATGGGCGTCGGCATTGCAATACGTGTGATTATGTAATACAGACCGTACCTGTATTTTTACCTAAAGCCTTGTTTGTTATTGAAGATGGTTTCACATGCCAGTTCCGCAATATAATATACACGATCACTTGCAAGCTGTGTGACAAGGCATATATCGGCGAAACAGGCAAACTGTTTAATGATAGTATCGGCCAACACGTGTCGATATACGCCAATGCTCTGTGACCCTGTAACCACTCACTCATTGAAACTGACCATTTTAAGCCAGCGACATCTAAGTCACATCCATGCGATATGTTCCTCTGATGATCGTAGTCGATTTGCTCTGGAGAATCGTTTTATTTCGTTGTATGATACCTTGCAACCTCATGGACTCAAAGCTCTTCTTGTTTATGCTTCTTAGTACTTTCTTCTCTCTTGCTCCATATTCAATATGTGTATATGTTAAATGTATATAAGTTAGACATTTACTCCATTTGTTATTGTTTCTCTCTCTTTCCACGTTCTAGTTGCTCTGCATTTATTTCATTATTCGTATTTAGTTACATATTTTCATTTGTCAGTACACTTGGGAGACGCTGTAGAGAATGGGCCATGGGCGTCGTCAATGCGGAGATTCTTGCACTCGTGGATCAGCACTACCATCCAGGTGATATCATTATCTACACCGATGGCTCTGTCAGACGCGGAACCAGATCATCGTGGGCTTTATTCAGCAGAGCGAAACGGTCGCACACTTCATGAGGACTGCGGTGCTTTCGAAACAACGACATCCAGCATAACTATGGAGATCACTGCTGCCTCCAGGACTCTGTCATGGGTGGCTGAGCAGCAGATAGCCCATACGATTATCATATCAGACTCGATGAATATGCTTCAAATGATTGAATCTGGAAGTATGCGTGTGGAATGGGTGGACAGCTTCGGACATCACATCTTAAAAAAAATGGCCTGGCTGTACACACCTGGACATGCTGGAGTGCAGGGTAACGAGCGTCCTGACTTTCTTGCAAACAATGCCCCAACTCAAACGGGCAGAAGTATGAGCAGAGCCGATATCATCAATGCGGTACGCTCTCAATTATGTGACATGGGCATTTCTCAGACCCTGGAAAGTTCGAGAATTAGGCATTAAGTTTGGACATGCCAGACAGTGTCGTCTTCGTGGTAAAGAGAGAAGATATAGTAATAAACTTCTCATGGGTACGGTGAGCAAATGGACTTTGGGATGGCTGCTGCAGCGGAAGACAGAGCATGCATGGGAACGCACAATGTGCTGTGACGTCGATCGCATAACATAACATAACATATTTTCATTTAAAGACGGTTGCAATGTTTCTGTCGTAGTCTATAAGTAGTGTGTTGTGACATTTGCCACTCCTGTTGTATCGTTTGTTTGATGAAGGCCTTTTGCTCGAAACGTTGATGTGTAGTGTCATTGTTTTTATATTTGGTAAAACTACAGTACTTTGTTATTACGTGTTTCACTTTATTCATGAAGGGCAGACAAGAGATCATTATATAAAATATTCTCGCATCCTGACGCTGTGGGGCAAAACAAGATTGGAGAAAAGATGACTACCAAATTGAAAAAATACGACGTGTCAGAACTAATTTATTTTTACATTTTCCAGCTTGACAAATATATAAACTCTAACCAATTTTTCTTTTTTTTACCAAACTCCAAATCAGATCACAAAGTAGAGATAAATAGCTGTGCTGTAGATACAAACACGAGCTTGGCCACATCAGAATGCGTGTCATGTAAATGTAATACTAATTGTTCATGAAACAATGCTCATGTTTAGAGGGCAAGTGTCTGGGCGAGTCTTATCGTTCTTCTTGTCTCCAGTCACTGCGAAATTACGCAGTGTTGTTGGACAATCTTGACGCTCCTAGGGGCATTTAGTAAGAAATGATTTACTGATATGTGTCTGGGCGTAGTGAACTCATGGTTTCTTCCTGTTTTTGGTAAAGAAATTCAGTACCGAATACATGAAATACTGGAACTTGTTTTGTTTTCTGTTTAAATAGTAGAGATGGGTTTGACACCATGTTAGAAAACGTTGCGATTGCTAAATCCCCAATCATGGTCACTCTCGCAGAGTTTATAATATGGTCTAATAATTTTAACAGGTCCATTCTGAAAGTGATTTCTGTATAACATACTTAATTCCAGAACGAGTTTTACGGATTTGATTCATCATGTCTATCTCGGGGATGTGATCAACGATGTCAGTGGTAATATCTGTTATCATATGTTTAATTATTAAGACAAAATGACATGTATAACACTACGGATCAAGTTAATTATTGAGAAGAAACGTACAAATCTACATGAATTGCAATTCAAGTGATGAACAGTTTTGTGTTGACACTTTATAGCGACCGTCATATGCATTTATGCATTGCAGGTTGCTTTTGTGGCGTACACGTCTGTTTCATTCTGGAATTAGTTCACACAGGAGACATTTCACAGTTTTAGCATTTCATGTGTTTTTCGTTGACACAGGAACGGATCGATTATGGGGTGACCCGTTGCAGTGAAGTTGGAACCGTACATATGAACTATAAGAAAGGGTACAATGAAACCAAAATATGTCATGCACATAATCAACTCTTCACCTCAGTAACATTGAAACAATACATACCCAATAAAAAAACCCGAATAATGTTGTTTATGTGTGCTAATGTGTTTGTGAAGATGTTGTCAAATTTCTAATTGTGTTGACTTTTTACCTTATCACTTCGTCTTTTTCCTCTTGTACCATTTCCATGTTGATGTGGATTATTGGATGTGTATTATCTTATACGCATCGTATATAATTTTCACCTTTGAAAGCAATTTGAAACGACACCTACTGTGAAATAAAACCATTAAGCATGTCACTTACAGTTATATACATACACTACTATGTGTATTTGTAATACTTATTTGAACGCTCCACATTGACCACTTGTTAAACACTCTTCTGTGATATTTTGTGATCTAAGTCTAAGAGCTATTGTACGTTGTGCCAGTTATGTCAGCACGTCCTATTTCTGCCAAGCGTTTTATTTATTAGGATATATTCTCTTAGCCTTACCTCAGTCCATTCCTACGACATGATTTATAGGTCGCAGTGGTACTATTCGGTGCTTCCTTGAGGGTCCAGCAGCACACGGTCGCGTCATCTTAAAACTAGTAATGTCTGACACACATAGTATCGAAAGTACTACCATACTATCTCTGACACCAGGCACACTATAGTCAGCCCAATCACATTAATAATACGCGATAGAGCAAAGACAGGTATATACAGTATTACATCAGAATAATCACATTAATAATATGCTATTAAAAGTAATCTTCGAACGATTCACTTAATGTGTGATCTGATGTCTCGATGTCTGGATTCCCACAAAGTCATCATTTTTCTAGCTGGCATTCTGCATTACGTGACATTATTACAATATGATGAGATATATAGCAGTTTGTTTTCTTTTAAGAGTACACCTCTGTTAGTACATTCAATTGATTGTGATGTCTTGATGAATTGACTAGAGACTTGAACTGTAACACATCTCGTCTGGTACATTTAGAACGGAATCCAACATCGCGCGTTATTTAAGTATTATTGCAGTCTCTCCACTGTGTTCTCGAAATCTTCTCACCTCAGAACTGTAGATTTCCGCAATGATCACTTCATTTATGTAGATTTCCGCACTGACCTCATTATGTATGTAGTTTTCCGCACTGACCTCATTATATATTTAGATTTCCGCACTGACTTCATTATATATGTAGATTTCGCATGATCTCAATTATCTGTAGATTTCCGACTGACCATATCATGTCTATAGATTTCGCAAATGACCACATCATGTCTATAGATTTCATGCAATGACCACATCATGTCTATAGATTTCCGCAATGCACCATCATGTGTGTATATTTTCTCTATTACTACCTCATGTCTGTATATTTACGCACTGACCTAAATGTAAAATAATAGAAACTGCAATACAGGTGACAAAACATATCGATAAGAACAACTAAACAATTGTAAAAACACGTATTCTTGATATATTATATGATAGATACTACACCACACACACACACACGACAATATTTATAGAGACATAGATAAATATACTGTATAGATTGATATGATATAATAAGACACAACATTTAAGCATAACAGATTGACATATACAACTTTTACTATGCCATCAACACAAACACGACAAAACTAGATTCAGTATACAGACAAAACTGGTGAGACACACTGACCATCTAAAGTAAACTAAACAAGATATAATAGCATATATAAAAACGAGCATATCGACAACACAAACATGACAAACTAGATTCAATATTAAGACACAAACTATAAAGACACACTGGGCATCTAAATTAAGATAAACAACAAAAATATCTCAAAGAAAATTAGTCAAGATAAAAAGGAATATGCCGACCACAGAGACAATACAAACTAAATTTATTTTTCTAACAAAACAGATGCAACACATTATACAAACACAACATAACACAATAAGACAGAGAAAAGCAGTCCCGATAAATAAGATGAATGCTAAATGCTACTCTAATCAATATATTGATTTTTCAATCTTCATATTCTCAACAATAAATTAGTACACACTTTACATAATCAAAAATCTACTATTTCACATTTGAATATCGATTGGTGTTTGACAATATCACGGTAGATGCTGACATTTCATCATGATCAATTGTTGTATCTGACTCTCAGTCGATGCTTCACAAGATCCAGAAGGGCAGGTTTCGGTATGAGTGGATGTCGTCTATAGAAGTTTCTAACCTCCAGCGGCTTACGTGGATATACTGTCCTGGGCATGCGGGTGTTTACGGTAATGAGAGAGCGGACAGGCTTGCATCAACAGCATCAATTGTTGGGGAGTTGAAGATGGATAAGGGGATATTCTTCGGTCTCTTCGAGACTCTCTGTTGGATGAGGACACTAAAATCGATGTTGAATCGATCAAGCGATTTAAGCAGTTTGGAATTACACTTTGTTCAAGTCGAACTGGATGCCTGAGAGGTAGAGTGAGAGGTGTGTTTAATCAGCGAGCCACAGGAACCATCAGTATGCATACTCTTCGATATCTGTTGGGGGAGACTGAGCACCTATGGGTTTGCCCGGAGTGCAATGACGTCAGTTTAGTAACCAATAACCAATAACCATGATCAATTATCGTTGTTAACTAGACTACCATACGATCATCTATTAAGTTTAACAAGATTTTAGAAACATGATCGAATACTCATACTAAGTATAAAATTAGCGATTTTATATCGACATGACTGATATCACACTTCTCGTATGTTTTATAAACATTAGTAATATCAATAGAATAATTGGTGAAATTACAATTTGGTAAATTAATTTCTTTCTGCGCACCAGACAATCTCAAATGCTATAATGGCGCATAATAACATGTCAAGCGTGAATAGTAGGTCATCCATCACTGAATAAATGTTCAGTTACTAGGATTGATAACTGTGCAAAATGACAAAATGGTTACATCAGTATAGAGATACATTAATTTATTATTAAATATTACAAATTAAATTATTATATTCCTATTTCTTTTTAGTGGAAACAGATTACGTTACAAACAGAAAAACTGTTTTGAATTCTTTCTTACATAGATACAATTTTCTTAAATTGTTGAAAATGTAATCTTCTAGAATCCACTAAATGTTCATTGTCATTAATTACACTTATCTTTATAAAACATACCAGAGTATACACATAATGTTATTATTTTGTTTATTTATATTGTGTGTATGCTACTGAAGTACTTACTACGTGTTTTATTCTAACCTAGCTTTTATAATAAATAAATAATTTCTGACTAACTACTGAACATGGTCTGACACATTGCTGTCAGAAATCAAGAAAACATAAATAACATGTACACAATTAGTTTACATATGATTTTAGTTTTTGCAAATCTTATAATACATATGGTATTTATAGTGTGTTTAATATTTACATAACAAAGAGCAGTTAAAATAATTAGTTGAGCTAATCACACGAATCTTTGATAAAAGACATTGATAGCAAAAGGTAAGGTGACTGTGGACCAACATATCAATTTTCTGTCCCGTGTGTAAGTCACCAAAGGAAAGGTAGGAAAGACTGAACGTGTCTCAGGATCCGACTTAAGAATATATAGATGATGGAATAACATTTTTTTTCACCAGTGAACTATAAGGGTGTATAGTTAAGATAAGTTTTACCCTGTCAGATTTGGAAGTCCTATGCTGGTTCGTAAGGTAATTATGGCTAGTAATTTTCTGAACGATGCATAGTAGATACAATCACCTTCTCCGGGTATAAGCGCTTGCGGAAGAAATCAAGTATCTCGCGTGTTCTATCAAGAAAAACATCGTCCTCGCTACAAAGACGATGAAGGCGCAAGCGTTGGGAGAATGGCAAAGAATCATCACAAGTCTGGGGATGGGAAGAGGTATACAGGAGAAAATTATGTGCATCAATAAGCTTATAATATACTGATGTTGTGATGGTGGAAAGGTTTATGATGATATTAAGAAAGTTGATACACGAAGTGGAAATGTGAGAGGTAAAGCGAATAGCAGGGTTGGAAACATTAATTAAATTCATGAAGCGTGACAAATCAGCTTCAAGTATATCAGTAATGTCAATACAGTCATCGATGTATCTGTGATAAACGGACGGAAGAGGGTCATCATATATATTCCATACTAGGTGTTCAAGATAACCCATGGACAGACAAGCATAACTAGATCCCATTTTAGTGCCCATAGCGACCCCACTGATCTGCTCACATAATTAGTCATTGAACTGAATGGAGTTGAGAGTGAGAACTAGTTCTGCAAGACGAAGGAGCGCAGAGGTTGAGACCAAAGGATTAGTTTTCCTATTGAGAGAGAATTGGAGAGCTGTAACGTCGTCGTAATGAGGTATGGGGGTGTACAATGAGCAAACATCAAGGAGGAAGAGACGGTAAGTCCTGTCAGGTAACAACTCGATGGACGAAAAAACAGACATTTCGTGGTTCGTATCTTTCAAAACTGAAGGTAGTGTGATAACTATAGGATTACATTTACTTTCAAGGAATTTTGAGATGTATTCAGTAAAGCAAGAACAAGCAGAAACGATAGGCCTACCAGGATTATTGAGTTTGGGAATTTTGGGCAGCAAATAAAATGCGGGTTTGCCCAAACAGCTTTCGATTACACACGGTGATGATGCACCAGTGGGAAGGTCTTTAGTGGTAATTAAATTCGTAATGAGTTTACGAACCTTACTACTGTTAGATAGAGTGACATCAGTAAAACTCATCATCATCAAGCTGCGTATCCGTTATAGGACGTTGCTCTCTTTGCAGCACATCTGAAATTCACTCTGTCTCTTGCCAGTTCACCCATTTCGTCGATAGTCATGTTCATGGTTTCTTTAATATATTGTAGCCATCTTCTTCTTGGTCTGCCTCTCGTCATGGGACCCTGCCCTCTAGTATTGTTCTTTCCAGGCCATCGTGACGCTTGATGTGACCAAAGTATGTAATTTTTCTGAAGAGTATGTCGTTTATCAGCCAATTCTCTTTAACATTTAGTTCTTTCAGGACATCAGTGTTCTTTCGTTTTTCTGTCCATGGTATTCGTAGGATCTTTCTGTAGAATTTAGTTTCGAAGGACTGGATTTTCATTCTTAATTTTTGTGTAATAGTCCCTGATTCACAACCATAAGTAGCCACTGGGAAAATACATGCTCTCAATATTTTTAATATTTTGCAAGTGCTTTGCCACATGTTCTTCATTGTGTTTAACTTATTGATTGCTGTTGCCAATCTTCTTGAGATCTCTTTGGAGCAGTCACCGTTATTGTTAATTATTGAGCCAGGTATTCGTAGCTCTCTACACATTGGAGTTCTTCATTGTTTATTTGGATGTTAGGTGAGCCTTTTGCTTTGTCAGTTGCCATGATTTTTGCTTTTTTGTGTATTCAAATATAGATGTTTTTTCTTCACTATGTTTCTTGGTCGTCATGATTAGGTTTTCCTAACCTTCTTTGCTGGTGGATAATAATACTGTATCGTCTGTGTATCTAAGCTCTGGTATGCATTTGCCGCCTATAGTGATATGGTCGTAATTCACATAGTTGGCATCGTCTTGTACATTCCTCATGATGTTCTCCGCTTATATGTTGAATAAGTAAGGCTTTTTTATGGCCAGGCGCACTTCATCCAACGTGGGCTCTGGTTCTGTCTCTTCGCTTTCTGTTATTATCTTATGTGGGTTTTTAGATGTGTCTTCATACATGTTTCTGCAGTACTCACGTCATCTTTCTAGTACATGTTTCTTTTCTGTTAATGTTTTGCCATTGTTATCTTGTATGACTCGTATTGATGTGCTGAAGCCACGTGTGATTATATTAATTTCGTTGTACATTTCTCTCTTTCCCTTGTTTTCTTAATTCATCAATTTTATTGCATGAGGTGACTATGTGTTGTTTCTTGTCTTTTCGGATTTCTTTCTTGACTTCTCTTGAGCAGTTTTTATATTCAGTGCTGTTTCGTTTTAACCACGTTTGTTTTAGCTTTCTTCTTTCTTCAATTAGCTTCAGTGATTTTTCAGTTATGTAGACCTGTTTCTTGTGTACTTTCCTGGGTATAATGTTTTGTGCGGTGGAGAGTAATATATCTCTTGCCTGTGTTGCCAGTTCGTCAGGTGTCATGTCCTCTTGAGCGCCACAAGTATGTCAAATGTGTTTTGTATTTCTATGTTGTATTTAGGGGAATGGCATTTGCATTAAAACGTATAGGGCCAGCTGCTTTCTTTGTTGTCTTCAGTCTTAATTTAAACTCTGTCACCAGCAGTTCATGTGTAACAGACTAGCTGGTACAAGGCCCCAAAAAGAAAACAAAAAGACAAGAAAAATGGGTTGACCGAAAGAAAGGCTCGGGATCGTCCACTGTGTTATATTCTTGATTTAAAAAATAACATCACTCTTTCCACACTTCTGTCTTACTACAAACTAAGATGTTAATGAACACAACTAACCTAACACCGTTGGGATCAATTAGCAACAAGATACATAAATTATTTAATAATGAATTCAGGCTATGCATATATCAATTTAACCTTAGAAATATTCACAGCAATAATCGTTTTTCTAAACTGTCATCACAAATTTGATTGTTATAATACACTCTTCCATTTAAGTAGTAAAATTGTTCAAATTTGATGGAACCAATGGTTGATAATCACTGGATGATGATAAGAAGGTTCAGTCCTTTCTTGTCAGATATGGAACGACTTGAACACGGTTGCAGCATCCATCAGGTGGTGGTCGTCTCTGTCCGTTGAGGCCCCGTGGTCTGGTCATCCAAGATGATGATTAATTGTTTCTCTGTTATCGTATATGAACAGTTGAATTACAGTAAGATTACTCCTATAGATATAACTACACTTTTTAGTATGAGTTCTGCCTAGTAGAACTATAGTTGATTTCTCACCTCTATCAGCACTGTACACAAGGATACTTGAAAAGAACAATAAATTGCCAGAAAAACAACCTCTGAATCTACCCGAATCTGACTCTCTATCATCTACTACTTCGCTGTTTGTTCAATATGTTACCTTTATAGATCTCTGAAATAAATCAACATGTTCAATTGTCTTGGTAGATTGTCTCACAGACATATTTTCTCCATCTTGCTCACATACTCAGCTCTCTGCACAATCTGTTCTCTACCTCCGTTCTCTCTAGTTGTTTCTGGCGTTCTCTTCAGTGGTTTCTGGCTTACTACTTCCAAATCTATGTCTCAACTGATATATCTCCAACCAAAAACCCAATCTGCCCCTACCTGGGTCTCGAGATTTTCGAGTTTTAGGGAGTCCTCGAATACCATGGGATAAACTAATGGCCTGAGTTTGTAAACTGCTGGTCAGCAACTAAGTATTTGTAAACAAGGTGTTTACATCCAGACTCAAGGACACCCAGTGCATTAAAGGGGGTGGTTTGGGTTGACCGACTATACCCTAATTAGGATAACAGTGAAACTGTTACAGACCATCCCATGCCCTCTAGAACTTTAGCTCTATCATAAAGTTCTAAAGTTCCATCCTCCTAATACTACCCTAAAATCTCCATTCCAACCTTCTAACCGGCAGGTCAAGGTATCATGATATTCTAAACCATATACAAAAATCACATAAGGCATACATCAAAGCCAGATAAGAACGAAAACTAAATAACGAAAACTAAATACATCCAGTTAATATCATATTCTACTTGAGCTCACCGAATGTAACAATTTATCTCCATTACATCGATAGAATCATCTAACATGCAACCCTTGCAATGTTTTACTACAACATCAATTCATAACCAAAAAAATATATACATTTCCACCATTTCAATTTCCTGGGTTACCTGGAAAATACACCAAGAAAAAAACAGCCCCAAGTAAAACTAATCGTGTCCGTGCGAAACACCTCCTAATGCGTATGTGGATCTCAATTGTATAAATCTCACCCTCTCATGTGTATCGCCATACCCTCTTAGAGCTCTCTAAGATGACCCTCTGGCGCTCTATCTTCTCGCTGTATCAGATAATTGAAACCCTAGTTAATTCCAAACGCATATCAACTCGGTCAAATGCTTCTTGACAGTCTGGTTAAACATCTTGGTTCCCGCAGTTCTATCTCCAAGGTACACATAACATAATTTATCTAACTCTCTCCAAAACACAGGTACACACCAGACACTGTCTCTCCAATAGACACATCACCCTCTCTCTAACTTGGTTATAATACCTCAAGAAAAAAAAACCCACCGCTCACATACTGTATCTCTCGTCAAGATACAAATTCCTTAGCGTGCACACAGCACTACTTCTTAAATGTATCATGACAGTTATCTCCTCATTGTATCCTGAAAAGAAAACTCCAATCTTCTAGCCCCTCTCTTGCTCCTCTCAGACCTAAGAAAATTTCAGCATTCCATATGTCCAAACAATAAATTCATCCCATTCATGACCTGTCAATTTCATGTCATGAAAGTACAATTCTAAAGGTCTATTTACTTATAGCATGATACTATGAAAAAAATCAATCTATGTACAACAAATTTACACGTCAATATATATCTCAATGCATCAATACATGACAGAAAGTAATAAACCATATTTCATTGCAACTGACAATCAAAACGATAACAATCTGCGATTTAGTACCCTCAGAACTACTTGATCGGTATGTGATAGACTCTGATTATCTCATCATTTTCTCCCACTGTGCACTCATGCACAGTTCCATATTTCGGCCGTTTGCCTCAATTTCCTTGTCTCACCCCTTCTCCGTTCCTACCTCAGAGGTTCAGCATTACCACTGATTGCACCCCATTTTCACACAACCTTAACAATCCCCAAAAAATCTCAAGCACCCTGGGTTCAGTTCAACCTTCCCGACGGACTTAGTCCTGGTACCATCCTTAGACCAAGACGGTAACATTAGATATCCAGTTTGGACGATCTCATCACGCATTCATCCTGTCAAAGCAATACAATTATATTCATATTAATTCTACTACCTGGTACTCAAAGCAACAATTTTAAACGTCTTTATAAACATAGCAGAGTATAACAATAATCAATTTAAGTTCAATACAAATCACCAACAAAGGCCGGATTCAGCGCCTTCATATCCAAGGTAAGTAAAATTATTAATTAATATCAATTTCAAATTTCTCCTAATTACCCCTAATTAGGATAACAGTGAAACTGTTACACATGGTCGGAGTCACAGTCTGATCCAGGTAGTGTCTTTACTGATAGAATACCTGTTATCCATCCTCTTTGGACCAAGATGTAATCTACTTGGTTTCTGGTGTTGCCATATGGTGAGGTCCAGGTGTATAATCTTCTTGGATATTGCCTGCTTAGGGTGTTCGTAATGGAGAGATTATTTTCTAGGCAGAATTCAGTTTAGTTTTGTCCATCTTTCATTTCGTTGTCCTATACTGAAAGGACATTTTATCTTTTCCTCTTCTTCAGCTGTTTCCTTGCCAACCTTGGCGTTGAAATCGCCCATTACAATCAGGATGTCTCTTTTGCCAACTTTATCTATTGCTCCTTGTAAATTTGTATAGAATTCGTCGATCTCGTCATCAGGAGCTGTGGTTGTTGGGGCGTATGCTTGTACAGGGTGTTCAAGATAAAAGCAGCATGTGAATGGAGCTAATCTGGTATATATTTATGACAATGAGAAGGTTCAGTTATGACGTAGTACAGGTCAATGTTGTGTGACGGTATGTAATTGTAGTGCTGGAAGGGGCGATGAACAAATGTGACGTAGGACGAGCTAGTCAGAACCGGTTTAAATAGTAAATAAACATGACTCTCTGTGTAACTGGCAACTTTCGATTTGTCAATGGGGCTGCATTTATCTTGAACACCCTGTATTATTCTGATTTTTCTGTTTTTTTGTCTGTAATCTCATCATGATGAGTCGATCATCGATAGGATTGTAACCAAGTAGTGTTGTGGATATTTTCTTTGCCAAAATTAAACCGACTCCACTATGTCCACTTTTTGTCTTCCCTGAGTATATTACTGTGTCACCTGTTGAGGTTTTAAAGTGCCCTGGCCAGCCCATCTGTGCTCGGTTATTCCAAGTATAGGTGTTTTCGTTCTCTCCATCTCATTGCAAATCATGTGGAGTTTGCCATGGTAAAGACTCCTTACATTCCATGCTCCTATTCTCAATTTCTTCCGTAGTCCAATGGCAGGTCTTTCCGCAGTAAGACAGTCGGGCTTTTGGCCGTCATCACATTTACTTGTACTTGGTCTGCCATCTTTCTCTTCCACAGTTTGCAGAATTGGTCTGACTAGCATGGGGGACACGCCATCAGATCTTTGAGTTTTAGTTAATTTCATGTTCTGCATCAAGTTCTTGGCAACAAACAATCAGTAGTTTCCCATTGCTTTCTGATTGGTTCTGGCCACTTAACCACGATGATCTCTGGTGTGCCCTGAGCCCGATACCAGGCTGTTCCAGCTTCTGCCTTCGAAGCCGTTGTTGACATTGTCAATCTTTGCCTTTTCTGCCGGCAGCCTTGTGTACTGTAGAAGGGAGACTTCCTTCGAGTTGTGCTCTACGTAGTTTCGCCGGCTAGTCGAAGCCGTTGCCCGGAAGATGGCGTTGCTGTACACAAGCAGACTCGAGGAGCCATAAGCGAGCTGGGCAAGAGTGGGGGAACCAAATAGGCTCCAGGCCGCCCTATAAAGGACGCGATGCCTCTCACCGTGAGGTACTATCCCTACCATCTCCTGCCCTACCCGCTCAGTAGAACTAGTTTGATAAAACTGAGTGTCAAGCAGTTAATTATGGCCTTCCTTTGCTCCAGACGACTATAGTAATCCCCGGTAATCACTCAGGTGTGCACGATAAGGGAAGGTCTGGAGGAATGCAGACCATATATGTGAGATGAGAAAATAGTAGTGGAGTGGTAGCAAGTACAGGGCGAAGAAGGCTACGTTTTTGTTTGTGATGCCTGCAAAGAAACTCATACAGATGTCTGTTAAAAACATGGATAATGATTAGAATAAGGGAGAAAAGGGACATATTGTTAGAAGTGAGAAGTCGTAGACGCTGTAGAAGTTGGGACTGTGAGGAGTCCAAGTCAGTCAGAAGATGTGTATGGTTAGCAGCAATACAAAGCATACGCATTAGAGCCCACTTATTATCTAACTGTAGTAACATGTGCTGCTCCCTAGGGAATAATAGGACTGGAGATGGGGGAAAGCTAGAAGCAAAGCCTTTGGGAATAACCTTTGAGTGGAGCAGTAATAGTGATTGCTTGTGATTTCAGTCAAACGCTTCCTATTATTCCTAGACAAACAATGACTGATGTGCTCAATGCATGTCTTAAATAATCCCTTTTTTAGAGAGATAGTAATAGTTTAAAATTAACTACAAACATGATGGTCCATTTACAGCAGGATGTCAATGTCAGACGAATGGCTGATCAACTGTTTGCTTTAGGAGATGGATGTCTTTGCAAAATGTCAAACGCTGACACCTTCAAGCTGCCAGACGACTTCTGCAATATTGTGAACTCAATAGAAAAGCTTCAAGACAAGGTGTTCCGTAAAATTAAGCAGAATAACAAAGATCATTAGTTGATGTGGCAAAGTGCTATACTTGCTTCAACCAACGAAAGTGTCAATAAAATAAATTGTGACTGCCAACAAATACTAACAGGACAAGAAACCACGTATAAATAGATCAATCATCATCATCAAGGTGAGTATCCTTTATAGGAAGTTGCTCTCTTTGTAGCGCATCTGAAATTCACTTTGTCTCTAGCCAGTTTACCCACTTCGTCGATGGTCATTTTCATGGTTTCTTTACTATCTTGTGGTCATCTTCTTCTTGGTCTGCCTCTGCGTCCTGGGACACTGCCCTTTAATATTGTTCTGTCCAAGCCATCTTGATGTGACCAAAGTATGTAATTTTTATGTATAGTATGTTGTTTATCAGCTAATTCTCTTTAACATTTAGTTCTTTCAGGACATCAGTGTTCTTTCTTTTTCTGCCCATGGTATTCGTTGGATATTTCTGTAGCATTTAGTTTCGAATGACTGGATTTTCGTTTTTGCTTTTTGTGTAATGGTCCATGATTCACAACCATAAGTAGCCACTGAGAATTTTAATATTCTGCTGGTGCTTTGCCACGTGTTCTTCATTGTGTTTAACTAGCTAATATATATATATATATATAAGGAATTGGTTTTAACTAACAAATATATACCAATTGTGTTTATTGTTTCTCCATTCCAGAACGCTTTTTTTCGAATAGTGAGATATGTATATTAAAGAGATTCTTAAACAGACATTGAACAACAGCCTCTAGAGATGAAGAACGACTCTGATGTTTCTGTTTTCGTGGATAAAAACACACGTACTGTTCGTCAGTTTGTACAGCTAGTTAGTTTCAAAGACAGAGAGCTATGTGAGATAATTAATTATGTTGTTCTAACTAACACAATCAGTATCTTTGGTGTGATAGCTAATGTGATGAACATTATAGTTTTCTACAAACAAGGATTCAGTACAACGATCAATATCAGCTTCTTTGGACTTGCTATCTCCGACTTGTGCTCTCTTCTAACACTTATATGGACCTGTATTTCTTTTAACCCCTTTTTTATAAGCAATAATGACTATCTGGCACCGTATGAGGCCATACATCTGATTGCAGGACTACCTCATATATGTTTTTCTAGAATCACTTGTTGGATAACTGTTTTTATCACAGCAGAAAGATGTTTGTGTATAATTAAGCCACTAAAGATCAAACAAATTATTACACCAAACGTAACCACAATAACTATGTGTTCCGTGTACGCAGTTATCATTGCATTGTCTCTACCAGAGTACGCAACGACATACATCGACTGGAAGTTCTACCCAGAGAGAAACAAGACAATGCTGAGATTGATATTGGCATCCAGTCACAAGTACGTAGAGGGCGTGGTCTTTATTTTGTTTTCAATTTTTGGTTCAGCGTCCTTTGTTGCTGTAATTATGTTTACCGTCATCCTTGTGGTCCAACTCAGACAAAAATCAAAATGGCGAAAGAAAGCAAACGCTGATAAGAATTCAGAAGGATCTATTTCTACAAAAGAACAAAAAACAGTAACCATGGTAATTATGATAGCCTCTGTTTTGATTGCGTGTTACACACCAGGTGTCGCTATTTCCGTGGATACTTTCTTCGAACCAGAAATCAGCATAGTTGGTTTGAACGTTAATATTTATTTTGCTCTTTGGTCTATTGTTTTCTTCTTTGATGCGGTCAACTCTAGCATCAATATTTTTCTCTACTACAACATGAGCACTAAATACAGAGATACATTTCGACACATTTTTGCGTGCAATGTGAACAATGATGTACATGTCAAAGGATAAACATTTATTTCTCATTGTTACAGTGATGTGAACATTATAAATAATTAATCACGTGTTCGAACTAAACATTAGTTGACATTTAATTGTATTCAGCGGTCTCAATGACAAAGCGGTTTAGACGTGTGCTTATGTAGACTATTATCTAAATCGCTCGCCCGTGTGTTGCGATACCTTCAACAGGAGCAGAAATAGTAACATTGCGACCTGCAAGGTGTAAGAGGCATCTAGGAATGACCCTAGGAAGCTACTATAGTAAATACAAATGGTTGCAGAAATTGAATGTGCGCGGCTACTTGTATGTGAGTAACTGGCACATCGTACACTCGCTCTTAGGTTCGGATCACATACAAATCACACAGACTGCTCGATACCGAGTGCTCTTATGTCGTCAGCGTGATTGTTGTACTGTTTAGGCCACGGTGTGATCCTAAAGTTCTGCAAGACTGGTATTTGTTGTTGTGAGGCTCTTCGTGCAACGAAGGACAAGGAATACGGACCAGGAGATTAATTTAAGGTAATATTATTAACTGCTAAATTTGGCTATGTTCAATAAGTTTGATTTATGTGAGATGTGATTTATTATTATTGTATTATGGTGCATTATGTGTATGAATAATGATTATGTAAATTTCAATCAATAATAGATGCTTTATAATTACTGTTCTTGAATCCTGACGTTGGTGTTAGTTCTTTTGTGTTGTTGGTAATTAGAGTGTGTATTGATTTATGTGAGTGGAGAGACTATTCGGTGTGTTCGTTTGTTGAAGCAGGCATTAGGGGTGTTCGTTTATGTTGTACCAGCTTGGCAGGAGGCTGGTATAACTGTATAACACGATCAGAAAATACTGGTACAAGTCCAGTCATTGATGACGTCTATTGTCGACGAATGGTTCACTTCGGACAGCTAGAACTAGTGTTGGATATTAAATATTACGGTTGATTCTTGATACAAAAGGAAACTGAATTGGCATAAACAATATTTGGATTATGAAAAGAAAATTAAAAAATATATTGAGGATTACTGGATATTGTTTTTTTTTTTTTTTCGTCCTTAACTCAGACGAAGTTTCCTCTCTGAAACTAATTTTTGCCTGAAAATCCATTTTTTCCAATTTCTTACAATGGTAGCAGCGTGCACATTGTAAATTAATTTACACTGGCAGCCGTGTGCTCAATGTACTCGTAATTAGTATTCCTCGCCATACAGGCAGATTTTCTCCGACTTCAGAGGTACTCACGTTATCGTCCTGAGTAAGACCAGGGACTCGAACAAATGCCGGACAGTAAGTTTGAACCCGAGCTATGAGGCATCTCACAGCCAGCAGGCCGAGCTACTGTAAACTACTTTAGGTAGTCCCCCTGTTGACACAAGTAAAACTGACAAAAAATATTCATGAGAAGACCAAAAAATGCGCTGAGTTGTTATTGACGTCGAAAATAAACCGGCTTCGTAGCACAGGGAAATGATAAGTTGTGTAGGTTAGAGACGTTCGCTTGACGTAAGGTTGCTTTCGAAGTGAGAAAAATGTTTATAGTAATGAAAATGTACGATGTAAAGAGAAGTTGTTGAAACTGGAAACCGTTGCACGTAAATACGATGTTTATGGGTAGTGCCCAAGCGAAATTTGCAAGATTACAAAAAATGGTAGTAACCATCAGAAAAAAATTATTTCAAAATAGCCTCTACTTTTAAAGTATAATCATAGAATATTCTACATCTGTAGAATATGTTAAAATTGCACGTGAAATTATCGGTTTTACTATGCGAATCACACACATTTCATATGAAGCAATTTTTTACATGTCGTTTCTATCGAAAAAACACATTTGTTAACATGTGTGGAAATATTTTTACCGGCATGCACTGCGCTGAAAAATGTGTGCAAATAACTAAATGTGAACTGTGGATACACCGTGAACCTAACATAACCAACATAATGTATGTCTCTGATTTGATGGATGCAAGGGTAGTATACCTAACATAACCAACATAATGTATGTCTCTCATTTGATGGATGCAAGGTTAGTATACAGCAAAACTATGTAGAAATGGCATAACCAACATAATGTATGTCTCTGATTTGATGGATGCAAGGTTAGTATACAGCAAAACTATGTAGCAATGGCAAAACACGTAAAAACAAAGTACTGTAGTTATACAAAATACAAAAACAATAAGAATACACATCAACGTTTCGACCAAAAGGCCTTTATCAATCAAATGATACAACTGAAGTGAAGAAATTCAGTGCTTACACGGCACAGAACATATATAATCGGAATATAAATTCATAACCTATGAATTTGAAATTGATCGTGCAGGGTTTGACACGGAACCTGGGAGGCAAGACGGGTAATGTACATTTTAGAGAGGCATGGAGATGACGACGAACTGTAGACAGAGAAAGAGAAGAGGTGGGAATGACCTGGAATGAACTAGGTTGTGTTGCTCAGTACAGATTTGGTTGAAATAAATGTGTTGTTAAGTTATGCTTCCAAGGAAAGTTGAGAGAATAACATGAATAATATACAAGTTCCACTTTTACATTTGTGTAATTTAACACTAATCAGAATCAGTTTTTAATGCGACTCAATTCATTTATATCCATAGTTGAAAATTAAAGAAAAAAATACTAAAGAAATAAATAGAACGAGTAATCCAATATGAGTTTCTATTGAAAAGAATATTATTACTCCTTTTAATTTTATAAAGGAGAGAAGCAGACTAAATATAATCTATGAATAAAAAGATTTTTAAAAACGGACTAAATATTAATGTGGAATGGATTTGCAAAACAGCTCCAAACAAACTAACGGCACAATATCGGTTAGCTGTGCATAGACAACACAGAACAAGGTTAAAGAAACAGCAACGATTTTACACAAATAGCAAAGCAGAAACGGGAAACAAAAGAGACTGCAATACAGATGACATTACAGAACGATAAGGCAATCTAAACAGGCATAAAACACGGATTATTGATATATTATATAGGTATGATATCGACTATACCACACACAAACACAACACGACTGACAGAAACAGAGATGGATATACTGTATAGATTGATATTATATAAGATATAAGACTCCAACAAAAGAGAAACAACACAAACATGACAAACTAGATTCAGTATCCAGACAAAACTGTTAGAACACACTGTCCATCCACATTAAACCAAACAAAATAAATATCTCATTGAAAATTAGTCACGATAAAAGGAATAGGTCGACCACAGACACAGTGCACAGTAAGTTCATTTTTATGACAAAACAGATCAGAAACATTAGACATAGACAACATAACAAAATAAGACAGAGAAAAGCAGTCCCGATAAATAAGATGCATGTTAAATGCTACTCTGATCAATTTATTGACTTTTCAATCTTCATTTTCTCTACAATAAATTAGTACACACTTTACATATTCATTAATCTACAATTTCACATTTAAATATCGATTGGCGTTTGACAATATCACTGTAGATGCTGACATTTCATCATGATCAATTATCGTTGTTAACTAACCTACCATACAATTAAGTATAACGACTTTGCAGAAACATGATCGAATAGTCATAAGTAAGTATACTCGTAAGTAAGTATACTCATAAGTAAGTATACTCGTAAGTATAACACTAGCAATTTTAGATCGGCTTTGTTACTATCACACACTTTGTACGTTTTATAAATATTGGTAATATCAATAAGATAATTGGTGAAATTACAATGTTGTGTGGGTAATTTCTTTCTGCGCACCGGACAAACTCAGATGCTTTAATGACCGCATTGATAATATGTCAAGCGTGAATTACAGGTCATCATTTGATAAATGATCAGTTACTATGGTTGATAACATTGCGGTGACAAAATGATAACATTAGTATAGAGAATCAGATTAATTTAATATTAACTGAATCTATTCATGTTTCCTTTTGGCGGAAAAAGATTACAGAAAAACTGTTGTGAATTCCTTCTTACACATATACAATTTTCTTAAATTGTTGAAAAGATAATCTTCTAGAATCCATGAAGTGTTCTCTTGCATTTATTAAAATTGTCTTTATAAAAAAAAACAGCAGGGCATACACATAATGTTATTATTTTTGTATGTATAATGTGTATGCTACTGAAGTACTTAATAAGTGTTTTATTCTAACCTAGATTTTATTACATATAAATAATTTCTGACTAACTAATGAACATGGTCTGACACATTGCTGCCAGAAATTAAGAAATCATAAATCCTTCCTTCCTTTCATTCGCATGAAATATTGTCTATACATTCAATGTTGTCTCTTATATGAACTTCACTGTCTTTTGTAGCTCACACAATTGTCCGTGAAGTTTTCTGTCGAGTGTTGTTTCGTTAGGCCATTGAGTTTGCCTCAGTGTATCATATTCGGGCAGTCTTGAAGTATGTGCTCTGCAGTCTGCTGTGCCCGTCCACATGTACACATGGCTGAATTGCCAATCTTGAATTGTGTATACATGTGGCTGCGGAGTCGATTGTGTCCTGTTCTAAGGCGCAGAATGACAACTTGTTCCAATCTGCGCATATTATAGTAATCGTCTTATGTTAGTATTTGAGGCTTTCTCATTGATTTAATATTACTTTTCTTTTGGTGGTAGGTAGCTGGCACATTCAGCTGCTCTCCTGCAGCACCGTCCTTGGTCAATTGGTCTGCTGTTTCCTTTTCTAGTATTCCACAGTGAGAGGGTATCCAGTGCAAGACGACTCTGCGCTGCTTGGACAGTTCAAACACTAGGGTCTGTAGACATGGCACTTTTCTGGACTTTAGTGCTTGGATTGCTGATTTTACGTCAGTCAAAATACAACCTTTGAGGATCGAGTCTGGTATTCAACAGGTTCTCAGTTGTCACCTTGAGTGCCTGAATTTCTGCATCATAGTTGTGACAGAATTTCCCGTTGGTACTTTAATCGTATCTCTAACGTTTTTAGGTATGCTATGTACACTCCTGCTCCTCCATTCTTCACAGCATTGTCTGCTGATCCATCCTTGTATACCCAGACCCAGAGATCATGTGGGTATTCTTCATTCAGTAAATTGAGAGTGACTGTCGTGCGTTGTATGCTTTTCTGCTCATCCTTGTTGAGATATTCCTTTAACTTCAGTCTGGATACATACCTCTGGTTCAGTTTCCTCTCTCCAAGGGGTTTGCTCTGGCACAGACTTTAGGGAACTTTTGGTAGATCTGAAGTTTGCCTATTCAGTCTTTTGACCTGAATAAAAAACTGCTTCTTTTCAGCGAAACACGTACAAACAAAGTACTATAGTTTTACAAAAAACAGAAACAGTGACGATAAACAGCAACGTTTCGACCAACAAGGCCTTTATCAAGCAAACGAACAAACAGGAGTGACAAATTAAATGAAACACAAATGGACGACCAAATACAAACGTATCTAAGGAAAAGCTGGAATAAAAACGAATAACGAAATAAATGTAACACAAAAACACACATCAAAACTAGAAATAGAACGGAAAAGAACAATGAAACATCTAGTAAATATATAACTTGAATACATGCAACATATACCCATTCTTTCAGCGCCCATTGCTAGATTTTGGAATCTGTTTTCTATTGGGTGGCTTGATAAACTCAGAAACGTTTCTGCCTGCATCATTACATTTCTATCTCTGCGTTATCTCAGTGCTTGTATTCTCCCACTCTTCCCATCTCCACTATTGGTGTTGATTGCATTGCTCCTGTGATGACATGAAGCGCCTGGTTCTGCACCTTATCCAGTTCTCCTAATGTGGTATTTGATGCTGGACACCATGCAGTTGACCCATATTTCAAGTGGTGGCCATATGCTCTGCTGATAAATATTTTAAAGTATTTTTTTAACTGGCGACTCATGTGGTTTCACTTAATTTTCTCAGGATGGCTAACTTCCTCCTGGTCTTTGCTTCTGCTTTGTTGATGTGCTGCTTCCACGTCAGTCTATCATCGAATGTAACTCCGAGATAGGTAGGTTGTTTGTCTTCTCTTAGCGGTTCCCCATTTATTTTAATGGTGCCAGCTGTTTGTTTGGGAGAGAGAGTAAAGAGTGTAGTGCTGCACTTATCTGTGTTGATGCTGACAAACCATCTGTTTGTCCATGAGGTTAAAGCACCTGCAGCTCTTTGTATTAATTTGGTGGCCACTGTTGCATACTCATTTGTGCACCATATTACCAGATCATCAGAGTACATTGCAACTTTTACTCCCTGTGGTAACTCAACAACCAGGTCGTTGATGAAAATCAAGAAGAGTGTGGGGGACAGTACTCCTCCTTGATGGACGCCATGGTGCAGTAGAACTTTTTGACTCTTGAGACCATCTAGAAGCACTCTGGCTTTCCTGTTATGTAAGTATGCTTTTATCCATCTGTACATCCTACCCTTTATTCTACAATTTCTCAGTTTCTTCAGCAGTCCTTCTTTCCAAACCTTGTCAAATTCTTTCCGTAGGTCTATCCATGTCGCTAATACCAGTTTCTTATCTTGGAACGCATCCTCAATCTCCTAAGAAAGAAAATGTTGCTTAGTCTTCAGCAGAGTAGCACTGCCTTAAACCTGCCTGCTGTGACACAAGAATGTTTTCACTCTCAAGATACCACTGCAGTCGGAGATTGATTATACATTCCATTGTTTTGCAGAGACAACTTCTAAGACTGATCGGTCGGTAGCTGGAGGCAGCAGAACTATCGTTTCCAGGTTTCGAGAGAGGTATCTAGATGGATCCAACAATTATTGTAAATCTGCAATAGCTTTGTTTTTGCAGCAGTTCCCAAGTTCTTAATCTTCTCATTAGACCTTCTATCAGCTCCTGGTGATTTTCTCAATTTTAATTTGGATATCTCCAGTTCCATTTCTTTAAATGTGAATGGGGTCTTCATAACTTCAGGTTGGTTTCATCCTGCTCTACATTTTGCTTTTTCTCACGAATTTCTCGCTGTTTCTTTGTGCTAATTTCAACATTGCTGTCTTTAGCAAAGAAGTCTGCAAAATGACCAGCTGCCTGTCTTTCTGTGAGGAATAACACATTTCACATCACACTACATATAGACTACGACAGAGACATTCCAACTGTTGTAAAATAAAATTATGTGACTAAAAGGTAAAAACGAAATAAATGCAGAAAAACTAGAAGTGGAAAAAGAAGAGAAACAATAAAAATCATGTAAAAACTTATATACATATAACATATACACATACAGAATATGGATCATGAAACGAGAAAGTACTAAGAAGCATAGGAATGTAAAACGTTGAGTCCATGAGGTCATAAGGCACCATATAACGAAATAAAACGAGTCTCTAGAGCAGATGGACTACAATCGTCAGAGAAACATGATCGGATGGATGTGAACTGGACATCGCGAGCTTCCAAATGGTCTGCTCCATTGGAATTAGAGGCTACAGGGGTCAGAGCATTCGCGTATATTGCGCAAGTGTGACTGAAACGGTCAATAAGCATTTTGCCTGTTTCGCCGATATATGCATTGTCACACCGCTTGCACGTGTTGGTGTAGATTACATTTCGATACTCGCATTTAAAACCACCTTCAATAATAAATGTGGCTTTAGGCACAGATACAGTACTGGTCTGTATCACATAAGTACACGTATTGCAACGCCGACGGACACACTGGACGGTGCTAAAATGACTCTGAACATTAGATATAAGGCGACTGTGTACAAACATATCCTTAAGTCTTCTGTCCCGTATGTAAGCGACCTAAAAATTAGTTTTGTAAGACTTAACGTATCTCAGGACATAGGAATAAGAACACACGACTTAAGAATAGATAGATGACGGAATAAAACTTTTTTCACCAGTTAACTATGAGGATGGACTTAATACACAATTTTACGACTGTAATTTTGCATGCATGTTAACATTAGGACTGCCTATAGCGTATAATAGAATAATTGTGCATGCATGTTAACATTAGGACTGCATATAGCGTATAATAGAATAATTCCAATATCTTGATTGTAATCCTTTTTATGATTTTTCAAAGACGACAATTTGTAACCCCAAAAAAGACAATTTTCAGGTGGCAACAAAATAAAATCTATTCAGTGTATTCTATTTATCCTAGTACTTGCCAAAATCACACAATCTGTGTATATGATGTTTAATTTTGAATGAATTTGATTGTACCATTTCAATAAAATTGTGTAATAAGTACACTATATTTTGCACATGACTAAATTAATTTTTCTTGTCAAAAATCTCACTTACCTACCTGTCTACACTGAACTCCATAGTCAATCACTGTTTTAGATTGCTTTATCATTTGTTTAGTACTTGTGAAAATGTGGGATCCAAATCTTTAAAATTGAATTTTTATGAATTATTTACTAATGGCACCCATTCTCTGCTGAGACTGATACCTTAAGATAAGTTTCACTCTGTCAGAGTTGAAGTCCTATACTTGTTGGTAAGGACATCATGGAGAGTAATTTTCTAAACTCGATACAATCACCTTCTCCATGTATAAGCGCTTGCGGAAGAAATCTAGCATTTTGCGAGCTCTTTCAAGAACATCATCGTCCTCGCTAAGAAATCCTCAATGTATTCAGTAGGGCAAGATCAAGCAGAAACGATATGCCTACCAGGGTTGTTGAGCTTTTCAATTTTGGGGAATAATTTGTTTAGTAATATGTAAAGCTACAGTACTTAGTGATTACGCGGTTTGCCAATCAAATAGTTTTACTGCAGTCTCATCTATATTGTGAATTTTGGGGAGCATATAAAGTGCGTATTTGCCGAAACAGCTATCAATAACAGACAGTGATGATGCACCAGGGGGTGGTCTTTCAATGTAATTAAGTTTGTAATGACTTTACGAACCCTATTATTGTTAGTTAGTGTGACATCAGTAGAACTAATTTGATAAAACTGAGTGTCAAGCAGTTGGTTATGGCCTTCCTGAAGGTATAGGTATTTGCTCCAGACGACTATTTCCCTGCCTTTGTCAGCGAGTTTGATAACATTGTCATCCGGTCGACGGATGTGTGATAAAGCACGAAACTCAGACGGTGACATGTTAGAATGCCTCAGGCGTTTGGGATGGAGAGACCAATGTCGTGTAAGGTATCCTTGATGTAGAGATCAATATAGTTAGAGTCACCAGGTTTTGGCGTCCAGTCATGTTTACGAGTTGAATATTTAGAAAACATACACCTGTAGTTACATTGTTCAGAATCAACCTGGTTCTGAAAATGAAATTTCAGTCGTAAGCCACGGTGAAAACGATTCACATCTTGAAGAGTTGAGTAGTAGTCAATGGTGGATCGGAGAGAAAGAAACTTAAGACCATTACTTAAAACACATGTCTCGCTGCCGAATAAAGGAAGGTCTGGAGGAATGCAGACCACCTGTGTGGGATTAGAAAATAGTGGCGGAAAATAGGAAAGAGTGATAGAAGGTACAAGGCGAAGAAGGATACGTTTTTGTTGGTGATGTGAGCAAAGAAATTCAAACAGCTGTCTGCTAAAAACATGATAATGGAACGAGTAAGGGAGTGAAGGGGCATATTGTTAGGAGTGAGAAGTCGTAGACGATGTAGAAGTTGGGACTATCAAGAGTCTTTCTCTTTCTTTCTTTCTTTCTCGAATCCTGTATGCCTCACAGCGTCAGGTCAGGAAGAGATATCAAGAGTCCAAGTCATTTAGAATATGTGTATGGTTAGCAGCAATACAAAGCATACGTGGTAGATCACACATAGTTTCTAACTGTTGTAACATGCGATGCTCCCTATGGTATAATATTACTGAGGATAGGTAAAAGTTAGAAGCAAAACCTTTGGGAATAATCTTCGAGTGGAGTAATAATAGTTATTGCTTGTGATTTCAGGAAAACGCGTCCTATTATTCCTAGAAGAATAATGAACGATGCCCTCAATGTATGTCATAAATCATCCCATTTTATTTAGACATGTGAAAACTTTTAAATTAACTACAAACATGATGGTCTAATTACAGCACTATGTCACTGCCAGACGATTCGCTGATCAACTGCTTGCTTTAGGACATAGATGGCTTTTCATAAATGAATACGCTCAGATAAATGATCGCATCAACTGTTGTCCTGGTGCTAAACACAATACGGTATTAGCCATTAAATGTATGCTACACACGTGCAATAGCTATGTCAGAAGTTTTAAGACGGTATTAGATCAGTTGCCAACAGATGACATGAACATTACAATCGGCGCCGACATAGTTCCGGTTGATTAATGTGAGCGGACAAATAACATACAAACGAAGTTGCCGTTATCAAAGCAGAACATGCTATTGGAAATCAGGACGTAGTCAGACTAAAACGAGACAATAAGCTGAACCTTATGCCACGAGCGAAGCCGGTTACTTAGCTAGTATATATATATATATATATATATATATATATATATATAATGAATTTGTTTTAACTAGCTCAGATATACCCATTGTGGTTATTGTTTCAACATTTCAGAACGTTTTTTTCTCTAACATTGAGCTATTTATATTTCAGAAACTCGTAGATAGACATCCAACATCAGCTGCTAGAAATGAAGAATGAATCCGATGTTTCTATTTTCTTGGATATAAATGCGAGTATTGTTGGTCAGTTTGTACAGCTAGTTAGTCTCAAAGACAGAGAGATATATGAGTTAGTCAATTTTGTTGTTCTAACTAACACAATCAGTTTCTTTGGTGTAGTAGCTAACGTGATAAACATTATAGTTTTCTACAAACAAGGATTCAACACTACGATCAACATCAGCTTCTTTGGACTTGCTATCTCCGATGTGTGCTCTCTTCTAACACTTATATGGACCTGTATTTCTTTTAACCCCTTGTTTATAAGTAATAATGACTATCTGGCACCGTATGAGGCCATACATCTGATTGCAGGACTACCTCATATATGTTTTTCTAGAATCACTTGTTGGATAACTGTTTTTATCACAGCAGAAAGATGTTTGTGTATAATGATGCCACTTAAGATCAAACAAATTATCACACCAAAGGTAACCACAATAACGATATGTGCCGTGTATGCAGTTATCATTGCTTTGGTTTTACCAGAGTACGCAACGAAATACATCGACTGGATGTTCTACCCAGAGAGAAACAAGACAATGCTGAGATTGATATTGAAATCTAATTACAAGAACGTCGAGGGTGTGGTCTTCATCTTGTTCTCTATTTTTGGATCAGCGTCCTTTGCTGCTGTAATTATTTTTACCGTCATCCTTGTGGTTCAACTTAGACAAAAATCAAAATGGCGAAAGAAAGCAAACGCTGATAAGAATTCAGAAGGATCTATTTCTACAAGAGAAAGAAAAACTGTAACCATGGTAATTATGATAGCTTCTGTTTTGATTGCGTTGCACACCAGGTGTCGCTATTTCCATGGTTACTTTCTCGTGCCAGAAATCAGCATAGTGGGATCGAACGTTAATATTTATTTTGCTATCTGGTCGATCGCTTGCTTATTTGATGGCTTCAACTCCAGCATCAACATATTTCTCTACTACAACATGAGCACTAAATACAGAGAAACGTTTCGTCACATTTTTTGTTGCAATGTGAAACATGACGTACATGTGTAGTACGTTAGCTAGACGAAACATCTTTCTCATTGTTACAGTAGCATGCGCCATCATATACTAAACCACATGTGATGGAACTATGCATGGGTCGATATGTACAGGTATTTGTGGGAGGAGTCGTGATGGTAAAGGTGTAATAGGGTGTGGGAGGGCAAGTCGCAAAATTAAGTCCCCTTGGTTTCAGTCAAACAAAAACGAAATCGAAAAATCACCTGGTTTAAAAAGAGGGGGAGTAAAGTCCCTTGGACGAAGGATGTCGAAAGCAAGCTGACCATTGGTCAATACAAGTCCGGGGAAAAGTGCATAAAAGGCGCTACACGGCAGTTCACAGACAGGGACCCGAGAAGTTAACAAGGAGTGAGATGGGCTGTCGTCAGATAGGGGTGGAACAAGGTAGTTCGTCCAGTGAGGAATTCGATACAGGTAGTAGAGTGAATAATAATTTCGAGTGTATTCTCATTTGTCACGTGTGAATCAGTAGATGATAGTTGATGAAAGCCAAAACAGCCAGTTTGTAGAATATTCCTGTATATTCTCATTTACCACGTGCATATCAGTTGATGGAAGCTATGACAGCCAGTTTGAAGAATATTCCTGTATATTCTCATTTACCACGTGCATATCAGTTGATGGAAGCTAGGACAGCCAGTTTATAAAATATTCCAGTGTATTCACCTTTACCACGTACGGATCGGTTGAAGAAAGCTCAAGACATCAGTATAAAATATTCCAGGTTCTCGTCAGCCAGGTGTTGGTCAGATGCGCTTATTAATGAACAGATTTAGTTAGGAGTGTTTTTTATTTTGTATCATTGTATTTCAGGGTCATTTGATTTAGCATTACAGTGAAATGTTTTAGGTATGAATTTGTGTGGATATTTTGTAGAATTGTCGTTTTAATAAAAACGGAGAACCACCTTGTTTGATTCTCCCATAGATAACTATTCAAGAACCACGTGTTAGTATATTGTTGTGTGGTCAGACAAACGTGAAGGTTGATAGTCAGCAGGGTAATAGAATAATTATATATATTAGACAGGCATGAAACCCATACGGTTACAAAGGGGTATGGCGAACCAATAGGTGCCGATCTTTGACAAACAAGACTACTTTAGTCAATGTACAGTAATTCAGGAACGTTTGATTCGCTTGCATTTATCATTAAGACATATGTCACCAGGATAATAAAACTCATTATTACAATCAGTGAATCCTTTATAGGAATGTTAGCACACTCATCCATCCTATGCATGTTGCATCACAGAAACTTGAATCCACAAAAATGAATATCCACAAAAACGATATGTTGAATGATCATCAATATAATATTCATCATGTAATAATAGAAAACGCGTTAAAAAGGCAAAGAGAGAGAGAGAGAGAGAGAGATAGATTAGTAAAGAAGAGCATGCCATATTCAATAAGTATCTGAATTATAATATATAAAGTACATCAAGTTGGAGTTCTCTATCTTCTACTAATATGACCTTTCACATCAAAAAACGTATACAGGTGAAACGACACACCTCATGGATACCTTACATTTTCTGCTTGTATCAGGGACATCTTCTCTTAAATGCAGTCATCATCACACGGATTATCCTGAGCAGAATTTTGCCACCCTAACATTCTTCCAGAATTTGTCTCTCTCATAGGCCAGATTTGCTGCCTTTGCAGCCGTCATGTTCAAACAGTCAGTTACATCCTGAATAACTCTGTTCCTTGGTCTTCCTCTTCTTTTCTTTTCAGGTAGACCTCCTTCCATGCTGGTCGTCTCCAGTCCGTCATGTCTTTGTATATATCTAAAATATCGCAATTTTTTCTTTCTTATTTGTAACATCTGCAAGTTTTGTTTGAGTTCTTTCTGCATAGATCTTTTTTTTATCTTCTCTGTTCATGATATACGGATGGCTCTTCTGTAACACTTATATTCAAAAGCACATACATGTTTTCCACTGCCTTGTTAAATGTCCATACTTCACACCCATACTTTGCCACTGGTAATATGCATGTTCTTAGTATTCTGATCATTGTTTTCTTATCAGGTACTTTCTATACAGGTTTTAAGTTGTTAAATTTTTTGTGACACCGTGTTTGTTCTTCTTTTAATTTCCTTCATTTCATTTCCATCTGTTGTTGTTCTACTTTCTCTCCGCTGACAGCAATATCTTTTGGTATGTTCATTTTATATGTTGTCATTATTGTTGTTTTTGCCACATTGAGATATAGATTTTGTTTTTCGCTTTATCTTTCACTTCTAATAATTTCTCAGTGCCTTTTGTGATGTTGACAGTAACACTGTATCGACAACATATCTTAGTTCATATATTTCTCTTCCTCTGATTATAAATGCATTACTATTCTATATCGTCATCATATCTTAGTTCATGTATTTCTCTTTCTCTGATTATAAATGCAGTACTATTCTATTAAGTCAGCAATGACACGACGACTCTGCACTACTCTACCTTCTTCTGTATATATGCAAATTTGGTACTTTGTCATTAGCCGACCGCAAAAAGACCTGAACAACGACTTCCGGGTAAACCTCGGGTATCCCGTAGGCGTGCCGGGGATTGTCCGGTGATTTCCAAAGTTCGAACAGTCCGTGCGGTTTATTTCATTTGCGTTTTTTGAGGTTTCATGTTGAAAAACAAGCCACATAATTACCGCTTCCTTTCGTTTTCGCCTTTTTTTAATTAAGTTCTGACGTCTTGAGATGGGTAACAATGGGTAACAATCCCAAACTCAACAATCGCAAGCTTTTAAATTTTGTGGCAGTATATATGTGCAATTAATTATTCACGTAATAGCGGTGAATCCACAACACTAACCAGACTGCAAGAACTCAAAGTTAAGTGTGGTGTAGCTCGACAAGAACGCTATGCTGGCAGGCAAAGAAGAATTGTAAACCAACAAAGAATCGGTGTCGTTAGTCGCCACACGTTGATGGACATACTGAGGGAGAGATCAGAGCACTTATGGACTAATTTGTTCGACGTGCAGTGATGGTGATCCGACGACTAAACTAAACTAAAATTAATTGCCTGTTTTTTGTTTCTATAATATAATTGTTCCTCCTTTCCTCGCTGTCTTTGTTCTGGAATTGTGTTGTTATAACTGTTAAGTTATATGGTAGTATCATATAATGATCATCATCATCATCATCAGGTGCCGTCTCCACATCGAAGGTTGGCTGCAATGAATCTCCAGCATCCTCTGTCTTTCGCCTTGTGTTGCACACGCCAGACTGTAACCTGTCCATTTCTTAAAGTTTCCTCCCACTTATCTCTCGGTCTTCCTCTTGCTCTTCTCCCTCAACTTTCCCCTCTAGTAAATGTTTTATCATGGTGTCATGTCTTTTATGTGCCCAAAATACTTTACTTGTCTGAATTTTATTTCTCTTAATAATTGTTTCTTCATGCCTAGTTTTCCTAAAACTTGTTTATTTGTCTGTTTTTCTGTCCATGAAACTCTGCTTATTCTTCTATATATCCACATCTCAAATGCATCAATTCTGTCTTCTAACTGCTTGTTCATTGTCCATGTTTCGAGCCATACATTAATATAGGATATATATAGCATTTGATCATTCTAATTTTTAGCCTGTTTGTGATTTGTTTAGATGTCAGTAACTTTCTCATACTATTGAAATTATCCTGGCCATTCCTATTCTCTTTTTAATTTCAGTTATACATCTGCCATCATCTGTTATCATCTGACCGAGATAGGAGTAGCTTTTTTACTTGATGTAGTAATTCTCCATGTATTTTTATATTCATTTTAGGTTTTTCCATTTCCTTGTTGATTACCATAGTTTTTGTTTTCTGTATGTTAATGTCTAATCCATATTCCTTGCTAGTTCTGTCCAATTGGTCCACTAATTCTTGTAGATCTTGTTCATTTTCTGCTACCAATACTGTGTCATCTGCATATCTTAAGTTATTTATTATTTTTCCATTGATCTTGAGTCCTGGCATTCCCTCTAGTTGTTTGAAGATTTTTTCTGTGTAGATGTTAAATAGGCTTGGTGACAGTATGCATCCTTGTCCCACTCCTCTCTTTATGTCTATGTATGGAGAGTAGCTATTTTCATATTTTATTATTGCTGTCTGTTCCCAGTATATGTTACTTATTAGTCTGATATCATCCCCATCTAGGTCTATTTCTTGTAGACATATGATTAGCTTTTCATGTTGGACTCTGTCAAAGCTTTGCTATAATCGATGAAACACAAGTAGATACTTTTTGCACTTCTATATACTTGTCAGCGAGTAGTCTTATACAAAGTATTGCCTCTCTTGTTCCTCTGTTCTTTCTAAAGCCAAACTGTTCTTCTCCTACTTCTATGTCTATCTTGTTTTTAATTCTTTCATGTATGATCTTGAGTAGTATTTTTGTTATGTGGCTCATCAGGCTAATTGTCCTATAGTCTGTGCACTCCTGTGCTTTGGGCTTTTTGGGTAGTGATATGAATACTGATGTCTTCAAGTCTCTTGGTATATATCCTGTGTTATATATATCATTGCACAAATCTGTAATGGTTGAAATACCAAAATCCTCTAAGGAGGTTAACATTTCCACAATAATATTGTCCAATCCTGCAGCCTTTCCTCGCTTCATTGTTTCGATTGCTCTTACAACTTCAGATTTTAATATTCTTGGGCTGTCATTGCACTTTATACTATGTTTACTGCTTCTTTGATCATCAAATAGAGCCGTTACATATTCTGTCCATCTTGTCAATATTTCTGTTTTATCAAACAAAAGTTGGTTGTTGTTGTTTTTGATACATCCTCCACTTTTGACAGTATTTTTCTTACTTGTCATTTGTCTTATTTCTCTGTGCATATCTCTAGTCCTGTGTTTTTCTGCCATATCTTCTATTTCATTGCATTTTGTTTCTAACCAGTTTACTTTTGTGGTTCTGCACATGTTGCGTATTTCGTTGTCTAAAATTGTATACTTTGGGGTGTTCTTGGCTTTCTTTCGTTCTGTCATTTTTCTAAGATTTCATCAGTTATCCACATTTGATTTTTCATGGATTCTTTTACAGGCAGGTTTTTGTTTGCAGTTTGTATACTCTGTTTTAAGCAATCCCATTTATTGGCCTTTCTCTCAGGATTTTTCTTCTGTATTGTTCTAAGCACTCTGTCATTAGGCATTCATATTTGTTCTTTACTTCCACACAATATTTATGTTGTATCTCTGATTGTTTAAGTGCTGATATATCTATATGTGGTTCTTTTCTTGTTGGTTGGTCTATCTTTTTAGTTTTATATTTAGTTTGATCATCACTGGATTATGATCAGAATTTATATCTGCTCCTGGATATGTTTTGGTGTTCATTACATTATTTTTAAATCTGTTCCTAATCATGATGAAATCTATCTGGTTCCTTTTCTATCTCCTGGGCTTTTCCATGTGTATAATCTCCTAGATTCTTGTTGGTAAAATTGTTGATATAACCATGTTATTTCTTCACAGAACTGGATAAGCCTATCTCCTCGTTCATTCCTTGTTCCTAGTCCGTATTGTCCTACAATGTTCTTGTATTTGCCTTTGCCAATTTTTGAATTCATATCGCCCATTATAATTAGTATGTCAGTTGTCTTTACTTGTTTGAGAATTTGTTGTAAATCTTCATAATATTTTTCGATTTCTTCATCTGCATGGTCTGATGTTGGAGCGTATGTTTGGATAATTGCTATATCGAATGGCTTGCTCTGATCTTTAAAAGCATCATTCTGTCGTTATACGTCCAATAACCACTGATGTATTTTCTATTTCCTTTTTTATTAGTATACCTACTCCTCGCTCATGATATTCTCCTCCTGAATGTATACATATATAATCATCTCTTCTTGTGTATCCCTCACCTTTCCATCTTGTTTCTGCGACTCCCATAATATCTACCTTCATATCTGTTGTCTCTAGTATTAAATTGTCTAGTTTTCCTTCTTGGTGTAAGGTTCTAACATTCCATGTTGCAAAACGAATGTGTCTTTTTCTTGTTTTCATGTATTGTTTATCTTCAGATGGATGTTTTTGCTTCATTGCTACGTCTTTGGTTGTACGTGGTGAAGTCCCAATTTCTTCCACGAGGGCCAGCCGCAAATCATTTGTATGTCCTGAAAGCGCCTCATGTGTGCCCACACTTTGCTGTGTTCGCTTTGTGAGCCGTTGATCATTTTGATTCATCCGCCTCCCTTACCGTTACAGACTTTTAAATTAAGGATGGACATTCCTTGCCGTTAAAATAGCTGCGCTATGACTCATAGGGTAACCTATCGTAAACCGGTATCGCATAGTCCATCACTTTCGTCATCGAAAATGGGTAGGTTACTCGCGTCGGAGTGTATAGAATGATAGGATGTGTATTTCTGTGGCAATTCATTGCCTGTTTTTTGTCCACACGCAGCAGTATAGTGTCAACACATTAATATTAAAATATTTTAATATTTACTATTATTTATCTATAATATAATAATATTCTATAATATTCTATAATATAATTGTTCCTCCTTTCCTCGCTGTCTTTGTTCTGGAATTGTGTTGTTATCACTGTTAGTTGTACGTAGTATCATATAATGATAGGATGTGTATTTTCAAAGAAAGATTGACCAGATTGTCTTTCCGCCCTCAAATAATAAATTGAATATCCACATACTAATGCATGAACTACCTGGGTCCCAAAGTGGACTGTCCACGACTATTTACAACATATCTAAAAATAGATGACACTTTCCGATAATTTCTAAAAATAGGTCTTCCTGTCAGTTGCGGCAGGCTAATGACAAAGTACCGTACATTTTATAAATCATATGCAAAAGGTTCGTCATCCCTCCTTTCACTTCGGCTCGTGAAAGCGTTTCATACCTCGTGGTATATAGGTCAATACAGTGTTAGGCCTGTATTTTTCATTGACCTTCGGCACACAATGGGTGATGTGGTCAGCATCACGCCGGCCGCCTTTACTTCCTAGAGCATGTCTGGTACCCAGTTGAGGCTGGGTCGACCTGAGACCAGTCGTGGTCGGGAAAATTCCAGCACATTGCGGAGCTGAACCCAGACCACCAGCCTTGCCAAACGAGTTCACTAACAACTACGCTACAGTGGCTCTCTCTTCGGCTCGTTACTCTTGTTATTTCCTCAATGGTGTACAATCAATGGTCTCTAGTGATATAACAGATATCATATGCAACTGCTGTAGTCCTCTGATATATTTCGTTATAAGTTACTATCTGTCACAAATTCTGCAACTAGCATCAACGTACTACTTCGTCACGTTCTGGAGAGTAGATCTTTCGTTAAATCTTTGCCATTCGTATTTATGATAACCCCTGATCTGGGTTTCTGAGCATGTCACCTTGAATCTTGAGTTTCACGGGAAACTCTCACCTTCTCGTAATATGACTAATTGGATTGGGTCTGGTAATTTTTACCTCTGAAATAAAAGGTGGCGGGGTGTGGGGGTTATAAGCTGTCACACCGACACGTGCATCGAAAAGCCTGAGAAAGTTCCTATTCCGAAACAAACTCACAATGTCTATAAAAGCAAGGCTGACAATGTAAACATTTCACTGGTATAAACCCAAAAATTGGCTGAAGAGAAACGTTTCGACGCAATCGTCCAACACCGGTAGATGACGTTCACCATGGCTCACATCAAATAACGCAAAATAAACATCCTAAAATTGATCGTCCGTAAGAGAAGTCATGTGCTCCCACGGCTGAGATGCTCATTATAATACAACCTCACGTAGTCAGAAAGGGTGGATATTGTAGATATAGTCTTTGGCAAAGATAAAAAAAAAGTTCGAATATACGGCAATAAATGATCGTAAATAATAATGAATACGCGAGTCAAACAGTAATTGTTCACATGCCTAATCCTAGAAGACGATGGAATTATTCCATTATTCTATTATACAATTATTTATTATTTCTGTTTTAGTGTTATTGACTTCCATGTCGTGATTTATACAATTTTGGTTCAGAGTGTCAATATGGAGTTGTAGATCTTGTTGGTGTTGGTGTATCAGACACTGATCATCTGCAAAAAGCAGTTCCTTTATTACATCATTATCTGAATTTGACTCTTGAACTATTTTGTCCATTCATACAATAAAGAATAGTGGTGAGAGGACACAACCTTGTTTGACATCTGATGAAATTGAGAACAAGTCAGTCATTCTTCTGTTTTCTTATTACACTCTGACTATCTTGATATAAGGTCATACTGTTACCTAATAGTTGTCCTTGGACGCAATATTTTTAACAATCGTCCATTTGCACCTGTTTACTCGATCAAATGCATTTTCTTGGTCTATAAATATATATATATATTATTTTATTTACTTGGATTGTATTTAATTGATTGTTCACAGATGTTTCTTAGTGTGAATATTGCGTCTGTACATCTCTTACCTCTCCTAAACTCAAAACTGCTGTGTTAACTGAGGATATAATATATGTCTTGCTTTTGATACAATATTTTTTCTAAAATATTTCCTGTATGTCTTAAAAGAGAGATATCTCTGTATATTTACACTTCGTTTCACTCCTATGTTCATCCGCATGGGATTTATAATTGCTCTCTGTCAGTCATCTGGAGCGTCTTGTGTCTCCCAAGCAATGTTAAAAATTCTAGTCAGTCAGGTTATAGCTGTTTTACATGCAAATAACATTTCTGTTGTAATACCATCTATCACTGCTGTCTTTTTACTTCTGCTTTGTTTTAGTGCCATTTCAACTTTAGATTCTTAAATGTTCAATTGTTGGTATTCAGTGACATTACCACAATATGATGAAACATGATTGTTTGCTTTCTTTTAGAGTACGCCCCTGTTAGTACTTTCATTTGATTGTAATGTCTTGATGAATTGACTAGAGACTTGAACTGTAACACAGATCAATAAATATCTCTCGTCTGGTACATTTAGAACAAAATGCTGCGTCACGTGTTGGATTCAGTATTACTTTAGTCTCTCCACGGTTTTCTCGAAATCGTTTCACCTCAGATACGTAAATTTCTATACTGACCACCTCTTCAGTAGTTTTTTACACTGACCAGTTTCGGTATGTTCATGCTGGCACTGATCACATCATATCTGTAAATTTCCGCAATGACCACCTCATATCCGCTGACCTAAATGTGAAATAATAGAATTTGTTAAACTTATGATATACCATTGTTTCTCTTCCTTTCTATTTCTAGTTGGCATGTGTGTTTTTTGTGTTACATTTATTTCGTTATTCCTTTTATTCCATATTTTCATTAGAAACGTTATGATGTAGTCGACCATATATGCTTTTTTTATTTGTCACTCCTGTTGTTCGTTTGTTGATAAAGGCCTTGTTGGTCGAAACGTTGCTGTATTTGTAATTTGTAAAACTACAGTACTTATGACAAAACATCACGATAAGAAAAACTAAACAGTGACAAAAACACATCTTCTGATATATTATATGATATACGCTACACGGCACACACACACACACACACACACACGACACAGATCCACACACATACACACCGAGACGACTGATAGAAACAGAGATAAATAGACTATATAAGCTCAATATGATGTAATAAAACACACGTTAGACAGACATATATAACATTGAGTATGCCAACAATATAAACATGCTCATCTAGATTCGTCTATCTATCTTGTCTCTAATCCTATTTTGCTTTTAATATTCGAAAAAGGAGACACTTGGAGCCTCCTCTATGTATTTCTTTCTCTTTTCCAATCCTGATTTGCCTCACAGCTTCAGGGTAAGAAGATATTTCAATCACGGGCTTTTGTGTGTGCTTCATAAATTGTGACTTTCGTCGTCTCTGTTATCTCTGAGGCCCACCTTTTGCGTTGTCGGCCTTTTGCTTTGTATCCACTTTATCCACTTTATCCACTGTACCCACTTATCCACTGTATCCACTGTATCCACTTTATCGGACAACATTGCTCTCTGCGCGCACTGCCTGTCGGTAATCTACTTATGTGGCCGAACCATTTAATTCCATGCTTCTTGATAAAGTTCAGTACTGATGCTGTACCTACCTTTTCTCCTGATGTCTTCATTTCTCCATTGGTATCTTCTTTTTACCCTCACCATTCTCCGTAGACACTTCATCTCTGTTGTGGATATTTTCTTCTGTCATTTAATGTCAATGTCCAGGTTTGGCCCTGGTAGCATAATGAAGGTAGAAATATTGTGTTAAACAGTGCTCTTTTTGTGTTCCTGGTGACCTGTATTCTGTACACAAACAAAAATGTTAAAACACACTGACCATCTACATTAAACCAAACAAAATAAATATCTCATTGATAATTAATCAAGATAAAAAGGAGTAGGTCGACAACAGAAACATTACCAACTGTATTCCATTTTTCTGATTAAAGAAATATGCGACACTAGTCATCCACAACATAACGAAATAAGACAGAGAAAAGCAGTTCCGATAAATAAGATGAATGCTAAATGCTACTCTGATCAATATATTGACTATTCAATAGCCATATTCTCAACAATAAATTAGTACACACGTTGCATATTCATTAATCTACAATTTCACATTTGAATATCGATTGGAGTTTGACAATATCACTGTTGATGCTGACATTTCATCATGATCAATTATCGTTGTTAACTAGCCTACCATACAATTAAGTATAACAATATTGTAGAAACATGATCGAATAGTTATGCTAAGTATAAAACTAGCGATTATATATCGGCATGACTGCTATCCCAAAACGCGTACGCCAATATTAGAATAATTGGGGAAATTAGGAGGTGGTGTGGGTCATTTCTTTCTGCGCACCGAACAATCGCAGATGCTATAATAACCGCAGTGATAACATGTCAAGCATGAATTATATGTCATCATTTAATAAATGATCAGTTACTAGGGTTGATAACATTGGACTGACAAAATGATAAAATTAGTATAGAAACTCAGATTAATGTAATATTTACTGATTCTATTCTTGTTTCTTTTTAGCGGAAACAGATTGCGTTACGTTAAAATAAACTGTTGTGAATACCTTCCTACACAGAAATTATTTTCTTAAATTGTTGAAAATATAATCTTCTAGAATCTACTAAGTGTTCTCTAGCATTTATTAAAATTCAATTTATTAAAAAAATAACAGGGCATACAAATAATGTTATTATTTGTTTAAATTTATAGTGTGTATGTTACTGAAGTACTTAATAAGTGTTTTATTCTAATCTAGATTTTATCACAAATAAATAGTCAATTTGATGTAATCTTTAAAAAGTAGGTTATTCTACATATACCCATTAACAATTCCAGTTTTTCAAGTAAAGAATTTTATTCATCATTGATGCACTAGGAGAAACAGGAAAGACGCTTGTGATTAATTTACACCTTTCGAAAATTCGTTTTCTATCGCATATTGCAACTGTTATTGCTTCTTCTGGAATAGCAGTAACATTTCTTCAAGGAGGACGAACTGCCCACTCTACTCTTAAATTGCAACTCGATATAGCACGTACAGAAGATCCAATTTGCAACATCAGTAAAGTAACAGAAAAACGGCAGTTTCACAACAATGCAAATTCATTGTTTGGGACAAATGTACTGTGATTCACAAGCACGGACAACAATCAGTCAATAGGTCTCTTCAAGATATTACAAACAATCGATAACTTATGGATGGAGCAGAAGTATCAATATAGGGTGAACTGATGTAAAACTATAAAAAATGGCAAAACACGTATTAACAAAGTACTGTAGTTTTATAAAATACCAAAACAATGACAATGCACAGCAATGTTCCGACCAAAAGGCCTTTATCAAGCAAAGGATACAACAGGAGTGACAAATTTCACATCACACTACATAAAGAGTTATAAGACAGAGATTCCAACGGTCATAAAATGAAAATATCTGACTAAAACGAATAACGAAATAAATGCAGAAATAATAGAAATGGAAAAAGAAGAGAAACAATAAACATCATGTAAATATATAACTTATACACATTTAACATATACACATACAGAATAGTGATCATGAAACGAGAAAGTGCTAAGAAGCATAGAAATGTAGAGCGTTGAGTCCATGAGGTTGCAAGGTACCATATAACGAAATAAAACGGTTCTCCAGAGCAGATGGACTACGATCATCAGAAGAACATGATCGATGGCTGCGATCTGGACGTCGCTAGCTCCCAAATGGTCAGCTTCATTGAAATGAGTATATAGATGGGTCACAGAGCATTCGAGCATATTGCGCAAGTGTTGAATGCAACGGTCAATACACATTTGCCTTTTTCTTCGATATATGCCTTGTCACATCGCTTGCAAGTGATGGTGTAGATAACATTACGGGACTCACATGTGAAACAACCTTCAATAACAAATGTGGGTTTAGGAAAGGTACAGTACGGGTCTGTATCACAATAGCACACGTATTGCAGCGCCGACAGCCACACTTGACGGTGCTAAAATGACTCTGAACATTGGATTTAAGGGGCGACTGTGTACTAACATATCTTTAAGTCTTCTGTAACGTCTGTAAGCCACCAAAGGATAGTTATGGAAGAGTTAATATACCTCAGAAATTAGGAATAAGAATACACGACTTATAAATAGATAGATGACGAATACAACGTTTTTCACCCGTGAACTACGTGGGTGGAAAGTAAAGATAAGTTTCACCCTGTCAGAGTTGAAAGTCCTGTAGTTGTTGGTACGGGCTTCCTGGAGAGTCATTTTCTGAACTCGATGCAGAGCAGATACAATCACCTACTCCGGGTATAGACACTTACGGAATAAATTAAGCATCTCGCGAATTCTATCTAGAAAATCATCGTCCTCGCTAAGAGAGCGGAAATGTATTCAGTAGGACAAGATCAAGCAGAAATGGCAGGATTACCAGGATTGTTGAGTTTGTGAATTTTGGAGAGCATATAAAATGCAGGTTTGCCGAAACAGCATACCGTGATGATGCACCAGGGGGAAGGTATTTCATTGTAATTAAGTTATTATTGACTTCACAACCATTATTATTGTTAGATAGTGTGACATCAGTAGAACTAGTTTGATAAAACTGAGTGTCAAGCAGTTGGTTGTGTCTTTCCTGAAGATATAGGTCTGTGTTCAAGACGACTGTTGCTCTGCCTTTGTCGGCAGGTCCGATAAACAATGTCATCGCGTCGACGGAGGTGTGATAGAGCACGAAACTCAGACGGTGACATGTTAGAATGCTCTAGGCGTTTGGGGTGAAGCAGTCCACTGTCGTGTAAAGTATTCTTGATGTAGAGATCAATAGAGTTAGAGCCATCATGTTTCGGTGTCCAGTCATGTTTACGAGTTGACTATTTAGAAAACATACTCGTGTCGTGACATTGTTCAGAGTCAACCTGGTTCTGAAAATGAAATTTCAGTTGTAAGCCACGATGAAAACGATTCACATCTTGAATATTTGAGCAGTGGTCAATGGTGGTTCTGAGAGGAACAAACTCAAGACCATTACTTAAAACACATTTCTCGCTGTCGGACAAGGGAAGGTCTAAAGCAGTGTTTCTCAACCTTTTTTGTGCCATGCCCCACCAAAGCCTTTCAAAAATGTGTATGCCCCCCCTTTCTTATGTAACATATACAAAAAATTGCAATTTACAAAACTTGTATTGTTCACTGAAGAAACTTACTTAAATGATAGGTTTTAGGAAGAAACCACTAGAAAATTGTTGAGAAAACACAGTAAGTAAATTTTCGAAACATATAATTGGGAACTGGAGAACTGAAATTCAAGTACGAAATAATTTTAATGATAGATTTTAAAATATTATTTTAATTATTAGTAATTATTTATTACTTACATTTAGTGAAATCCTTACGATTGATGCATGCTGCAAAGAGATGTTATGTTAGATTTCAATTTAGTTAGCTTCAGTCTCAAGTCTCCTCGTTGTGTTACATCCAGCCGATTTCTTTTTTAGCAGCAAATCAGGTATGGCACTAAATCCACATTCAGCTAAATATGAAGATGGAAACTGTAATAACAGTTTTCTTGTACATTTGTTTGAATTTGTATATTTCTTCTTCTTCTTCTTCTTCTCTCGAACGTCCTCTGTTAATTCAGGTGAAAGTCATGACGCCTGGTGTTGCGCTTCTGACCGATTTTTCCGTGAGGCCTAACTTGCCATTTTACAGGTGTCTCTCAACCGTATGGACAGCCTCGCCGACTTCAGAGGTACTTGAAGCTTAGATCCTCCCAAATATGATTATTTACAGTAAACATGTTGTCCGTGTAACTCTTGCCTTGACTACTTGTACCATTGGTACTTTTAAGGTCAGATTTATTTAGTGAAGTGCGACTTTTCTATCGGATTTCCTGTCTTTGGTAAGGTCGTTCCGTACGCATCGTATGATCAACACTCTTTAATGATCTTTTAGTGCCGTATATTTGGGTTTGGATCTACGCCAAAGAGCGTTTGCTACTTTGTGCTGACTGGGTGAGGTCACTCCGGTTTAGGACCCCTCTAGGGCTAGTCACTGGAACTGTCACATTTCTTGTATTCATTGCTCTTTTACGATCATTTTTCGCCGTGTATTTGGGCTTTATGGTCTTCGCCAAAGAGTATGTCTACAATATGCGCTCTTTCTGACTATATGAGGTCGTTCTGGATTAGGAACATTCTCAGTCATTGGAGACGCATGTGCTTGTCGTGCAAACGATAATTTTGTGGCGGTATGCTTAGCCTATATATGATCTCAGCCATGGTGTTTGGGCGTCATCATACTTTGTGTAGGATGATTGGCGTCCGAAAAGTATCGCCCTTAGCCAATGTTTCGGTTTGTACTCGTCAAACCTTTGCATTATCGGTGAGTTTGTTCCTGAGTAGGATTATTCTCAGTCGTTTCGAGGCGCGTGTCGACACTTGGCAATTTGCAAGGGTGTTACTCTGCATTTCCCTGTCCCCGGAAAACACTGGACTGGGGCTACGCACAGATATTTCGGAGGGTCGTTTCAAACGGCGCTAGCAACGCAACTGAAATTTTGCTCTCCCCAAAATCACCCACCTCAGTTCTTCCGGGGAGGTTAGTAGTTAATGCAACAGTATCCTGCCCAGCTGTCCCAGGGAGGGCAGTTTCGATAGGCACTAAAACGCAACTTTAGTATTTGCTCTTGGCCAACCTTACCCGGTAAATGTATCTACTTTAGTCCTTTGACACGGAATTTGTCGCAATCTTCCCATGTGTTGACACGGTACTTTACCGTGTTTTCAGAGACAATTGCTGATACTGTTTATTCGTTACGGATCGTTCTCATTGGTTCTTACCCCACAGCTAGCAATTTTTGGTGCAGCTATTTGCTCCAGGGGAGTTGACATTCGTTCACAGCCGACTCGTACACTGCTGTTTTCTTACGATTCATCAAATATTTGTGCAACTTTTCATCGGACATCGACCAGGAGATGCGTGCATTTTGTAAATGGATTTTGGACCATGTCATTACTTTCACGTGCTTTCACTACTACCACTACCTGTAGCTCTCCCTCGATCCCTACCCACTTAGCCAGACAAGAACCAATGTCTGTTACCAGGGTCACCACGTGGAGATGGGGTAGAATCTTGATTAGTGTCAATCACTAATCCTGGCGTAGCGTTGTTCCTATGGGCCTTTGACACCAATTTGTATATCTGATTTATGTTTCCTCACAAAGCCATGCCATCGCTCTATTTATATTAAATAAAGTTTTGACTGACTCATCATTTTGCATTTCTGCGATTTCTTCTTTATACTGCATATTTGAAATATCAGACAAATCCATTAACATTGGCAGCAACATCCAAGTTTGAAAATAATTTGTTTCGAATCAGAACATCCTTTTTTTAAATCAGCCGATAGAGTTTTCAGATGATCGACAATAACAAGTATACCGGTATCAGTCACTTCACATTTTTGGAGCCAATGAAACTTTTCAAAATTTGTGTTCAAAATTCAGTAAAGATAATGAAACCAAATATCTTTGCTTTTGCATAAAACAAGTTTTATTTGTTCCTTGAAGTTTGTTATTTAATATATTTAGTTTTTCAAAGTTATTGGCTAGATAGCTCACAAATGTATTACCATCGATTGTAAACGATTTTAACACAATAACACATGCTTTCCCCCTTTCAAAGCTTTGTTAAAAATAATGTAGAAATATACCTAGATATAAGTACTTTCTGTTGATTGAAGATTTTTAAAACTTCAATAAAGTTATTGTGAAGTAACATTCGTTTTTATCAACATACATTCAAAAGCCAATATATCGGTTTTGAAACATATTGAACATTAGTTAAACTCCGAACGAGTCCATTGCACCCTTGAACGATGAAAATGCCCCCTGTGGCTGCGCCCACGTTTGGAAACAGGGGTCTAAAGGAATGCAGGACACATGTATAGGAGGATAAAATAGTGGTGGACAATAGAAAGGAGTGGTAAAAGGTACAGGGCAAAGAAGTTTTTGTTTGTGATGCATGCAAAGAAATTCGTGCAGTTGTCTGTTTAGAACATGGATAATGAAACGAATAAGATAGTAAAAGAGCATATTGTTAAAAGTGAGAAGTTGTAGACGATGTAGAAGTTGGGACTGTAAAGAGTCCAAGTCAGTCAGAATGTGTGTATGGTTAGCAGCAATACAAAGCATATGTTGTACATCACACTTAGTTTCTAAATGTTGTAACATGTGCTGCTCACTAGGGTATACTATTACTGCAGCTGGGTGAAAGTTAGAAGCAGAGCCTTTGGAAATAATATTTGAGTGGGGTAGTAAAAGTTATTGCTTGTGATTTGAGGCTGATCAACTGATTGCATTAGGAGATGTATGCTACACACGTGCAATAGCTATGTCAGAAGTTCTAAGACGGTGTTAGATCAGTTGCCTATAGTTGATATGAACATTATAATCCGCGCCGACTTAGTTCCCGTTAGTTAAAGTGAGCGGGCATATAATGTGTCTGTAGTAAACGAAGTTGCCGTTATCATAGCAGAACATGCTTTTTGGAAAGCGGGATGTAAGCTGGCCAAAACGAGACAATAAACTGCACGTATACCCGAGCGAAGCCGGTTACTTACTAGATATATATATATATATATATATATATATATATATATAATGAATCTGTTTTATCTAGCTCATATATACCCATTGTGGTTATTGTTTCACCATTTCAGAACACTTTTTTCTCTAACATTGAGCTATGTATATTTAAGAGACTCGTAGACAGGCATCCAGCATCAGCTTTTAGAGATGAAGAACGGCTCCGATGTTTCTGTTTTCTTGGATATAAATACGAGTATTGTTGGTCAGTTTGTACAGCTAGTTAGTCTCAAAGACAGAGAGATTTATGAGTTAGTCAATTTTGTTGTTCTAACTAACATAATCAGTTTCTTTGGTGTAGTAGCTAATGTGATGAACATTATAGTTTTCTATAAACAAGGATTCAGTACAACGATCAATATCAGCTTCTTTGGACTTGCTATCTCCGACTTGTGTTCTCTTCTAACACTTATATGGAGCTGTATTTCTTTTAACCCTTTGTTTATTAGTAATAATGACTATCTGGCACCGTATGAGGCCATACATCTGATTGCAGGACTACCTCATATATGTGTTTCTAGAATCACCTGTTGGATAACTGTTTTTATCACAGCAGAAAGATGTTTGTGTATAATGATGCCACTAAAGATCAAACAAATTATAACACCAAAGGTAACCACAATAACTATATGTGCCGTGTATGCTATTATCATTACTTTTGTTTTACCAGAGTACTCAACGAAATACATCGACTGGATGTTCTACCCAGAGAAAAACAAGACAATGTTGAGATTGATATTGAGATCTAGTCACAAGAACGTCGAAGGTGTTGTCTTCATCTTATTCTCTATTTTTGGTTCAGCGTCCTTTGCAGCTGTAATTATTTTTACTGTCATCCTTGTGGTCCAACTTAGACAAAAATCAAAATGGCGAAAGAAAGCAAACGCTGATAAGAATTCAGAAGGTTCAATTTCTACAAAGGAGCAAAAAACTGTAACCATGGTAATTATGATAGCTTCTGTTTTGATTGCGTGTTACACACCAGGTGTCGCTACTTCCATGGTTACTTTTTTCGAACCAGAAATCAGCATAGTTGGATTGAACGTTAACATTTATTTTGCTCTCTGGTCGATTGCTTTCTTCTTTGATGGCTTCAACTCCAGTATCAATATTTTTCTCTACTACAAGATGAGCACTAAATACAGAGATACGTTTCGTCACATTTTTGTTGTAATGTGAAACATGACGTACATGTGTAGTACGCAAGCTAGACAGACGAAACATCTTTCTCATTGTTAAAGTGGCATGTGCCATTATAATCTAGTCCACATGTGATGAAACTATGCATGGGTCGATATGTACAGGTATTTGTGGGGAGGGGGCGGTTGTGATGGTAAAGGGTATGGCGAACCAATAGGTGCCGATCCTTGACAAACAGACTACAATCGTAAATGTACAGTGAATCAGGAACGGTTGATTCGCTTGCATTTATAATTAAGACATATGTCACCAGGATAATAGAACTCAGTATGACCAGCAGTGAATCTGTTCTAGGGATGTAAACACACTCATCCATACTTTGCATGTCGCATCACAGAAACTCGAATTCAGACAAATTAGTATCCACAAAAACTTGAATGTTAAATGGTCATCAATATAATATTCGTCATGTAATAATAAAATACTGGTTACAAATGCAAAGAGAGAGAGAGAGATAGATTAGTAAAGAAGAGCATGCCATATTTAATAAGCATCTGAATTATACTAAATAAAGTACATCAAGTTGGAGTTCTCTATCTTCTACTAATATGACCTTTCACATCAAAAAACGTATACAGGTGAAACGACACAGAACATGAATATCTTACATTTTCTGCTTGTCTCAGGGACATCTTCTCTTAAATGCAGTCATCATCACACGGCTTATCCTGAGCAGAATTTTGACACCCTAACATTCCTCCAGAATTTGTCTCTCTCATAGGCCAGAGTTCCTGTCTTTGCAGCTGTCATGTTCAAACCATCAGTTACATCTTGAATAACTCTTCTCCGTGGTCTTCCTCTTCTTTTCTTTTCCGGTAGACCTCCTTCCATAATGGTCTTCTCAGGCGCTTCATTTCTTTTTATATGTCCAAAATATTTCAATTTTCTCTCTCTTATTTGTATCATCAGCCAGTTTTCTTTGATTTTGAGTTCTTTCTGCATAGATCTATTTGTTCTCTTCTCTGTTCATGATATACGGAAGGCTCTTCTGTATTAAAAAGCACATATATGTTTTTTCCACTGAATTATTAAATGTTCATTCTTCACAACCATACTTTGCCACTTAGAATATGCATGATATTAGTATTCTAATCTTTGTTTTCTTATTAGGTCCGTTCTATACGATTTTTAGTTGTTTAATTTTTTGTAAAGTAATGTTTGTTCTTCTTTTAATTTCTTTCATCCCATTTCCTTCTGTTGTTAGCAGTGAACCAAGATAATCCAAACAGTTCACATTTCCATCTGTTGTTAGCAGTGAACCAAGATAATCCAAACAGTTCACATTTCCATCTGTTGTTAGCAGTGAACCAAGATATTCCAAACAGTTCACATTTTCTACTTTGTCTCCGTCGATAACAATATCATTTTGTCATGTTCGTTTTCTCTGTTGTCATTATTTTTGTTTTTGCCACATTCAGATAAAGATTTTGCTTTTCACTTTTATATTTCACTTCCCCTAATAATTTATCAATGCATTTTTGTGATGTTGACAGTAACACTGCATCGTCAGCATATCTTAGTTCAGGTATTTCTCTTCCTCTGATTATAAATGCAGTACTATTCTATTAATTCGGCAGTGACACGACGACTCTGCACTACTCTACCTTCTTCTGTATATATGCACATTTCATAAATCATATGCAAAAGGTTCGTCATCCTTCCTTTCACTTCGCCTCGTTACTCTATGTTATTTCCCTCCAATGATGTACAATCAATGGTCCTCTAGTGATATGCACACATATCATCTGCAACTGCTGTAGTCCTCTGCTAAATTTTATTATATGTTATTCTCTGTCAAAAATTCCACAACTATCATCAACATCCTACTTCGTTAATTTATGGAGAGTAAATCTTCCGTTAATTCTTTGTCATTCGTATTTATGGTTACCCACTGGGTTTCTGAGCATGTGACCTCGTGTTAAAAACCTTGAGTTTCACTGGAAATTATACTGCTCACCATCTTGTGATATGACTAATGGGATACGGGTTTGGGTTAATTTTTTACCTCTGAAATAAGAAAGGTGGCGGAGGGGAGGGGGATGATAATCTATCACACCGACACCCTATCGAAACGGCTGAGAATGTTACTATTCCGTAACAAACAGTGTCTAGAAAAGTAAAGCTGACAATGTAAAGATTTGACTGGTACAAACATAACATTGGCGAAGACCGACACTTTTCCGACCAATTGTCCTACACGTGTAAGATGACGTCCACCATTGTTCAGATCACATACAGGACAAAAAACATCCTAATATTTGATCGTCCGTGTGACTTGCTCATGTGTCCCTTACAGCTGAGATTGCTCCTAATCCAAAACGACCTCACGTAGTCAGAAAGCGTGCAAAGTGAAGACGTACTCTTTGGCGAATATCATAAAGCTCAATTATACGGCAAAAATTATTGTTAAAGAATAATGACCACACGAAACAGCTGAAAAGAGATAGTTCGAATGACTAGTCCTAGAAGGATTGAGAATGCTTTTAAACCGGAATGACCTCACACAGTCGGAAAGGGTGCAAAGTAGTACTCGTATATGCTCTTTGGAGTATATATCCAAGCAAAAAATATGTGACATTAAAAAAATGATTTTTGATGAGTGTTTATCAAACGATGCGTACGGTACATCATCACCTCCGGCAGAAACATTCAAGGAATCCGATAGAGAACTCGCAATTTACTAATTGTCACCGAGTCCCGAGGGTACGAGGGCTCATGGTAAGTGGTTCAGACTACATGTTTTCTGTAAAGATCAAACTTCAAAAATCTGATCTTCAAGTACCTCTAAAGTCGGTGAAGGCTCACCTGCATAGTTAGGGCCACCAGCCAAATAATATAAGCAGATCGTCAAGTAAAAATGAATCAGACACGCAATACTTGGCGTCATGGATAATGCATGAATTTACAGCGGGCGAACGCAGAAGAAGAAGTAGCACGGTTATAATAAGACAATTACTACCGAATTCAAGGATTATAAAATAAGAGAATAATCATTGGCAAAACCGAAGTAATGACATTCGCTAGAGAATAAACACTACCAATATCTACATCAACAATGGCTAAACAAAACACGTCAGAGAGATTTGTACTTAGTATACGTGTGTACATGCATTGGAGCGTTGTTTTCAGCAAACGAATGAATAACTAACAGAATCCAACACATATGCAACAACGCTAATCAAATGATAGGACAAATGATGCCAATTTTAAAATGTAAACATGACACCATGAACACTAAAGGTGCTACCCTAAAGGAAAATAGCAGCCTGCTGTATTGCAGGTTGGCTGGACACAGTCAAAGGCTAACGGAGAGCGAAGCCAGTAAACGCTAGTTGAAATCGGACACGTCACCGAAGGACAAGCACTAGAGCTCCAAATTTTACTGAAAATTATAACGTAAAACAAACATTCTTGGCAATGGCTGTTTAGTTAAGTTAATTGCATATCCTTTACAGGACTTTGTGAATCAACCCCAGCTTTTAACGCTGTTTGTGATTTTTCTAGGCATTATTACGTTCAGTAGTTTGCCATTGCTTTCTAAACGGGTGCTGCAATCGTCCTTTTTTAAAACTCCACGCGAAACAATTTGCAACCAAACTGACCGCAGCGTGATTCGAACTCAGAACGTCGAGGTTAATAGACCGAGTCACTATCCCCTAGGCCACAGACGCCACCAACGGTTGTTTACATATCACAATAAGAATGATAAAAATGACCGATAAAGAACGATCGAAAGAGAGTTTATTATGTTTTCTTCCCGTATTAATTATTTCTGTTTTAGTGTTATTGATTTTCATGTCATGATTTATACAATTTTGGTTCAGTGTGTCAAAATTATGTTGTAGATCTTGTTGATGTTGCTGTATCAGGCACTTATAATCTGAAGGAAAAAAAAGTTCATTTATCTCATCATTATCTGATTTTGACACTCCAGTTATTTTATCAATATATACAATAAAGAGTAGTGATGAGAGGACACAATCTTGTCTTACACATGATGTAATGGAGAACCAGTCGGTCATTCCTTTTGTTGTTCTTACTGTACTCTGACTATCTTGATATGAGGTCATACTGTTACCTAATAGGTGTCATTGGAAGCCATATTCTTCAATGATATTCCATTTGTAACTGTTTACTCTATCAAATCCCCTTTCGTGGTCTATAAATATAAGGTTTATTTTACTTTGATTGCATTCCATTGTTTGTTCTAGATCTCTCTTAGTGTGAATATTGCGTCTGTCCAGCTCTTACCCCTATTAAACCCAAACTACCTATTCCTTAACTGGGGCTATAATATATGTCTCTCTCTTCGCTCCAATATTTTTGCAAACATATTTCCTGTTTTGCTCAAAGAGAATACCCTGTATGTTTGACACTCTCTTTTGTCTCCCATAATCATCCATATGGGGTTTATAATTGTTATCTGTCAGTTACCTCGACCGTCTTTTGTCTCCCAAGCAATGTTAAAAATTCTAGTCAGTCAGGTTATTGCTGTTTTACATGCAAATAACATTTCTGTTGTAATATCATCTATCACTGCTGCCTTTTTATTTCTGCTTTGTTTTAGTGCCATTTCAACTTTAGATTCTAAAATGTTCAATTGTTGGTTTTGCGTGACATTACCATAATATGATGGGACATATTGTAGTTTGCTTTCTTTTAGAGTACGCCCCTGTTAGTACTTTCATTTGATTGTGATGTCTTGATGAATTGACTAGAGACTCGAACTGTAACACAGATCAATAAATATCTTTCGTCTGGTACATTTAGAACAGAATGCTGCATCACGTGTTGGATTTAGTATTACTGCAGTCTCTGCACGGTTTTCTCGAAATCGTTTCACCTTAGATACATAGATTTCTACACTGACCACCTCTCTTCAGTAGTTTGTTACACTGTCCAATATAGGTGTGTAGATGTTTGCACTGATCACTTCATATCTGTAGTTTTCCGCAATGACCACCTCATATCCACTGACCTCAATAGGAAATAATATAATTTGCTAAACTTATGGCAAAACATCACGATAAAAACAACTAAACAGTCACAAAACCAGGTATTCTTGTTTCCTTATAAGATGTATACTACATCGCACACACATACACACACTCGAGACGATAGAAACAGAGATAAAAATACTGTATAGCTCGATATGATATTATAAGACACACGGTTTAAGCGATATAGACACACGGTTTAAGTGATATGACACACGGTTTAAGCGATATAGACACACGGTTTAAGCGATATAGACAGACATATATACAAGTTACTATGTCAACAACACAAACATGCTAGACTAGATTCATCTATCTATCTATTCTCTAATCCTGTTTCGTCGTTAAGCGTCAGGTGGAAAAAGGAGACACCTGGTGCGAGCCTCTCTATGCACCTTGTCTTGCTTTCTCTTCTCCAATTCTGATTTGTCTCACAGCTTCAGGGTAAGAAGAATTTTCTATCACGGGCGTTTGTGTGTTCTTCATAAATAGTCTTTCGTCGCCTCTGTTATCTCTGAGGATCACCTTTTGCGTTTTCGACCTTTGGCTTTGTATCCACTGTATCGGAGCAACATTGCTCTCTGTGGCGCACTGCCTGTTGGTAATCTGCTTATGTGACCGAACCAATTAATTTGTTGCTTCTTGATAAAGTTCAATACTGGTGTTGTACTTACCTTTTTGCTGATGTCTTCATTTCTCCATTGGTATCTTCTTTTTACTCTCAGCATTCTCCGTAGACACGTCATCTCTGTTGTGACTAGTTTTCTTCAGTCATTTAATGTCAGTGTCCAGGTTTGGCACTGGTAGCATAATGCGGGAGGAAATATTCTTTTGAACAATGCTCTTTTTTGTAATCCTGGTGTCCTGTATTCTGTACACAGACAAAACTATTAAAACACACTAACCATTTACATTAAACCAAATAAAATAAATATCTCAATGAAAATTAGTCAAGATAAAAAGGAATATGTCGCAGAGACAATTACAAACTAAATTTATATTTCTGACAAAACAGATTCGAACACATTAAATATACACAACATAACCAAATAGGACAGAGAAAAGCAGTCGCGATAAATAAGATGAATGTTAAATGCTACTCTGATCAATATATTGACTTTTCAATAGCCATATTCTCAACAATAAATTAGTACACACTTTACATAATCATAAATCTACAATTTCACATTTAAATATCGATTGGTGTTTGACAATATCACTGTAGATGCAGACATTTCATCATGATCAATTGTTGTTAACTAGCCTACCATACAATTAAGTATAACAATATTGTAGAAACATGATCGAATAGTCATACTAAGTATAAAACTAGCGATTATATATCGCAATGTCTACTATCATATAACGCGTACGTTTCATAAATATTGCTAATATCAATAGAATAATTGGTGACATTAGGAGGTGGAGTGGTTAATTTCTTTCTGCGCACCGAACAATCTCAGATGCTATAATGAACGCATTGATAACATGTAAACCATGAATTATATGTCATCATTTAATAAATGATCAGTTACTAGGGTTGATAACATTGGAATGACAAAATGGTAACATTAGTATAGAAACTCAGATTAATGTAATATTTACTGATTCTATTCATGTTTCTTTTCAGCGGAAACAGATTGTGTTACGTTAAAAAAAACTGTTGTGAATACCTTCCTACACAGAAAATAATTTCTTAAATTGTTGAAAACATAATCTTCTAGAATCTACTAAGTGTTCTCTAGCATTTATTAAAATTGTCTTTATAAAATAAATAACAGGGCATACAAATAATGTTATTATTTTTTTATATTTATATTGTGAGTGTTACTGAAGTACTTAATATGTGTTTTATTCTAATCTAGCTTTTATCACAAATAAATAGTCAATTTAATGTAATCTTTAAAAAGTAGGTTATTCAACATATACCCATTAACAATTCCAGCTTTTCAAGTAAAGAATTGTATTCATCATTGATTCACTAGGAGAAACAGGAAAGACGTTTGTGATTAATTTACACCTTTCGAAAATTCCCTTTTGATCGCATATTGCAACTGTTCTTGCTTCTTCTGGAATAGCAGCAACATTTCTTTAAGAAGGACGAACTGCCCATTCTACTCTTAAATTGCAACTCGATATAGCACGTACTGAAGATTCAATTTGCAACATCAGTAAAGTAACAGAAAACCGGCAGTTTTACAACAATGCAAAATCATTGTTTGGGACAAATGTACTGTGATTCACACGCACGGACAACAATCAGTCAATAGGTCTGTTCAAGATATTACAAACAATCGATAACTTATGGATGGAGCAAAATATCAATATAGGGTGAACTGATGTAAAACTATGTAAAATGGCGAAACACATAATAACAAAGTACTGTAGTTTTGTAAAATACCAAAACAATGACAATGCACAACAACGTTGCGACCAAAAGGCCTTTATCAAGCAAAGGATACACAGGAGTGACAAATATCACATCACACTACATAAAGAGTTATGAGACAGAGATTCCAACTGTCATAAAATGAAAATATGTGACTAAAAACGAATAACGAAACAAATGCAGAAAAACTAGAATAAAAATCATGTAAATATAAAACTTATACACATTTCACATAAACATTACCATCATCAAATAGCTTGTCCTGAGCAGAACTTTGCCACCCCAACAGTCCACGGAATTTTCTCTCTCATAGGCCAGATGTCCTGCCTATGCAGCTGTTATGTTCAAACCATCAGTTACATCCTGAATCCATCTTGTCCATGATTTTCCTCTTCTTCTCTTTGCTGGTATGCCTTCTTCCATGATGGTCTACTCCAGCCCTTCATGTCTTTTTATATGTCCAAAATATCTGAATTTTCTCTTTATTATTTGTATCATCAGCCAGTTTTCTTTGATTTTGAGTTCTTTCTGGATATATCTATTTGTTCTCTTCTCTGTCCAAGATATACGAAGGACTTTTCTGTAACACTTGTATTCAAAAGCACTTATATTTTTCTAAACAGAGAAAATATCACATCCTGGTGATTTGCCCATTCAACTTCCTCTAGCGTTGGTTCTGGTTCTTTCTCTGTGATTATTTCAGTGTTTGCTCTATTATCCTTTCACCTCTATTCATATACATTTCACTGCAATATTCTTTCCATCTGTTGAGAATTTCTGCTTGTTCTGTTAGGGTTGTTCCCATACTATCTTTTATCGCATTTAGTTTTGGTTTAAACGTTATAGTCATTGATTTTATTTCTTTGAACATTTTCTGCTCTCTCCCTTTTTTATGGTGTTCTTCTAACCTTGCAAAACAATTTTGTAGGTATTGCTTTTTATCTCTTCTTATGTTCTTCCTTATTTCTGTTGTTATAAATGTGTAGGCCAACCTATTTTCTTCCTTCGCTATTCCCTGTTCCATGAAACGAGAAAGTGCTAAGAAACATAGGAATGTAGAGCGTTGATTCCATGAGGTTGCAAGGTACCATATAACAAAAAAAACTAGTCTCCAGAGCAGATGGGCTACGATCATCAGAAGAACATGATCGGATGGCTGCGATCTGCACTTCGCTAGCTCCCAAATGTTCAGCTTCATTGAACTGAGAGGTTACATGGGTCACAGAGCATTCGAGCATATCGCGCAGGTGTTTGCTGAAACGGTCAATAAGCATTTGCCTGTTTCGCCGATATACGCCTTGTAAACACGGCTTGCAAGTGATGGTGTAGATTACATTGCGGGACTCGCATGTGAAACCACCTTCAATAACAAATGTGGCTTTAGGAAAGGTACAGTACGGATCTGTATCACAATAGCACACGTCGACAGCCACACTTGACGGTGCTAAAATGACTCTGATCATTGGATTTAAGGCGACTGTGTACCTACATATCCTTAAGTCTTCTGTAACGTCTGTAAGCCACAAAGGATATTTTGGAATACTTAACATACCTCAGGACAAAGGAATAAGAATATACGACTTAAGAATAGACAGATGATGGAATACAACTTTTTCACCCTGAAACAACGTGGTAGAAAGTTAAGATACGTTTCACCCTGTCAGAGTTGAAAGTCCTATACTTGTTGGTACGGGCCTCCTAGTGAGTAATTTTCTGAACTCGATACAGAGCAGATATAATCACAACTCCTGGGTATAGGCAATTGCAGAATAAATCAAGCATCTCACGAATTCTATCTAGAGAATCATCGCCCTCGATAAGAAAGCAGAAATGTATTCAGTAGGGCAAGAACAAAGAAAAACGGAGGCTACCAGGATTGCTGAGTTTGTGAGTTTTGGGAATCATTTTTTAGTAATTTGTAAAACTACAGTACTTTGTGATTACGTGTTTTTCAAAATCAAATAGTTTTACTGCAGTCTCATCTATAGTGAAAATTTGGGAGCATATAAAATGTGGTTGTGTCCAAAGAGCTATCGATAATATACAGTGATGATGCAACAGGGAAGTCTTTCTTGTAATTAAGTTATTATTGACTTCACGACCATTATTATTGTTAGATAGTGTGACATCAGTAGAACTAGTTTGATAAAACTGAGTGTCAAGCAGTTGGTTGTGTCTTTCCTGAAGATATAGGTCTGTGTTCAAGACGACTGTAGCTCTGCTTTTGTCAGGCAGGTCGATAAACAATGTCATCTAGTCGACGGAGTGTGATAGAGCACGAAACTCAGACGCGTGACATGTTAGAATGTCTCTAGGCGTTTGGGGTGAAGCAGTCCACTGTCGTGTAAAGTATTCTTGATGTAGAATCAAAAGTTAGAGCCACCATGTTTGGGTGTCCAGTCATGTTTACGAGTTGACTATTTAGAAAACATACTCGTGTCCTGACATTGTTCAGTTCAAACCTGGTTCTAAAATGAAATTTCAGTCGTAAGCCACGATGAAAACGATTCACATCTTGAAAAGTTGAGTAGTAGTCAATGGTGGATCGGAGAGAAACAAACAAACTTAAGACCCGTACTTAAAACACATCTCTAGCTGTCGGATAGGAATATGTCTGAGGAATTTCAGCACATTCATGGAGGATAAAATAGTGTGGACAATAGAAAGGAGTGGTGAAATGTACAATGCAAAAAAGGGTAAGTTTTGTTTGTGATGCATCAAAAAATTCGTGCACTTGTCTGTTTAGAACATGGATAATGAAAAAAAATATAGTAGCATATCGTTAAAGTGAGCAGTCATAACGATGTAGAAGTTGGGACTGTGAAGTCAAAGTCAGTCCCGAAGGTATGTATGGTTAGCCAATGCAAAGCATAGCGGAAATCACACTTGTTCTAACTTGTAACTGCGCTGCTCCTAGGTATAATATTACTGCAGATGGGTAAAATTTTAAGTAAAGCCTTTGACGGAATAACCTTGAGTGGTAGTAAAGTTATTGCTTGTGATTTCAGGCTGATCAACTGCTTGCTTTAGAGAATGTATGCTACACAGTGCAACATCTTGTAAGTTCTAAGACGTATTAGATCAGTTGCCAAAATGACATAAATACAATCGCGCCGACTTAGTTGACATTGGTTAAAGTGAGCGGACATATAATTTCTGTAACAGTTGCCGTTATTATAGTAGAAAATACTTCTAAATTGGGATGTAATTTTGCAAAACGAGACAAGCTGCACTTGTACCACGAGCGAAGCGGTTAACTACTACTATATATATATATAAATTATTAATGAATCGTATTTATCTAGCTCATATATACCCATTGTGTATTGTTCACCATTTCAGAACACTTTCTCTAACATTGAGCATGTATATTTAAGACTCGTAGACAGGCATCCAGCATCAGCTTCTGAGATGAAGAACGGCTCATGTTTCTGTTTTCTTGGATATTAGCAGTATGTTGGTCAGTTTGTCAGCTAGTTAGTATCAAAGACAGAAGATTTATGAGTTATCAATTTTGTTGTTCTAACTAACATAATCAGTCTCTTTGGTGTAGTAGCTAATGTGATGAACATTATAGTTTTCTATAAACAAGGATTCAGTACAACGATCAATATCAGCTTCTTTGGACTTGCTATCTCCGACTTGTGTTCTCTTCTAACACTTATATGGACCGGTATTTCTTTTAATCCCTTGTTTATAAGTAATAATGACTATCTGGCACCGTATGAGGCCATACATCTGATTGCAGGACTACCTCATATATGTTTTTCTAGAATCACTTGTTTTATAACTGTATTTATCACAGCAGAAAGATGTTTGTGTATAATGATGCCACTAAAGATCAAACAAATTATCACACCAAAGGTAACCACAATAACTATATGTGCCGTGTATGCAGTTATCATTGGTACATTTTTACCAGAGTACGCAACGAAATACATCGACTGGAAGTTCTACCCAGAGAAAAACAAGACAATGCTGAGATTGATATTGAGATCAAATCACAAGTACGTCGAGGGTGTGGTCTTCATATTGTTCTCAAGTTTTGGTTCAGCATCCTTTGCTGCTGTCATTATTTTTACTATCATCCTTGTGGTCCAACTTAAACAAAAATCAAAATGGCGAAAGAAAGCAAACGCTGATAAGAATTCAGAAGGATATATTTCTACAAAAGAACAAAAAACTGTAACCATGGTAATTATGATAGCTTCTGTTTTGATTGCGTGTTACACACCAGGTGTCGCTACTTCCATGGTTACGTTCTTTGAACCAGAAATCAGCATAGTCGGATTGAACGTTAACATTTATTTTGCTATCTGGTCGATTGCTTTCTTCTTTGATGGCTTCAACTCCAGCATCAACATTTTTCTCTACTACAACATGAGCACTAAATACAGAGATACGTTTCGACACATTTTTTGCTGCAATGTGAAACATGACGTACATGTGTAGTACGTAAGCTAGACAGACGAAACATCTTTCTCATTGTTAAAGTGGCACGCGCCATTATAATCTAGTCTACATGTGATGAAACTATGCATGGTCAATATGTACATCTATTTGTGTGTGTGGGGGCTGATGGTAAGGTATGGCGAACAATAGGTGTCGATCCTGACAAATAGACTACAATCGTAAATGTACAGTGAATCAGGAACGTTTGATTCGTTTGCATTTATCATTAGGACATATGTCACTAGGATAATAGAACTCATTATGACCAGCAGTGAATCTGGTCTAGGAATGTAAACACACTCATCCATACTATGCATGTTGCATCACAGAAACTTGAATTCAGAACAAATTAGTATCCACACAAACTTGAATGTTAAATTGTTATCAACATAATATTCGTCATGTAATAGTAAAAAACGGGTTAAAAAGGCAAAGAGAGAGAGAGAGAGATATAATTTAAAAAAGAGCATGGCATATTTAATTTAAGCATCTTTATTATACTAAATAAAGTAGATAAAATGTGAGTTCTATATTTCCTACTAATATGACCTGTCACATTAAAAAAAGTATACAGGTGAAACGACACACAATGTGGATATCTTACATTTTCTGCTTGTCTCAGTGACATCTTTTCTTAAATGAAGTCATCATCATCATCATCAAATATCTTATTCTCAGCAGAATTTTGCAAATCCTAGAAGTCCTCCAGAAATTGTCTCTCTCATAGGTCAGATGAGCCGTCATGTTCAAACCAACAGTTACATCCATCTTCTACGTGGTTTTCCTCATCTTCTCTTTTCCGGTAGGCCTCCTTCCATGATGGTCGTATCAGGGCCTTCATGTCCTTTTATATATCTAAAATATCTCAATTTTCTCTTTCTTATTTGTAGCATCAAACAGTTTTCTTTGATTTTGAGTTCTTTCTGCATAGATCTATTTGTTCTCTTCTTTGTCCGTGATATAAGGAGGGCTCTTCTATAACACTTATATTCAAAAGGACATATATGTTTTTCCACTGCCTTATTAAATGTCCATGCTTCACACCTATACGTTGCCACTGGGAATATGCATGTTCTTAGTATTCTGATCATTGTTTTCTTAGCAGGTACTTTCTATACGGTTTTTAAGTTGTTAATTTTTTTTTTTTAAGCCGTATTTGTTCTTCTTTTAATTTCCTTCATTTCATGTCCATCTGTTGTTAGCAGTGAACCAAGATATTTGAAACTGTTCACATTTTATACTTTCTCTCGTTGAGAACAATATCTTTTGTTATGTGCATTTTATATGTTGTCATTATTGTTGTTTTTAACACATTGAGATATAGATTTTGTTTTTCGCTTTTATCTTTCACTTCCCTAATAATTGCTCAATGCCTTTTTGTGATGTTGACAGTAACACTGTATCGTCAGCATATCTTAGTTCAGGTATTTCTCGTCCTCTGATTATAAATGCAGTACTATTAAGTCAGCACATCTTAGTTCATGTATTTCTCTTCCTCTGATTATAAATGCAGTACTATCTATTAAGTCAGCACATCTTAGTTCATGTATTTCTCTTGCTCTGATTATAAATGCAGTATTATTCTATTAAGTCAACAATGACACGACGACTCTGCACAACCCTACCTTCTTATGTATATATGCAAATTTCATAAAGCATATGCTAAAAGGTTCGTCATCCCTCCTTTCATTTCGCCTCGCTTTCTCTCTGTTATTTCACTCAAATGGTGTACAATCAATGGTCCTCTAGTGATATGCACACATATAACTGCTGTAGTCCTCTGATATATTTCAATTCATCAAGGGCACGCTCTTTCAACCTAAGGCGAACCTTTTATTGGTTATATCGAAGCGTGTAGGCCAACAAACATAAAAAAATAAGAATTAACTCCTTTCGGAGCATCCAGTGTTAGGACTTCCGTTAATTTTTTGTCATTCGTATTTAATGTGACCCCTGATCTTGGTTTCTGAGTATGTCACCACGAGTTAAAAAATCTTGAGTTTCACTGGAAATCATACTGTCTCACCTTCTCGTTAATATAACTATTGGATACGGATCTGGGTTAATTATTTATCTCTGAAATAAAAATGTGGCGGGGTTGGGTGGGGGGATGGTTATAAGCTATCACACCAAAACAGGTGCAAATGGACGATCGTTAAAATATGGCGTCCAAGGACAACTATTAGTAACAGTATGACCTTATATCTTCTCCTTCTTCTTCTTTGCGTTCATTCTGTACGACCATTTTCTAAATCACGACCTAAATCAAATACATGTTCTTAGTCTATAAATATATATAGATATATATTCTTTTTTTTACTTGGATTGTATTCAATTGATTATTCGCAGATGTTTATTAGTGTGAATATTGCGTCTGCAGCTCTTACTCTCCTAAACACAAACTGGTATTGTTAACTGAGGATATAATATATGTCTTGTTCTTTGACACAATATTTTGCAAAAATATTTCCTGTATGTCTTAAAAGAAAGATGCCTATGTATATTTCACACTCTCGTTTGTCTCCTATGTTCATCCGCATGGGGTTTATAAATGCTCTCTGTCAGTCATCTGGAGCGTCTTGTGTCTCCCAAGCTTTGTTAAACATTCTAGTCAGTCAGGTTATTGCTGTTTTACATGCAGATAACATTTCAGTTGTAATATCATCGATGACTGCTGCCTTTATACTTCTGCTTTATTTAAGTGCCATTTCAACTTCAGATTCTAAAATGTTCAATTGTTGGTATTGAGTGAATTAACAAATATGATGAAACATATTGTAGTTTGATTTCTTTTAGAGTACGCCCCTTCTAGTACTTTCATTTATTTGTGATGTTTTGATGAATTAACTAGAGACTTGAACTGTAACACAGATCAATAAATATCTCTCGTCTGGTACATTTAGAACAGAATGCAACAGTCGTGCATTTGTTAGTATTACTGAGTCTCTCCCGGTTTCTCGAAATCGTTTCACCTCAGATACGTAGATTTCTACACTGACCATATCTCTTCAGTAGTTTTTTACACTGACCCGTTTAGGTATTTTCATGCTGGCACTGATCACATCATATCTGTCAATTTCCGCAATGACCACCTCATATTCGCTGATCTAAAAGGGACATAATATAATTTCTTAAACGTATGACAAAACATCACGTCAAAAAAACAAAAGTCACAAAAACACGTATTCTTGTTATATTATATGATATACGCTACACCGCACACACACACACACACACCGCACACACACACAGACACACACCGCGCACACACACACACAGACACACACACATACACGACTGATAGAAACAGAGATACATATACTGAATATGCTCGATATGATATAATTAGACGCACCTTAGACAGACATATATAACATTGACTATGCCAACAATACGAACATGCTCATCTCGATTCATCTATCTATCTATTCTCTAATCATGTTTTGCTTTTAAGATTCGAAAAAGGAGACACATGGAGCCTCCTCTATGTATTTCTTTCTATTCTCCAATCCTGATTTGCCTCACAGCTTCAGTGTAAGAAGATATTTCAAGCACGGCTTTATGTGTGTTTCCTAAATTGTGACTTCCGTCGTCTCTGTTATCTCTGAGGACCACCTTTTGCGTAGTCGGCCTTTGCTTGTATCCACTTTATCCACTGTATCCACTGTATCCACTGTATCGGAGCATCATTGCTCTCTGTGGCGCACTGCCTGTTGGTGATCTGCTTTTGTGGCCGAACCATTTAATTTGTTGCTTCTTGATAAAGTTCAGTACTGATGTTGTACCTACCTTTTTCCTACTGTCTTCATTTCTCAACCGTGTCTCTAAGCTCATCATTCTCCATAGACTCTTCGTCTCTGTTTTTGCTAGTTTTCTTCTGTTATTTAATGTCAGTGTCCATGTTTGGCACTGGTAGCATAGTGTAGTGATAAATATTATGTTGAACAAAGCTCTTTTTGTGTTCCTGATGACCTGTATCTGTACACAGATAAAACTATTCTAACACACTGCCATCTTTAAACAAAATAAATACTCGATGAAAATTAGTCAAGATAAAAGGAATAGTCGACCACAGAGACAATAACAATATATTCCTTTTTCTGACGGAAAAAAGATAGATAAATGAGACATATACAACATAACTAAATAAGACAGAGAAAAGCAGTACCGATAAATAAGATGAATGCTAAATGCTACTCTGATCAATATATTGACTTTTCAATAGCCATATTCTCAACAATAAATTAGTACACAATTACATATTCATTAATCTACTATTTACATTTGAATATCGATTGGTGTTTGACAATATTACTTAGATGCTGACATTTCATCATGATCAATTATCGTTGTTAACTAGACTACCATGAATTTAAAAGTATAACACTTTAAGTAGAAACATGATCGAATAGTTATACTAAGTATAAAACTAGCGATTATATATCGACATGACTACTATCACACACCTCGTATGTTTTATAAATATTGGTAAAATCAATAGAATAATTGGTGAAATTACAATGTGGTGTAGTAAATTTCTTTTTTGCGCACCGAACAATCGCAGATGCTATAATGACCGCTTGATAATATGTCAAGAACGAATAACATATCATCATTTAACACATGATCAGTTACTAGGTTTGATAACATTGCACTGACAAAATGGTAACATTTATATCGAGACTCAGATTAATTTAATATTAATTGATTTTTTTTTTTTTTGAGCGGAAAACGATTACGTTACGCAAAATACAACTGTTGTGAATACCTTCTTACACAGATTGAATTTTTTTTTTAAATTGTTGAAAATTAATCTTCTATAATCCATAAATGTCTCTGGATTTATTAAAATTATCTTTATATAAAATAGCAAGACATACACATAATGTTATTATTTTTTATATTTATATTGTGTGTGCTACTGAAGTATATAATATTTGTCTTGTTCTAATCTAGTTGTTATCACACATAACTAATTTCTGACTAACTAATGAACTGGTAGAAATCAAGAAAACTTAAATAACATGACGTCAATTAGTTTACATATGATTTTAACTTTGCAAATCTTATAATCAAGTGGTATTTAAATTTGTTTAATATTTACATAAATAAGAACAGTTGACTCAGAATGTTGATAGTAGAATATTAACAATACATGATGGTAATAAGAACAGTTGAACAAATTGTAAATAAAACAGACTGTTTGCTATAAGACATTGATACAAGTAGAAAAAACAAATAACTACAAATAATCAATAATGTTTTTGAAGAAACGTATATCATGGACAGAGAAGATAACACATAGATCTTTTACGAAATGAATTCAAAATAAATTAAACCTGGCTAATGCTACAAAAAGAATAGGAATAATTGAGGTATTTTGGACAAATGGAGACACAAAGGGCTGGAGAAGACCATTTATGGAAGGAGACTATTGGCAAAGAAGGAAGAGGACGACCACGGAGAAGATGAATTCAGGATGTAACTGATTGTTTGAATATGACGGATACAGAGGCGGGCATCTGGTCTATGAAAGAGAGATATGCCGATGGACTATTAGGGTAGCAAAGTTCTGCTCAGGACAAGCTATTTGATGATGATGATGAGAAGAAAATATGACAGCAATTTTGTATATTGTGAACTTCTAGTATCATCATCATCAAAAGCTTGTCCTGAGCAGAACTTTGCCACGTCACGGCTCCTCGAAATTTATCTCTCTCTTATAGGACAAAGGTCATGTGTCAATTTTACGAAATCAATTGAAATTGGACGTAATTCTTCTGCGATTCCTAATGTGATCAATCCAAAGTAATTTTTAAAAACATGTTATTTTAGATATAACCATTTAGAAATCAACAATTCCAATTTTTCAAGTAATGGATTTTGTTCTTCCTTGATGTAGCAGAAGAGATAGGAATGACGTTTGTAATTAATGTACACCTTTCGAAAATTCGATTTCAATCGCATATTGCATTTCCATGCCTTTTTCTTTATTATCAGAAACTTTTCTTCAAGGAGGATGAACTGCCTACTCTACTCTGAAATTACAACTTGATGTCGCACTTACCGAAGAGCCAATTTTTAACATCAGTAAATGAACATGCAAAGTGGCAGTTTTACAACAATGCAAATTGATAGTTTGGGATGAAATCATTATCATTCACAATCACTGACTAGAAGCTCCCAACAGATCTCTTTAAGATATTAGAAAAAAATCGACAACGTATGTGTGGAACAGTAATGTGTCTTGTTGGTGATGTCAGGCACACGCTTCCTATTATTCCTAGAGGAACAAAGGCTGATGAGCTCAATACATGTCCTAAATCATCCCGGCTTTGGAGACATGTTAACACTTTAAAATGTACTGCCAACATCAGAATCCATTTACAGCAGGATGTCAATGATGGACGATTTGATGATCAATTGCTTGATTGCTTGTTTTTTGTAGAAGCACGGTTTTGCAAATATTTAAACACTGACACAATAAAGCTACCAGAAGACTTTTGCAATATTGTGCACTCAATAGAACAACTTCAAGATACGGTGTTTCCTAATATTCTACATAATTACCAAGACTTTTCGTGGCTGTGGCAGCGTGTTATACTTGCTCCAACAAACGATAGTGACAATAACATAAATTGTGATGGCCAAAGTATATGGCATTATAGGAAATCACGTACACATCGATCGATACCGTTATTGATATGAATGAAACAGTATCCAACTGCTTTCCTTAATTCACCCAATCTCAGTGGAATTCCCTTTCCTCTCGTATTATCATTAAAATTTCTTTCACTTATTATACTGAAAGCTCTAAGGCTTTGAGATGAGGCGAGACTTTATATCAAGTTCTTAGGGTCAAAGGCACATGGGGATAACGCCGCACCAAGATCCTTCCCCACCTCCTCGTGGGGACCTTGGTAACAGACATTGCTTCTGGTCTGGCTAAGAGGGTAGGGATCGAGGGAGAGCTACAGGTAGTGGTAGCAGTGCAAGCACGGAAAAGCAATGCAGGTCAAATATCCTGAACAAAATACACGTATCTCCCGGCCGGTGTCCGATGAAAAACTGCAAATTTTTTTCCAGAAACGTATGAAAAGCAGTGTATGAGTCGTCAGCGAACGAATGCTAACTTCACATCAGTAAATAACAGCACCAAAATTGCCACATACTGGGCAAGAGTCAATAAGAACGAATCGTAACAAGTAAACAGTCGCACCACAATTATCAGTTTCCCGGCTGATGGGAAGGGCCGTACAAATGAACATGAAGGGATGAGAGGTACATCCAGAGTAGAGACGTGGACTCACATGGGGCGAAACTCGGCGACCTGATACCGAGTCGCGCTGCGTGTCATGGCAGTCTCGGGGTACGGTAAATGTGAGAACGGTGAGAAACCCAGTACACACGGTGGGACAGGCACCAAAATGGAGCGAACACGCATACGGACGATACAATGTGAGCCAAAAGGCGGGGCAGACACACCAGGTGCTGGTGTTGGAGCGACGGGAAGGCGTGCCAAACGTAGGGGTGAGCGGCCCACCCAGATGATCAGGGACACCTGGAAAGCCTAGCAGAGGCTTGAATCCAGTAGAAATCAAAGGTCGTGTCAGGTGTCTCTGAAAACGATTTTACGTATCGTGTCGACATGCAGGAAGATTGCGGTAAACTCAGTGTCAATGGCTTTGCGCAGATATATTTGCTGGGTAAGGTTGGCAAATCACATATTCTAAAGTTGCGCTTTAGCGCGTAATGAAACTGCCCTCCCTGGGACAATTGGGCAAGGTACTGTTGCATTAACGACTAACATTCCCGGAAGAACTGGGGTGGGTAATGCCTAACGAGACTGCTCTTCCTTAGACAACCGGGCAAGGTACTTTTGTATTAACAACTAACATCCCGGAAAACTGAGGTGGGTGATGATGACGAGAGCAAACTTTCATTTGCGTTGCTTGCGCCGATTGAAACAACCTCTAAAATATATGTGCGCAGCCCCAGTCCAATGTTCCCAGGGGCAGTGAAAATGCAGAGTAAACGCTTGCAAATTGCCAAGTGCCGAAACGCGCCCCGAAAAGAATACGAATACTCTTACTCAGGAATAAACTCACTGTGGATAGAGAAGTAAGGCCGATAATGCAAAGGCTTGACTGGTACAAATTCAAGCGTTGGCTACAGGCTATTCTTTTCGGACTCCAATCATCCTACACAGATGACGTCCAAACACAATGGCTCAGATCACATAAAGGCTAAGCATACCGCCAATATATGATCGTTTGTTTTACAATGCACATGCGTCTACAATCACTGAGAATACTCCTAATCTGGAATGATCTCAAAGAGTCAGAAAGAGCGCATAGTGTAGACATACTCTTTGGCAGAGATAGAAAAGCCAAATATACGGCGAAATATGATCGTAAAAGAGCAATAAATACAAGAAAGGTGACAGTTACAGTGACTAGCCCTAGAAGGGTCGAGAATTCCTCTATATCGGAGTGACCTCACCCAGTTAGCGCAAAGTAAGCTAATGCTCTTTGGCGTAGATCCAAGACCAAATTTACGGCACAAAAAGATCATTAAAGAGTATTTATCTTACGATGCGTATGGAACGACCTCACCAAAGACAGGAAAGCCGATAGAGAATTCATCTGTTCTACCTTCACTATCTAACTCTGTCCGAGAAAGAGTTACAAGGACAACAGGTCTCCTGCAACGATCATACTTGAAGGATCTCAACTTCAAGTACCTCTGAAGTCGACGAGGCTATCCATATGGTTGAGGAAGGCCTGTAAAAGTGTAATATAGGTCTCAAGCACAAATCAGTCAGAAGCGCAATACCAGGCGTCATGATCTTCCGCCTGAATTAACAGCGGGCGTACGAGAGAAGAAGAAGAAAACTACAACAGCCATGAAGCCGATAAATCACAAAACGTCTACGAATGAGCTGAAGAAAAAGAATATGCTGTATATATTCGATGTGAAACTAATAGATGAATGGCAATTATCAGAGCTGGCGAAAAAGAAGACGCCACTTTGATCACATGTGAAGCATTCCACGAACCACCAGAACCTATGTAATTGTTTATGGACGACATAAACGATTCAAACATGCTCTTAAAAGATATCAGAAACTACAATTCATCTTTTCAGATGACATTTTTTGGACCTATCAAACTCTTAATCAAGAATGTGTCATCTTTCAAAATTCAAGGTCAAATATATCATCATTTTTGTCCCCTCTTAACACTACCAAATGAAAACCAATAATTGTCTTCAAATTTACTTTGTTAACAATAAAGAAGCATAGGAAAATCAGCGCATCAAATGTAATAATGCGATACGGTAATCAAAATCTGTCATTAGATGTTCAAAGTATGCTACATAAGTGAAATAGCGATACCATACATATTAAGACAGTATTAAATTAGTTGCCTACGAACGACATGAATTGCACTCCACGTTAACATAATTACAGCCTGTCAATATTAGCGGACTTATAACGCATCTGTAGTTAACTTATAACCCGAGCGAAGCCGGGTTAATTAGATAGTATATATATATATATATATATATATATATATATATATATATATATATATATATATATATATATATATATAAAATATATATATATATATATATATATATATATATATATATAAGAATTTCTTTAACTAGCTACGGTATTCACATTGTGTTTATTGTTTCATACTTCCAGAACGCTTTTCTTGTTCCAGTAGGGAGCTATGCATATTGTTTGTTTGTTTGTTTGTTTAGTAGGGATTAAAGCTCTTTAAGCCGAGGAACGCCGCTTTCAACCTAAGGTGAACCTTTTATTAGCTATATCAGATCGTGTAGGCCAACAAACATGAAAATAAGAATTAACTCCTTTCGGAGAATCCAAGACTTATATATCTAATAACAGCTTTAGAGATGAAGAACAACTCCGATGCTACTGTTTTCTTGGATATAAACACGAGTATAGTTAGTCACGTTGTACAACTAGTTAGTCTCAAAGACAGAGAGATATGTGAGATAATAAATTCTGCTGTTATAACTAACATAATCAGTCTCTTTGGTGTGGTAGCTAATGTGATGAACATTATAGTTTTCTACAAACAAGGATTCAGTACTACGATCAACATCAGTTTTTTTGGGTTGTCTATCTCCGACTTGTGTGGTCTAATAACTGTTATATGGTTCGGTATTTCTGTTAACCCTTTATATTTCAGTAATGATGACTATATGGCACCGAAAGAAGGCATATACCTAATTGCAGGCCTACCTCATATATGTTTTTCAAGAATCACTGGGTGGATAACTGTTTTTATTACAGCAGAAAGGTGTTTATGTATAATGATACCACTTAAGATCAAGCACATTATCACACCAAAGATAACAGCAATAACTATATGTTTCATATATTTTCTTATCATTGCTTCATTTATACCAGAGTACGCCACCACGTACATCGATTGGAAGTTCTACCCAGAAAGAAACAAGACAATGCTAAGATTGATATTCACACCTAGTCACGAGAACGTGGAGGGTTTGATCTTTATTTTGTTCTCTATTCTTGGTTCAGCATCCTTTGCTGCTGTAATTATTTTTACCGTCATCCTTGTGGTCCAACTCAGACAAAAATTAAAATGGCGAAAGAAAGCAATCGCAGATAAGAATTCGGAAGGATCTATTTCTACAAGAGAAAGAAAAACTGTAACCATGGTGATTATGATAGCCTCTGTTTTGATTGCTTGTTACACACCAGGTGTCGCTATTTCAATGGCTACATTCTGCGAACCACAATTCAGCCTTTTTGGAATTTATGTTAATATTAACTTTGTTTTATGGACAATTGCTTTCATGGCTGATGCCCTCAACTCCAGCGTCAACATATTTCTCTACTACAAAATGAGTACTAAATACAGAGATACGTTTCGTCAAATTTTTTTGTGCAATGTGAAAAATGACCCACATGTGTAGTACCGAATCTAGAAAAAAGAAACATATATTTCTCTTTGACAGTGACTTCACCATTATACTCTAGTCCACATTTGTTGGAGATAATACATGAGTTGATATGTACATGTACTTCATAGTCTTGATGGTGAAGGGGAATAGCGTACCAATAGATGTCAATTCTTGACAGCTTATTACCATCGTAACAGTAAAGCGAATCAATCTATGATGATTCTTTTGCATTGAACAGTAGGACATGTGCCAATAGTGTAGTAAACTCATTATGACCAGCAGGTAATCATGTCCAGAAGTTGACACACAATCCTGTTGCATGTTGATTCCAGAACCCTTGTTCTCTCTATTTGTTCCTATTTTCTCTCATGTTACCCTTGATACATAAACCCTCAACACATTTTCCCCATCCAGATCAACGGCCTTGAGCACTCTATCTTTGTTCAGTCCTAATCTTTCTAACCTGTTTTCTTCTTTGTATACGTTCATGGCAGTGCCTCAATAGGGCTTACTCCTACCACTTTACCTATCGATGATGATTATGAGGTTGTACATGATGAATATGAGTACATGTATGTTGATTATGCGTGTGTGTATGTTGTTGACCGAATCCTGCAAAATGTTTATTACGCCTATGATCTGAATTTGCGTATAACAGGGTATTTTTGATGAGTGTTACACTAGCTTCATTGTATAACGCAAATTTATGTCGCAATTATCTACGTTGTGCCATTTATATTTCCAATTAGCTATCCAACTATATTGTCAAGCGAAATATCGTTACAACAATTATAATTAACAAAACCAACAGTTGAGAGAACCAACTAAATGTGAGATTAAATGTGAATGGACAATATTTACATCTACATTTCATTAGCTAGTTTACCATTATTAACTCAACATTTGCTGTTGATGACATTGTCAACAACTTCGTTCAAGTAAGAAATCATGTTCCTTTTTTGTTCTAAAATGTCAATGAACACCAAATGATTTTGTTGACATGAGGATACTGAAAAAAAAAACACACAAACAAACAACAACATATTTTGATGACATGTTAACTTGTTTTGTTTAATATACATCGTTTACAAGATTAATCTGATGATAGTGGCGTATATTTATATGTATATACAAAAGATGGTGATTTTATAAAGTCAGTCGTTTAACTCTAAACAACATCAAATATTGGTTATTGATTATTGGCTACGAAGCTGACGTTATTGCACTCCGGGCAGACCCATAGGTGGGCAATCTCCCCCAACAGATATCGAAGAGTATGCATACTGATGGTTCATGTGGCTTGCTGATTAAACACACCTCTATTCTGCCTCTCAGGCATCCAGTTCGACTTGAATAACGGATTTGAAAAACTCCAAACTGCCTAAATCGCTTGATCGATTCATCATCGATTTTAGTGTCCTCATCCAACAGTGTCGCGAAGAGACCAAGGAATTTCCCCCTTATCCATCTTCAACTCCCCAACAATCGATGCTATTGATGCAAGCCTGTCCGCTCTCTATTACCGTAAACACCCGCATGCCCAGGACAGTATATCCACGTAAGCCGCTGGAGGTTAGAAACTTCTATAGACGACATCCATTCATACCGAAATCTGCCCTTCTGGATCTTGTGAAGCATCGACTGAGAATCAGATACAACAAATGCCCCAGTAAAAGTCCCAGAGATTCAATGGAGGGCAGCAGTAACGGCCTCCACCTCCATCCTCATACTAGAAGTAGTTGTCCTGTATGCCCCATTTCGCTCTGCAACAACCCTACCATGCGCATTAGCCAAGAAACCCCTAGCCGGACTTCTCACCACGTTGAACCGACCCATCGGTATATACAACAACATCATCATCCCTTGCATTATCTTCTATCAGCTGCTTAACTACGAGATCAGCCTTCATGTTTCCCAAATCTCTGCATTCTCTTCCAAGATGATAATGTTGAGATAGTTGGTCACGCTACCATCTGTTGGGATTCATTCTTCCGCTTTTAGTAGGGTCGCAACCGTAGTCACCTGGCAAATTGTTCACTCAGCTTGGGCCATCCACGACATGCCGCGCTTCATTCTCGTGCCCTTAACATCATTAGTGTTCCTGTGTAGTGGATGTCTCTTATCCGCAGTAACCCGCATATATGCCTTGGTTTGGGCGATTTGGGCGATAACATAAAATATGAAATAATTGACTTCTTCGTCTTCTTTGCTTTCGTTTTTTACAACAAATTTTAGTCACTCTGTGATATGTTTGATCTTTGTCAAGAACGTGTATACGTTGCACATTTCTTTGGTAGCCCTAAACGCATAGACTTCTACACGTTTAAGACAAGTGCATCCGATTTCAATCAAACCTCCTTAGAAGCCTCTTACGACATGCGTGGCAGGTAACAGTGGTTCTATTCTATACATCCCAAATTTGGGCCCTGGTAACCACTCGGGTGAAATAATTGACTGTTGTAGAGCATAAGATACATATTGTAAGTATCGTCCAATAAAATTTACATTTCAAAAATAAAACAGAATGTGAAAATGTTTACCAATAGTATGTGTATGCTGCAGATTAATGTTGTTATTTGAAGCTTGTTATTGTTTTCTATGTCTTGCTTAGCTTGTTGTAAGCAACTGTTTCAGTACACAATTTGTGTCCTCTCTGTTAGTGACACCATCTTTCTCATCTTTTCGTTGTTTACTTTGTGAGAAGATTCAAATATGTATTATTGTTCACCATAAGTAGATCACCATGGGAATCACATTACCTTGATCACCATACGGAATCACATTACCTTGATCACCATACGGAATCACAGTACCTTGATCACCATACGGAATCACAGTACCTTGATCATCATACGGAATCACAGTACCTTGATCACCATACGGAATCACAGTACCTTGATCATCATACGGAATCACAGTACCTTGATCATCATACGGAATCACAGTACCTTGATCATCATACGGAATCACAGTACCTTGATCATCATACGGAATCACAGTACCTTGATCATCATACGGAATCACAGTACCTTGATCATCATACGGAATCACAGTACCTTGATCATCATACGGAATCACAGTACCTTGATCATCATACGGAATCACATTACCTTGATCACCATACGGAATCACAGTACCTTGATCACCATACGGAATCACAGTACCTTGATCATCATACGGAATCACAGTACCTTGATCACCATACGGAATCACAGTACCTTGATCATCATACGGAATCACAGTACCTTGATCATCATACGGAATCACATTACCTTGATCACCATACGGAATCACAGTACCTTGATCACCATACGGAATCACATTACCTTGATCACCATACGGAATCACAGTACCTTGATCACCATACGGAATCACAGTACCTTGATCACCATACGGAATCACAGTACCTTGATCACCATACGGAATCACAGTAAGTTGTTCACCATAAGTTGATAACCATGGGAATCACAGTACCTTGATCACCATACGGAATCACAGTAAGTTGTTCACCATAAGTTGATCACCATACGCAATCACAGTCAGTTGATCACCATAAGTTGATCACCATACGGAATCACAGTAAGTTGTTCACCATAAGTTGATCACCATACGCAATCACAGTCAGTTGATCACCATACGGAATCACAGTCAGTTGATCACCATAAGTTGATCACCATACGGAATCACAGTCAGTTGATCACCATACGGAATCACAGTCAGTTGATCACCATAAGTTGATCACCATACGCAATCACAGTCAGTTGATCACCATAAATTCACCCATGTGGTGCCGGGGCCCGCAAGGGAGTCAAAGAATAGTTCCATTGTGACCAGCAAGACATGTCGCAAGAGGCGACTGATGTAGGACCTAGGAAAGCTACCCTAGTAAATAAAAAGCGTCGCAGAAATCGGATGCTGCAGCCTACTTGTAGGTGTACTAACTGGCACAACGTACAATCGCTCTTAGGCTCAGATTACTACTACACAAATCCAGATCGATATGTAGGTTAACAAAGAATGATCAGATATGAGCTTTCAAAGAAGAAGATCAAATGTTTCCTTCCTACAAAACAAACAAACAACATCATCTGAACTGACCAATTCTAAAACATAACATAAGGAAATTACGAGCAATTTTTCTTGTTATCCGATCAAGAGACACTTGAGATTTCAGCTCTTCGGCTCGGTGTCATGGATATCGTAACGCTTCGGTTCGGTGTCACGAACACCGTAAATCTGGAGAACTTGTGGCTTTTTCTGCCAGCCTGTGGAATTGAACCCGCACTCACAGAGGGCGTGTCACACCGTCGAATTACAAGCAATAAAATACCGATTGTTATTCAAACAACTTAATAATCTTTCAATTTGGTCTTTTATTCTTTTGTTGTTTGTCTTTGTAACTATCGACTGATCCTATTTTTTCCCTCTAATGAAGCCTTTTTTTTTTTACCAAAAATTGTCTTCGGTATCGAACTGTTTTCTTCTTTGTCTAGAAGTTTCTCATTATTAACATCGACGTCCATTTATTCCACCGACAAATTTCTCGTTTACTTACATTTGTGCTTTTAACATCTTCATTCATATTTTCTACGGGGTCAAAAGCGCAGTCAGAGGGATAAGGTCACGTCAGGTTTAGTGAGCTGGCACTAATCAAGATCCTACCCCACCTCCAAGTGGTAACCCTGGAAACAGACAGCGAATCATGTCTGGCTAAGCGGGTTGGGATCGAGGGAGAGCTACTCTGGTATAAGTAGTGGTGTAGACGCAGTTTCGTTTAATGAGATCTGCTCTCAACACAGACAACCACAAAGTCGACAACATCAAATTAGTATTGGCTGAACAAAAATAATATCGATAGTATTACTATTTCTGACACCAGGCACACTATAGTCAAACGAAGCACATTAACAACACTTTATTAACGTGTAAATGTCGTTTAATTCACGTTATATCTTCTTGTTGTTGTAACTCTCCATATCGACAACTTGTTACACGTTTGTGAGTTTCTGTGGTCTGAATTAAGACATTGTACGTTGTGTCAATAGGCCATCACATCCGATGTCTGCGATGCTTTTTATTTCCTAGGGTAGTTTGCCTTGATCCCTACCCCAGTCGATTCCTCTTACAACATCCTTCAGGGCACAGTATAACTATTCTTTGTTTTCCTTGTGGGCCCAGACAACACATGGTGGTAATTCATGTAATATACAATCTGATGTCTCAGTGTGTATTGTCTCAGTTAATCATCATTTCATTAACTGTCTTAACTTATTGTGTCACACATAAGTCAATATACTGAGAAATATTGCAATTTGCATTCGTTTAGAGTACACCACTGTTAGTACATTCAATTGGTGGTGATGTCTTGATGAATTAACTAGAGGTATGAACTCGCATACAGTGAATGCAAGATGGGGCTTATATTCGGTATTACTTTAGTCTCTCCATGGTTTTCTCGAAATCAGATCACCTTAGAAATGTAGAGTTCCACACTGATACTCTGACAGGTAGTTTTTGATAGTAACCAATTCAGATCTGTAGATGTCCGCACTGGCCACTTCGTATCTGTAGAGATCCACAACTGACCTACATCAAATCTGTAGATTTCCACAATAGCAACCTCAGATGATCTGTAGATTTCCGCAATAACCATGACATAACTGTCGATTTACGAACTGACCAAAATGGGAACTATAATACTTATGACAAAACATATAATAAAAATATAATAACTCCTCTAGTACCATTAGACGTTGCATAGGGCTTGCAAGCAATTTCTCCATACCGCCCTATCCTGGACAATTCGCTCAATCTACTCCATGGAACTGATACCGATATATCTTGCATCTCTCAGGAAAGTTCGTTTCACTGTCTCCTTAGGTCGCCCTCTCTTTCTTGAACTCTTTGACTCCCACTCCAATGCCTGCTTTGATATTCGTTGATCATTTCTCCTCAAGGTGTGTCCATCTCCATCTTCTCTTTCTTATAACAGTTGTCACTAGCGGTTGACTAGACATTTCTCTGATTTCATCACTTCTCCTGAATTCTTTCCATTTTATATTCATTGTTTTTCGCAGACATCTATTTTCAAATGGATTCAACCTGCTGTCTATACCTTTAGCCATTTTATAAATCTCGCTTGCGTATGTTAGGATTGATACAACATGTGAATTTAAAATTCGTAATTTAGTTGTATTACAATATAACTTGCAGTTGCATATTTTATTTAGACATGACAAAACATAATGATAAAGAAACTAAACAGGCGCAAAATCACGTAGTCTTGATATATTAAATGGTAGATGCTACACCACACACACAAACACACACACACGACTGATAGAAACAGAGATGAATATACTGTATAGTTTGATATGATATAATAAGACACAAGATTTAAACAAAATAGACAAACATATATAACAGTTTCTATACCAACAACACAAATATGAGCAACTATATTCAGTATACAGACAAGACTGGTGAGATACACTGGACATCTAAATTAAACCAAATAAAATAAATATCTCAATGAAAATTAGTCAAGATAAAAATGAATAGGTCGACCACAGACACAATTCACAATATATTCCTTTTTCTGTCAAAACAGATCAGACACATTAGACAAAGACAACATAACAAAATAAGACAGAGAAAAGCAGTTCCGATAAATAAGATGAATGTTAAATGCTACTCTGATCAATATATTGACTTTTCAATCTTCATATTCTCAACAATAAATTAGTACACACTTTTCGTATTCATTAATCTATTATTTGACATTGGAATATCGATTGGTGTTTGACAATATTACTGCACATCATGACATTTCATCATGAAAAATCATCCTTATTAACTAGCCTACCATTCGATTATCTATTTAGTATAACAACTTTGTAGAAACATGATCGAATACTCACACCAAGTATACAACTAGCGATTATATATATGTCTGTCTACTATCATATAACTCGTACATTTGATAAATTATGGTAATATTAATAGAATAATTGGTAAGATTAATAAAACGGGGTGTGGCTAATTTCTTTATTCGAACTAAACACTGGCATATGCTTTAATGACCGCATTGATAACATGCCAAGCGTGAATAATAGGTCATCATTTAATACAAGATCAATTACTAGTGTTGATAATATTGCACTGACAAAATAGTAACATTTATATCGAGTCTCACATTCTTTAAATATTAAATGATTATATTCATGTTTCTCTTTTGGGAAACAGATTAGTTACGCAAAAAACATACTGTTGTGAATACCTTCTTACTCAGAAAATATTTTCTTAAATTGCTGAAAATATAATCTTCTAGAATACGCTAACTGTGCTCTGGCACATATTAAAAATCAATTTATAAAAACTGCCAGGACATACAGATAATGTTATTATTTTTTTGTAATGTATGTTGTGTGTGCTACTGACGAATTTAATAAGTGTTGTATTCTGACTTAGTTTTTATAACAAATAAATAATTTCTGACTAACTAATGAACAAGGAATGATACATCAATTTCAGAAATCAAGAAATCATAAATAACATGTCCTCAATAAGTTTACATATGATTTCAACTTTGCAAATCTTATAATACATGTGGTATTTATATTTTGTTTAATATTTATATAAATAAGAGCAGTTGAAACAAATTGTTGAAATAAACACATGGTTGTTTGTTAAAAGACAGTAATAGCAAAAGTATAACAAATACACAATCAATAATGTTTTGTATGAGAAGAAACGTATATCATGGACAGAGAAGAGAACACATAGACATATACAGAAATAATTCAACATCAAATAAACATGGCTAATGCTACAAGAAAGAAAGATAAAATTGAAGTATTTTTGACGTATAAAAAGACAGGAAGTGCTGGAGAACACCATCATGGAAGGAAGCATACCGGCAAAGAGGAGAAGGTGAAGAACATGAAGAAGATGCATTTAGGATGTAACTGATGGTTTGAACATGACGGCAGCAGAGGCCTATGAGAGAGTGAAATTCCGAAGGACTGTTAGGGTAGCAAAGTTCTGCTCGGAACAAGCTACTTGATGATGTGAATCAAATAAGACCGCAATTTTGTATTTTGCGAAGTTCTAGTACCAACATCATCAAATAGCTTGTCATAAGCTGAACTTTGTCATGTAACAGTCATTCGGAATTTTGTTATATATAAAGATATAGTCTCATCTTATCTTATCTTATCTTAACCACATTTGCCGTGAAGCGTTGTGGGAGAGTAAGTTTTCTATCTTGTGCCAGATATGTTGCGCTTGACGTTGTCAGTCCATGCTTTCGCAGGATTCTGAGATCTTTCTACCCATCGTGTTCTTGACCTGCCTCGTGCTCTGCGTCCTGAGTGTCGATTATTATAGGCACGTGATGGTAGTAAATGTGGTTCCATTCTTATTAGATGGCCGAACCACTTGATTCTTTACTTCTCGATGTACTGTATGCATGGTATAGTACCAACGATGCTTCTGATATTCTCGTTTCTCATTCTTGTCTCGCATTGTAACGTTGACAGCTTTTCGTAGACATCTCATTTCACATGTTGTAATCATTCTTTCTTGTGTCTTAGTCAGGGGCATGTTTGGCACTGATAGCAGAGAGTTGGAATAAATATGCAGTTTATCAGTTGTCGTCTGAATGTCCTGTTAAGGCTTGGATGTTTTAATAGTGGTGACAGTTGGTATGTCACTGCATTTGCCTTCTGGCATCTTTTCTCGATTTCTCTGTCCGTCTTTCCATCTGCTGTGAATATACTCCCGAGATATTTGAATTCTGGAGTCTGTTTATTTTGACATTATTCACGTGTATATTTAGTTGACCTGTTGACCTAATTGTCATGACTTCTGTTTTGGAGGTGTTAATTTTCATGTCATATTTTTGGCATGTCGCTTGCAGTGCATTTATGTGTTGTTGAAGTTTGTGTTCGTTATTGTAAATCATACTCTAATCATCTGCAAAGAGTAGTTCGTTGATTAAATTGTAGTTGTTATCGAGGTTGTTATCTGTCTTAGTTTCTTATGTTATAGGTATGTTATCTGTCTTCTATTCTTATATTATAGGTATGTTATCTAGTTTAGTTTCTTATAGTTATCGAGTTTTTTATCTGTCTTATTTCATGTTATCGGCTCGATTATCTGTCTTAGTTTTTAAGTTATCGAGGTGTATTCGTCTTAGTTTCTATGTTATCGAGGTTGTTATCTGTCTTCGTTTCTTATGTTATCGAGGTTGTTATCTGTCTTAGTTTCATATGTTATCAGGTTGTTATCTGTCTTAGTTTCTTATGTTATCGAGGTTGTTATCTGTCTTAGTTTCTTATGTTATCGAGGTTGTTATCTGTCTTAGTTTCTTATGTTATCGAGGTTGTTAAAGATATAGTGCTCGATATATATATATAACGAATTTTAATTACATATTTAAAATATTCCCATTATGTTTATTGTTTCATCATTACAGAACACTTTCTTTGCTTGATTATCTATTTATATTTAAGAGACACGTAGACAAGCATTCAACAATAGTTTCTAGAGATGAAGAATGACTCGAATGTTTCTTTTATCTTGTATATAAACACGAGTACTGTTGGTCAAGTTGTTCAAATACTTAGTCTTAAAGACAGAGAGATATGTCAGATGATTAATTCTGTTGTTATAACTAATACAGTCAGTCTATTTGGTGTTGTTGCAAATGTGATGAACATTGTAGTATTCTACAAGCAAGGATTCAACACTACAATCAACATCAGCTTCTTTGGACTTGCTATCTCCGACTTGTGTGCACTGATAACAGTTATATGGTCTTGTATTTCTGTTAGCCCGTTGTTTATAAGCAATAATGACTACCTGGCACCGTACGAGGCTATATACCTTATTGCAGGACTACCTCATATATGTTTTTCTAGAATCACTGGTTGGATAACTGTATTTATCACAGCAGAAAGGTGTTTATGTATAATGATACCACTAAAGATTAAACAAATTATCACACCAAAGGTAACCACAATAACTATATGTGCCGTGTATGCAGTTATCATTGCTTTGGTTTTACCAGAGTATGCAACTTCATATATTGACTGGAAGTTCTATCCAGACAGAAACAAGACAATGCTGAGATTAATATTCACATCTAGTCACGAGAACGTGGAGGGTGTAGCCTTCATCTTGTTCTCCATTCTTGGTTCAGCATCCTTTGCAGCTGTGATTATTTTTACCGTCATCCTTGTTGTCCAACTCAGACAAAAATCAAAATGGCGAAAGAAAGCAAACGCAGATAAAAATTCAGAAGGATCTATTTCTCAAAAAGAACAAAAAACTGTAACCATGGTAATAATGATAGCTTCTGTTTTGATTGCGTGCTACACACCAGGTGTTGCTATTTCCATGGTTACATTCTTTGAACCAGAATTCAGCATAGTCGGATCGGACGTTAACATTTATTTTGCTCTCTGGACGATTGCTTTCTTCTTTGATGCCTTCAACTCTAGCATCAACATTTTTCTCTACTACAAGATGAGCACTAAATACAGAGATACGTTCCGTCAAATTTTTGTGTGCAGTGTGAAAAATGACGTACATGTGTAGTCCCAAAGCTAGAAAGTATCATTCTAAGTGACGGCTCTTCATTAAGGGCCATAATTGTCGGGTCCCACCAAAAATAATGTGTAAAGTGTATTTATTATTTAATGGATTAAAATACAACCTAACCCAAAGCCATGATTTTCCCGAAAAAAGTGTGTCTATTCCCACCAACAAAAACGATCACGAACCGCCCCTGATCTTTCTCTTTGTTACAGTGACTTGTGCCATTATAACTGAATACACATATGTTGGAACTATGTGTTGGTTGATATATACATTTATTTGTTGATTTTGAAGTTGAAATGATATAGCGGACCAATAGGGCGCAATTTTTGACAACTGACTACAATCGAAAAGGCATAGTGAATCAAGACCTGGTGATTCGTTTTCATTGAATATTAGGACACATGTCAATAGGGTTGTAGAATTCATTATGACCTGCAGGTAATCAGGTCTCAGGAAGTTAAAACATTAAGTCCTATTTTGCATGTTGTATCACATAGGAGCGACTTGTTCTGTCTAGTTAGTCTTCGTTATCTCTCATATTACATTTAAAATATAAGGTATCAACACATGTTCTCCATCTATATCTTCCTTCAGCAACCCATCTTAGTTTTCTCTCTCGATCACTGCCCAGACTGATGTCCAGACCTCCCCATAAATTCTATTCATGTGGAAATCTGGTTCATGCAGCCTTAACATTGGTGTCTTTTACGTCACATCTTTTGCATCATTTGGAGCTCTGGTGCTTATAATTCGGCGATGTGTCCAGTGTCAGCAATCGTTTACTCGGTTCGCTCTCTGTTCTGTAGCCATCTAGTGTTTTTACGGTGTGGGGTAGCTAGCATCCCGACCAACCTCCTTAGGCGCCTCTTATGACATGTGTGGCAGGTAACAGTGGTTCTATTCTTTACACCACAATTCGGGCCCCGGTAACCACTCGGACGTTCTTTGATCAATACAGTTCTTTCTAGCTCTTATATTTCTATGTTCGTCTCACTCTCCTAGGTCGTCAATACCCATCGTGCATCAGGGATGATGAATATGAGTACGTGTATGCTAAATATTAGTACGTGTATGTCGATTAGGTGTACGTGTATACTCATTGAAAGTATGTATTATCAAATATGAGTACGTGTATGCTAAATATGAGTACGTGTATGTGGATTAAGAGTACGTGTATACTCATTGAAAGTATGTATTATCAAATATGAGTACGTGTATACTACATGGGAGTATGTATTAACTAAATATGAGTACGTGTATACCAGTGGCGGCTCGTTATTAAGCGCCAGTGGGGCGGGTCCCACCAAAAATAATGTATAACGTGTATTTATTATTTTATAAATTAAAATATAGCAACCAAAAAACCGTGATTTATCCGGAAAAAATGTGTCGGGCCCCACCAAAAAAATGATCACGAGCCGTACTGGTATATACTGATTGGGAGTATATATTGCCTTTCTCGTCTTTACAGACGGTCAATTGGAAAGTGTTTTCCTTTGACAACTTCTGAGTTTTAGCTATTCTCTCTTGCCGTTCAGCAAATACATAATCTCTTCTAAAAGACTGCGCCCTTTCGCAGTTTGGCTTTCCACACACCTCTGTCATCAGCTAGTTTTTCCCATGTGCTGGGACCTATAGAAAAGTTTTTCTTTGAGGCTTTGCAGACATCTATAAATCTGAATAGTGTTTGCCCTGTTGCCTCTTCCCCTCCGAAAGTTCACAGAACAGCATTTGTTTGATATGCCACAAGTTCCCATTCTTCTCACATGCCCCAACCATCTTAGTCGTCTACTACTGAGAACGCCCATAATGGAAGGCAGGTTTGCACGTTGCAGTACTTCAGAGTTGGTTATCTTGTCGTACCACCTGATGTTCATAATCTTGAGGAGACATCGAAGGTGAAAGATGTTAAGTCTTCTCTCGTGTCTTGAGTAGGCTGTCCATAATTGGGAGTATGTATTAACTAAATAGGAGTAGGTTTATGCTAAATATGAATACGTGTATGCTAATTAAGATTACGTGTATACTGAATACGAGTACATGTATGCTGATGACATAAGTCAGCAATAATGTTTTACTATTTCTAGAATATGAAATCAGAGGTCAAAGGGTATTCTTGATGAAGGCTACACTAGCTTTATTGTATAACGCAACTTTGTGTCGCATTTATCAAAATGTTGCCAGTTATGTTTTCAAATTCCCTTACCAAGTATATTCTAAGGCGAAATATGATAAAAATAATTACAATTGTTAGAGCCAGCCTTTGAGAGAGCCAACTAAATATGAGAATAACTGTGAATGGACACTATCTACATCCACAGTTTCATTAGCTTGTTTACCATCGTTAGCTCAACATTTGCTGTTGGTGACTTTGTCAACAACTCGTTCAATTAAGCAATGATTTTCTTTGTTGCAAAATGTTAATGAACACCAAATAGATTTGTTGACAATTGGGTTTACTACAAAAACAAAAAAAAACAAAGGAACATATTTTGATGATATATTAACAAGTTTTGTTTATAATATACATCATTCACAAGATTAATCTGATGATATTGTCTCTTACAGCAACAGATCACAAAACTCTTTGTCTTACAGCAACAGACCACAGAAAGCTCACCATTTGTGAAATGAAATGCTTGAGGAAGGCAGTGGGAGTTACCAGGAAAGATAGACTACGAAATGAGGACATCAGAAGCAGAGTGGCCATAACTTCATGCACCGAATACATCGAAAGACAACAAATGCAGTGGTGTGGACAGTTAATGATAATGATATGCAACCAACCACCAATAACAGCATACAATAAAAGAGATCGGGTACTAGAGCTAAGGAAGACCAAGAAAAAGATGGATAGACAATATCAAGATCACACTACATAAACGCGGATACAATACAACAAGGGCGACTCATCTGGCCCTAGAACGAAAATTAAAGCTCCCATCCCTACACTTAACGGCAAGAGTGGACAGCCAACTCCATCTTCCACCTGGGAATAGACCATAAACAGTAGATAGTGCGTACACTTTTATGTGTAGAACATAATGTGAACTTATAAAGTAGGACGTTTAACTCTAATCATTAAATATCTTTCTCTTCTGTTCGTGTTTCATTTGTGATCAGAATCAAATATATATTATTGTTCACTATTTATTTGTGATATTTGTTGATGTTTTTTCCCTGTCCTAAAAGCACTGTTTTGATGACACTTACATTCAGAGAAAACAATCTGAATGCCCTAGCCAAATTATTTATTAGAGCTTGCAGTGTAGTCTCACTTGGTACAGATTATATTGTGGCTGTAACATATCTCTAATGACATCTAACCGAAACATGAATTTGTTTCTTACAATATAATTTTGATGTTTGAAGTATCATGGTCTGTTCATGGGACAGAACCTGCTTAATTGTTATCGTATCTTATCTTATTTTAGCTTAACCACATTTGCGGTGAAGCGACGTGGGGAGAGTTAGTTTTGTATCGTGTGGCAGGCGTGTTGCGCTTTACGTTGTCAGACCATGCTTTCGTAGGGTCTCTGAGATGTTATCTATCCATCGTGTTCTTGGCCTGCCTCGTGCTCTGCGCCCTGAGTGTCGATTATTGTAGGAAATGTATGGTAGTAAATGTGGTTCCATTCTCATTAGATGGCCGAACCATTTGATTCTTTCCTTCTCGATGTACTGTATGCATGGTATAGTACCAACGATGCTTCTGATATTCTCGTTTCTTACTCTATCTCTCCTTGTAACGTTGACAGCTTTTCGTAGACATCTCATTTCACATGTTGTAATCTTTCTTTCTTGTGTCTTAGTCAGGGCCATGTTTGGCACTGATAGCAGAGAGTTGGAATAAAAAAGCAGTTTATCAGTTGTCGTTTGACTGCCATGTTAATGCTTGGATGTTTTAATAGTGGTGACAGTTGACATGTCACTGCGTTTGCTATTGCGTATGTTAATTGTTATGTTTGTTATTTTGCATCAACGAGAGATCAACCCACAAAGTCGCCAACATCAAACTTATATGGTCTGAACAAAAATAACATTGATAGTTCTACTATTTCAGAGACCAGGCACACCATAGTCAAACGAAACACATTAACAATACTTTATTTAGAGTAAATGATGTTTAATTCGCTTAATATCTTCTTCTTCAAACGCTCCATATCGACCACGTGTTAACCCATCTTTGTGATTTGTTTGTGATCTGAGCCTAAGATCAATAGTACGAGGTACTAGTTGTGCGCCTACAAGTAGACCAACACATTCGATTTCTGCGACGCTTTTTATTTACTAGTGTAGCTCACTAAGCCCCAAAATCCATCGCCTCTAACGACATGCATTGTACGACACAGTATTACTGTTCTTTGCTCCCATTGTGGGCCAGGTAACACACGGTGGTAATTCACTTAATATACGATCGGATGTCTTAATGTGTATTCTCTCACAAAATCACGATTTCATTAGCTGCCTTAACTTATTACGTTCCACATGTGAGATAATACATTGCAATATAGTGTAGTTTGCATTCGTTTAGAGTACAAGACAATATATTCAATTGATTGTGATGTCATGATGAAGTGACTAGATACCTGAACTCTCATATAGTGAATGCAAGATGGTTGGTTTAACTGATTCAGTACCAGGTTTTTTTCACCTCTGGACGGAATTATTTTTAGCTTCAAAAATATTGCACACATACTTTAGTTAAATTAAAATATTGTTTCTAAATATGATTTAAAGTTGAACTTATTATATATCAAATTAAAGATAAATGATTGTACTTTTATAAAATATTTATTGTATGCGAAAATATAATGTTGTGTTGACTGTGCATGACAAATATTAGCATGTAATAAAAATATTAATTGAAATTGTGAGAACAAAATCCAACTTACCAAGGGCCTTGAGGAACAATATGGTGAATAAGTCAGTGTAACTGCTCTCTTTATATAAGTAATCCATTTATGAATACACAAAATTAAGAAAATATTGACGGAATATATGGTTTACTAACTGTTCGCAAATTAGCAACACGACCATCTGGAACCTGACTGGGGCAACGCCCCTCTCGCAGCTAGTTGGGAAACACTACTAGTATTATTTAAATTATTAATAATCGACGTATTTAAATCACAAACTTCTGTGTCATCAGAATCAGAAGCTTCACTATCTTCACTATCAGTATCTACATCTTCATGCAACCAATCTCGCGCTTCTGCAGCTGTAAAACGTGCAGAACAGGCTAATAACAAACCATTTCTAGACTCTGAATTGTTAGACATTATTTTTAATCACAGGGTAACTTGAAAACGAAAATTAAACTTGGTTTCACTTCTGATTCAAGTCAAAACCACGATGTTGTGATTTGGTTATCGTTAGTACTTCCTTTCTACTTAGTTTCCGGTTGATATAAAACTACAATCGGAGTGAAAATTAATAAAAACTCAACGTAATAGTATCCGTCTTTTAAAAGACGCTTGGGACACGCAGATAAGAAATATGTGCACTACAGTGTTCCACGGGACTGAATCAGTTAAAGCCGGAGGATTAACTTCATTGCACCGGGTTTTATCCCATACGACTCGGTCCCCCTCCGCAGAACTGGCACGCCACCTGCCGAGAGTATTGTACAAATCACGAACTCCGTAGCTCCAGCAACAATCCTGTGAGTCTCTGGAAAAAAACTGTTTTCGTGAACAGAATGGCGCGGTCCGGACTCGAAACCACGAACTTCGACTCACAAGGCAAAGGGCTTAACCACTTAGCCACAAAATGGTGCATTTATTCAGTATTACTGCAGTCTCTCCATGGGTTCCTCGAAATCGTATAACCTTAGTTATGTAGATATCCACTTTGACACCACTGATCAGTAGTTTTCGACACTGACCAATTCAGGTATAGAGATTTTTTCACTGACAATCTCGGATCTGTAGATTTCCGAAATGACCAACTCGGATCTGTATATTTCCGCAATGACCACCTCGGATCTGTAGACTTTCCCAATGACCACCTCGGATCTGTAGATTTGCGAAATGACCACCTCGTTTCTGCATATTTCCGAAATGACCACCTCGAATCTGTAGACTTTCGCAATGACACGGCGTATTCGTAGATTTCAGCACTGACCTCAATGGAAAATAATAGAAACTGCTAAATGTATGATCAATCATAACGAAATTAAAATGCACAAAAACACATATTCTTGACATATTATACGATATATACTACACCACACACACATACACACAAACACGACAAGACTGATAGAAACAGAGATGAATATACTGTATATCTTGATGTGATATAATAAGATAAAATATTCCAACAGAAGAGAATGACATATATAACAAAACTACCATGACAACAACACAAACATGACAAAACTAGATTCAGTAGCAAGACAAAACTGTTAAAACACACTGACCATCTAAATTAAATCAAGCAAAATAAAAATCTCAATGAAAATTACTCATGATAAAAAGGAATATGTCGACCACAGAGACAATACACAATATATTAATTTTTCTGACAAAACAGATGGGATTTATTAAATATATACAACATAACCAAATATGACAGAGATAATCAGTCCATATAAATAAGATGAACGTTAAATGCTACTCTGATCAAGTTATAGACTTTTCAATATTAATATTTTCTACAATAAACATTACAAAATATCAATATTTACTAGTGTGCTATTTTGCTTATAAATATTGTTTGTCATTCGGAAATATAATTGTAGAACATCATATTTCATTATGAAAAATTACCGATGTTTATTCCTCGTGAATGCCAATGTATTAGTCTACCATACAATCACATGTTACGTGTAACAACATTAGCTAAACAAGGTAGAATAATCATACTAAGTTTAAAACTAGCTATTATATTGTCACATGACTACTATTACATAACTCGTAAGCGTTATAAGTATTGGTAATAGCAACATCAAATGTTGTCAAATCAATAAAAACATGCTGTATTTAATATATGTCCGTGCATCACAAAATCGAAGATGATATATTGACGACAATGATAACATGCTACTCGTGAATAGTAGGTCTTCATTTACAAAATGTTTAGTTACTAGGTTTGATAACAGAGCACTGAGATAATGTTAGCAATTATACAGAGGTTCAGCTTCTTCTTCTACTTTACGTTCGTTCTTTAGAACCAATTTTAAGCACTCTTGTGATATTGTGATCTTTGCCAAGAACATACATACGTTGCAATTTTGGTTTGGTATGCCCTAAACGCATAGACGTAGGCCCCTACACGTTTAGGACACGTGCATCCGATTTCAGCCAATGGTTAAGTTAAATTTAATGTTAAATAAAATGATCCCTGGTTATATTCGAGTTGTGATATTTGAACTGATTCTTTTCATGTTGCTTTCAGCGTTAAGTTTTCTGATAGTTCTTCTAAAACATATTGAACATATCAACTTACACAAATAGTCCTTCTAACAACGTTCAAATATTCTTACATATAGTTATTCTACAACGGTTGCAAATATTTTCTTACACAGATAGTTATTCTTACAACGGTTGCAAATATTATCTCACACAGGTGAATTAGAACCAGAAATACTACTAGCGGAAGTATAAAATGTAATAAAGTTGGCACCAAAAATCAAAGCAGCAGGCACAGATGATTTACCTGCAGAAGCCATCAAAGCAGCTGGAGAGCAGGTGAAAATGGTTAGACGAATCTTCCAAATCGCATGGAGAACCAAGAAACACCAGAAGATTGGCAAACACAATAATCACATCAATTTGGAAAAACAAAGGCAGCAAGAAGGAATGAAATAACTATAGGGGAATCTCACTACTAAGTCACATAGGAAAAATGTATGCTAAGATCATTGAAAAAACTAGACCAACAATTGAAGAACAACTCTCAGAAGCACAGATGGGTTTCAGACGAAATAGAAGCTGTACCGATGCAATATTCACATTAAGACAACTGACGGAAAGCGCAATAGAACATTACAAGACCTCTAGTGTGGCATTCATAGATCAGGAAAAGGCCTTCGACAGAGTCGATAGAAACAAACTATGGATTGTTTCAGAAAATATGGAATCAGAAACATCTCATCATGGTCTGCAAGAGTTTATAATTTCAAATAAAGTTACATAAGAACAAAATCCGGAACATCAAAAACATTCACAGTATACTCAGGAGTTAGACAGGAATGTGTGCTCTCCCCACTGCTGTTTATAACATACATGGACAACATAAGTAGAGAAGCAGGAATAGAGAAAGAAATAATATTTCAGAACTTTTATTTGCAGATGACCAAATACTGATTGCAGAAAATGAAGAATCTCTCCAGAACCATTTGAGCTTAGTTAACATCAAGGGTGAGGAGTACAACATGAAAATAAATATAATAAAGACAGAGACAATGGGAATAAGTAGACAACCAGAAAGCCTTACAATAAAACCCCAGAACGTAGACATAAAACAAACAATTGAGGTCAAATACTTAGAAGCAATTTTCACAGCAGATGGAAGTATCGATAGCGAAAACAGCAATCGTTGCATAAAAGCTAACCAAGTACTGGGACAGTTAACACCACTGTTGTCACATAAAGAGATACCGCTAACAACTAAAGCAAATCTCTTAAGAACGATTTTCTGGCCAACACTATGTTACCAGTGCCAAACATGGCCAATAACAGCAGCTAATGAGCAGAAAATCCTAACGACAGAGATGAGGTGCCTTAGAAGAGCTGCAGGTGTGACAATAAGAGATAAATTAGAAATGAAGAAATCAGAAGGAGACTGGATGTGAAACCAGTTATGCAATTCATAAAAAACAACAGATTAAATTGTTTGAACACCTGACAAGAATGCCCTGGTATCGTCTACCCCAGAGAGCCACACAGAAAAAGTATAATGAGTACAAAGCAAGAGGAAGACAACGTAAAATATAGAGCGACGGCATCAAGAACAGCCTTAAGAAAATGAATATCAGCTTACAAATTGCCTTAAAACAAGCACACACAAGATCACTACGTTTCACCCCCAACACTTCTATAAAAAGTAAATGGTGGAAGAGAAGAAGAAGACAGGTAGTTATTCTAACCCTGTAATGTTTGAATAATAACAAAATCTCCTTTATAAATGAGATGCAACATAACTCCGGAACTAGTAATATTAATTGTATTATTTATGCATTTAAATACATATAATATATGTTACATAATGCAAAACATGATATTACAATAATACATTTTACAATTATATATTATTTATTTTAAAGATGTCTATATTCGTTGATTAAAGCATGATTTTTTTTTCTTTCCTTCTTCTGTGTTCACCCACTAGAATTCATGCGTAGTCAGGAGCCTGACATGTCCATCTGGCCGATTTTTCATGACAGCGTACTTACCATTTATACGGGTTCCTAGCCATTCAGGCGAACCTTCTCCGACCTCAGTGGTATGAGCATGCTTTTATTACACCGACATTTCCAATCGTGCCGCTATTTTGAGATAATTCTCACGAAGAACGAAGAGTGTTTTCACTTGCTCTTGTACAAAACCACACATTTGCTTATAAAATGTCATCTACAGATTCAGATTACTGTCCTGATAAAACTATAAGTGTTAGCTTTTTATGGGATGCTGACTTGATCAGTTCTGCATCATTTTCTCTTATTTATTTATTATTTATGAATTGGTGTCTTCAAAATGTAGAAATATTTAAAAGTTCACATTTTCAGATTATTGTCTTATTTATTCTCCAAACAACTTCATGTTTGAATATAGTGTGTAATATGAAGGTATTAAGTGACTGTGTTAATAGTTCTCATGATATATTTCATACTTTTGTTCTTCCTTCTTTGTGACTGTATAATTACTTGAAATTTGTAGAAAAATATATTTTTAGCATCACTAAAATTCGGTCACTGATATCACATATTACATGACACTGATATTAAAACCCATATCTTGATAGTACATTCAATTAGCTTTCCAACCATACACACCATGAAGATTTTCAATTCATAGAGTATAGATGGCTTCTAGTAATAGAGTAGGCCCTCAAAAATAACAAAACGACCTTAAAACTCCATGAACGATAATGAGCTAAACAAATGTTGCATATATCAACACAGATAGTTCTTCTAAAACAGTTGTAAATATCATCTTACACAGGGTAGTTTTTATAAACAAGTGTTGCAAATATCATCTTACACAGACAGTTCTTCTTGCAAATGTTACATATATAATCTTACACAGATAGTTCTTCTAAAAACGGTTTCAAATATTATCTTACATAGACAGTTCTTCTCTCTCTCTCGCGATCCCCGCCTAGACTGATGAACCAAATTTTATCATGAATTTTACTTTTTCTTGTATTGCCTCCGTCCCTCCATACAGCTTTTCGCGAAACTCTGTGTTACTGGGCCAAATTTCTTTTCAAAGGGCTGCTAACAGCTGGCAGTCTTGCACTATGTGATCTGCCGCCATGTCCGTCTTTTCACAATGGCACAGGCTATTTGTGCCAATTTTGAATTTGTTGAACATGTGGTCTCGGAGTCTGTTATGGCCGGTACGGAGGTGGAATATGGCAACTTGTTCACTACGGGACAGACCATGGTACCCATCATTGCTGTTAATTTGTGGGTGGTCTTTTGACCATGTTTTATTGTAATGCCAGCCGATGGTTGCTCTAGCCTCCTCATAGCGGATCTCGTGATCAGTCTGCGGTAGTCGCCCACCTGCTTTCGCTAGCCTGTCGGCTTCCTCGTTGCCGCTTATGTTGCAGTGTGATGGTATCCACTGTATGACCGTGGGTTTAAGTGAGTTTACTAGTACACCGAGGATCGCTTTCAGTTCAGTGTGTTCAGTTTTGGTTGCGCTTTGTAGGGCTGTAATGACCGATAGTGCATCGGTGAATATCAAGACTTTGTTGCGCGAGGAGCTTTTCTTCTCTATGATGATTTGGGCTGCTGTTCTTAGCGCCTCTGCCCGGTAGTTGTTTGAGAACTTGCATGCGCAATCGATCGTGTAACCTTCTCTTTCTTTGAGAGTTTAAGCACTAAACAGTTGTTCTAAAAACGGTTGCAAATATCATATTACATTGATAGTTCGTCTAAAAACGATTGAAAATATCACCTTACATAGATAGTTCTTCTCTCTCTCTCTCTCTCTCTCTCTCTCTCTCTCTGCGCGGCGCATCACAGCCAGACCGATGTACCAGATTTTCCCATAAATTCCATTCATGTGGAAATCCGATTCATGCAGCCTTAGCATTCGTGTATTTTACGTCACATCTTCAGCACCATTTGGGGCTATGGTGCTTATCCTTCGGCGATGTATCCAGTTTCAGTCAGCGTTTACTCAGTTCGCTCTCCGTTCTGTAGCCAGCTAGTGTTTTTTTCATTGTGGGATAGCTAGCCCCATTCACTATCTCCATAGTCGCCTCTTACGACATGCGTGACAGGTAACAGTGGTTATATCCTTTACATCCCCATTTGGGCCGCCGCAACAACTCAGGCTAGAAGTTAGTTCTTCTATAACCGGTTGCAAATATTATCTTGCACAGATAGTTGCACAATGGTTGCACAGCTAAACAACTATTGCGTATATCATATTACACATGTCGTTTTTATAACAACGGTTGCAAATATTGTGTTACACAAAAATCTCTTCTAAATAAATGTTGCAAATATCATCTTGTTCTCATTCCTGGTTCAGCATTATTTGCTACTGTGATTATTTTTTACCGTTATCCTTGTCATACATCTGTCACAAATCAAAATGGTACATCACTAATTAAAAACGTCTATTTGTTTTAATATTAAAACTTTTCAAATTGCCGTGTTAGGTCAGATAACATTTAAAAGAAAATTTACAAATAATCAATCACGAATGTATAGGAGTGTATCGTTATAATGACAAAATATTGTGCTTTGAAGGCCTTTTTTAATTTGTATTTTCTAATAAATAATATAAATATGTTTGTTGTGGTTCATTGTTTATATGTTTGCAGATTGTGAATGTAGAAACAGCTTAAACCATTCATATATTTATGTATGTACATGAAGAACTATAACAACAAATAGCTAAGATATTCCTATTGTGTGTATTAGTTCACACTTCCTGATCATGTTTTTGGATAGTGAACTTTGACTATTAAAGTGAGACGTAGATAACATTTCAACAACATCCTCTAGAGATGAAGAACGACTCCATTGTTTCGTTTTCCTTGTATATAAACACGAGTATAGTTAGTCACGTTGTACAATTACTTAGTCTCAAAGACAGAGAGATATGTGAGATCATTAATTCTGTTGTTCTAACTAACATAATCAGTCTCTTTGGTGTGATAGCTAATGTGATGAACATTATTGTTTTCTACAAGCAAGGATTCAGTACTACAATTAACATCAGTTTTTTTGGACTTGCCATCTCCGACTTGTGTGCTCTGATAACTGTTATATGGTTCGGTATTTCTGTTAACCCTTCATATTTAAGTAATGATGACTATATGGCCCCGTATGAAGCCATACATCTGATTGCAGGACTACCTCATATATGTTTTTCAAGAATCACAGGTTGGATAACTGTATTTATCACAGCAGAAAGATGTTTATGCATAATGATGCCACTAAAGATCAAGCAAATTATCACACCAAAGATAACAGCAATAACTATATGTTTCATATATGTAGTTATCATTGCTTCATTTTTACCAGAGTACGCAACGACGTATATAGGCTGGAAATTCTATCCAGAAAGAAACAAGACAATGCTGAGATTAATATTTGCAACCAGTCACGAGAACGTGGAGGGTTTGATCTTCATCTTGTTTTCCACTTTTGGTTCGGCGTCCTTCGCTGCTGTCATTATTTTTACTGTCATCCTTGTGGTACAACTCAGACAAAAATCAAAATGGCGAAGGAAAGCAAACGCTGATAAAAATTCAGAAGGATCTATTTCTACAAGAGAAAGAAAAACAGTAACCATGGTAATTATGATAGCTTCTGTTTTGATTGCGTGTTACACACCAGGCGTCGATATTTCTATGGTTACTTTCTTCGAACCAGAAGTCAGTATAATCGGATCGAACGTTAATATATACTTTGCTCTCTGGACGATTGCCTGCTTCTTTGATGCCCTCAACTCTAGCATCAACATCTTTCTCTACTACAACATGAGCACTAAATACAGAGATACGTTTCGTCAAATTTTTTGTTGCAATGTGAAACATGACGTACATGTGTAGTCCCAAAGCTAGAAAATATATTTCTTATTATTACAGTGACTTGTGCCATTATAATTGAGTACACATGTGTTAGAACTATATGTTGGTTGATATATACATTTATTTGTTGGTTTCGAAGTTGAAGTGATATGGCGGACCGATAGGTGGCAATTTTTGACAACTGACTACCATCGTAAAGGCACAGTGAATCAAGACCTGGTGATTCGTTTGCTTTGAATATTAGGACATATGTCAATAGGATAGTAGAACTCATTATAGCATGCAGGTAATCAGGTCTCAGGAAGGTAATACATTCAAGCCATATTTTGCATGTTGCATCACATAAGAGAGAGCCACTTGTTCTCTCTTGTGTGTCTCGTTATCTCACATATTACATTTAAAATATAAAGCATCAACACCTTTCCTCCATCTAGATCTTCCTTGAGCAACCCATCTTAGTTCTCTCTCTCTCTCTCGATCACCTCCCAGACCGATGTACCAGACCTTCCCGTAAATTCTATTCATGTGGAAATCTGATTCATGCAGCCTTAACATTGGCGTGTTTTACCTCACATCTTAGCACTATTTGGAGCTCTGATGCTTATCCTTCGGCGATGTGTCCGGTTTCAACGAGCATTTACCGGGTTATCGTTTCGTTCTGTAGCCAACCAGTATATTTTTACGGTGTGGGGTAGCAAGCACGACTACCAACCTCCTTAGTCGCCTCTTATGAAATCCGTAGCAGATAACAGTGGTTCTTTTCTTTTCACACCTATTTGGGTCCCAGGGAACCACTCGGGAATGGACAGGTTACAGTCTGGCAGTGTGCAACACCAAGGCGAAAGACAGAGGATGCTGGAGATTCATTGCAGCCAACCTTCGATGTGGAGACGGCACCTGATGATGATGAACCACTCGGGCGTTCTTAGATCAATACAGTTCTTTCTAGCTCTTATCTTTCTATCGGAGTTTAGTTCGACTCCCTCCAACTCTAGGTCGTCCACTACCGCTATTGCCTCTATTGAAAATTTAGCATTGAAGTATTATGGACATTAGAGACCTCATTTTAAATCAAGTTTACTAAACCATCGTGTTTCCTAATCATTGCTGGAGCACCATCGGTTGTTCTTCTTCTTCGTTTGCCGTCACGCTGCTACCAGGTTGTTACTCAGTGTCGTGCTTTTCTGTTTGTGTCTTGCGCTGTTCTGGTGGCGTGTGTGGTTGTTATTTTTGCTCTTTCACATGATTCTGCTACGCCATCTAACCATCTTTTCCGTGGTCTTCCTCTTGCCTTCTTTCCCGATGTTCTGTTGTAGCAGACTCTGTATACTGTGGAGTTTGAATGCATTCTTATTAAGTGGCCAAACCACTTCATTCTTTGTTTCTCAAGGTAATTCAAGCAAGGTTCAGTGAGAACTTTCTTTCTTATACTGATATTGGTGACTCTGCCTTTTCTGGTGTTGTTGGTAACTTTTCGCAGTTAACGCATTACACATGTAGTTATTTTTGTGACTTCGCTTTGCTCATTGTCCATGTTTGGTTCTGGTAACACAAAGTAGGTATACAAATGCTGTTGATCATCTGTTGCTTAGCTGCCTGTGAAATGTTTGGGTGCCTTAACAGTGGGCTAGCTGGTAGGTTACAGCATTTGTTTTGTGCACTCTAACCTCTATCTCTCTATCTAGTCTTCCGTCTTCGGTGAATGTGCTTCCTAAGTATTTGAATTCTTTTACTTGGTTTATTTTAGTGCCATTGACATGGATGTCTAGATTATTGTGTTCTCTTCCCATATTCATCATTTCTGTTTTAGTGTTGTTGATTTTCATGCCATGATTTATACAATTTTTGTTCAAGGTGTCAATATGATGTTCTAGATCTTGTTCATTTTGATGTATCAGGCACTGATCATCTGCAAAAAGCAGTTCATTTATTTCATCATTATCTGAATTTTACTCTTGAGTTATTTTATCCATATATATGCAATAAAGAGTAGTGGTGAGAGGACACAACCTTTTCTAACACCTGATGTAATGGAGAACCAGTCGGTCATTCCTTCTGTTGTTCTTACTGTACTCTGGCTATCTTGATAAAAGGCCATGATATTACCTAATAGTTGTCCCTGGACGCCATATTCTTCAAGGATCTTCCATAGTTTGCACCTGTTTACTCTATCAGATGCCTTTTCTTGGTCTATAAATATAAGCTGTTTACTTTGATTGTATTCAATTGTTTGTTCGCAGATCTGTCTTAGTGTAAATATTGCATCTGTGCAGGTCTTACCTCTCCTAAACCTAAACTGGCTATTGCTTAACTGGGTCTCTAATATATGTCTTGCTCTTCGCTCCAATATTTTTGCAAACATTTTTCCTAAATGGCTCAAAAGAGAGATACCCCTGTATGTTTCACACTCTCTTTTGTCTCTTTTGTTCTTCCATATTGGGACTATAATAGCTCTCTACCAGTCATCTGAAGCTTCTTGTGCCTCCCAGGCTATGTTAAAAATGCTGGTCAACCATGTTATTGCTGTTGTTCTACACGCAAGTAATATTTCTGTTGTTATACCATCTATCCCTGCTGTCTTTTTTTTTTTTTGCCTTGTTTTAGTGCCATTTCAACTTCGGATTCTAAGATGTTCAATTGTTGGTATTTTCCATGTTTCATTTGAAATGTTTCTGTACCTTGTGTTTCGCAGTTTAACAGTTCCGTAAAATATTCTTTCCATCCGTCTTTAATATCTTTGCTGTTGGTAAGAGGTTTCCTAGACTTGTTATTTATAATGGTGACTGGATTGAATTGTTCTTCTCTTAGCCTCATTGCCTTGATGCTTCTGTAAAATTTTCTTGGTGCCTTAGTGCATAGTTCCGCCAAATGTTCTCCATACTTTGCAAAGATTCTGATTTAGATGACTTTATTTTTACTATTATATAAAATATTTTTATATTTTATATAAAATGGAACGAATTCAGGAGAAGTGATGAAATCAGAGACATGTCTGGTCAACCACTAGTGACAACTATTATAAGAAAGATAATATGGAGATATGTTGGGCACACCTTGAGGAGAAATGATCAAAGAATATCATAGCGGGCATTGAAGTGGGATGCAAAGGGTTCAAGAAAGTGAGGTCGACCTAAGGAGACCCTGAAACGAACTTTGCTGAGAGAGGCAGGAAATATCGGTCTCAGTTCCATGGAGGAGATTGAGCGAGTTGCTCAGGATAGAGCGGTATGGAGAAATTACTTGCAGGCCCTATGTAACGTATAACGGTACGAGATAAATTATTATTATTATTTTTACTATTCATTCTTGCTGTTCTGTATTGGGTGTAGTTGTAATCTAACCATCCGTTGTTAAGTCCGATAAGTTGTTAAGTTGTAGCGAACAGCGATTCTATGTAAATGACAATGGAATGGTCAGATATGTTGTTTTATATGACCGGTTCGCCATAGGGCAGACATGCTAGAGGAAAGGTACCACGATGATTAGGATGAAAGTTAGTTATATAGTCAAAAGAAACGGTATTACTGAAGATTCCGGATTAATTGCAATCTTGCAAAGGCTATGGTAGGTGTGTGAAAGAGCATCGCTGGCCCTGGGCTGAAAGGGACCGAGGTCAGTAGGTGTGAATTAACTGACCCTCATATTTTCTTAGTTAGATTAGCGCTAATGTCATGTTTTTCCAATTTCGGACATAGGTGGACGATCATATTGACGATAACAACGTGACGGTTTTTTTCAAATATATTTTTGAGTGGGAGTGTCCCCATTCTTTTTCTTACACACTGCTAGTTCAATACGAAACGCATTGGGTCGAACTGAAACCTTAACATAAGACATGAGTAACAATTAGTGGTTCAAACGTTTAGTAAGTGCAGTTTTGCACGCGAAACTTAGTTCTAAATAAAACTACAAGTGGACAGACGGCTATCTTGACCTAAGAGATGAGTACAAATTGTATACTCCTTCAGGTCACTCCTTCACGCATCAGTGAGTAACTGTTTAAATTGTTAGTACTTAGATACAGTAAACAACAAGTGGGCGGACAACATTAACTAGGGCGTATGTATAATTTGTATACTCCTTTGATTTACCGCTTCACGCACCAGTGATTATTGTTTTGCAAAATAAGGCGAGAGTGGACCGAATTATGACACCAGAAAACTTGGACACATATTACGAGAGAATCGAGCCTGGAGAGACTCCAGCGTGCAGAGACAACAGAGACTGCATAGACATACAGAGGAGACTCCAGACTCTGGACAGCAGAGACTGCAGAGATCCAGAGAGGAGGTTATCTGATAGACAGAGATGAAGGATCAACGGAGAGGAGGCTGCCTGATAGATTGAATCCAGAGAACGGAACCTGCACAGCGAATAACGAGGTTGGTAGATATTGAGAAGTGTGAGACTAGCTATGATGAAGAGGGAGGAAGCATATCACTAGAGGACATAGAGAGAAACAGAGAAACAGCGATTGCACTATTGCAACGATCATATGATATGTATTGAAGGATCGAATTATAAGAAGACCGCACTAGAGAAATGAAAAGAAGTACACTTGTGAAACAGAAAACATTTGGAGGAACTGAGATGAATGTTTGTTTTGTCGTGTAATAATTTTTTTATGTCAGTCCGAGTACGAAACTTACCTTAGAGGACAGCAGAGCCCTGGCTGATACTGTGATTCTCTAAAACATTGAGTGGAAGTTCTGCTAAGAACTTACAAAAAGTCCACCTTGTCCGAAAGAAATTGCAGTGTTTCGACACGGTACATTGACGGATCTTGTCGGTATACCACTGGGAACCACTGTAGTTCAAAGTCCATCTTGTCCGAAAGGAATTTACAGTGTTTCGACGTAGTGTGCTTTGACTGGTCGTCTCGTCATACCGCTAGAAATTACTGTAGTCCAAATCAGTCGTGTCCGAAAGGATTTGCAGAGTTTTGACCCGGTAAGCTTGACGACTCTTGTCAGCTGACCGCTAGAATCGACTGTAGTCCAAAGTCAGTACGGTCCGAACAAATTACAGTGTTTCGACATGGTTCACTGACCGCTCTGTCAGAGAGCTGTGCGGAATAACTGCAGTACAAGAATTCAAGACAAGAAAACCAGCAGATAAGACATTCAGACAACAGGAGAAGAACTGACGTAGTACCCTAGTCGGAACATTTTCTTTTACTTAACGTATTTATGTTTTAGTTTATTAATATGTTGCTATTTTGTGACTTGTGCTATTGAACTTATGATTATTGCCAGGTGCATACCATAGAAGGGCCATCATTATTATAGGTTGATTTGATATATATAAACTGTATATTTATGTTGTATTACAACACGACCCGAGTTATTTAGTTCATTATGTAAGGTAGTTTAGTGACTGTGAGAGACGAAGCTTTTAGATAGTTGTGACAAACTGTTAATTAACTTAAGAGACAAACCACTGTCTCTCTACGACTATATGCCCAGCAGTTGACTGCAAAATAAGCTGCTCTGAAGATAATTTACTGAGAAATAATTCAGTTTGCATTCGTTTAGATTACAATACATTTTATACAACCAATTGGCTGGGATGTCTTGATGAATTGAGTAGAAGTCTGAACTTCCACACAGTGAATGCTAAATCACGCGTTTATTCAGTATTACTGCAGTCTTTCCATAGTTTTTCTCGAAATATTTTCACCTTAGATCTGTAGATATCAACACTGACACCTCTGATCAGTTATTTTATGTTATGGGATCGACGTCATGGCACATTGGGCATTCCCATTCGTGCTCTGTCCTCCGTTGCAGCAGCCATCCCAAAGTCAATTTGCTTACAGTACCCATGAGATGTTGATTACTATATCTTCTCACTCTACCACGAAGACGACACTGTCCAGCATGTCCAAACTTAACGCCTAATTCTCAAACTCGTTCCAATGTCTGAGACGCGCCCATGTCACACAATGAGAGCACACCTCATTGCTGATATCGGCTCTGTCCATACTTCTGCCCACTTGCGTCGGGGCATTGTTTGCAAGAGAGTCAGCACGCTTGTTACCCCGCACTTCAGCATGTCCAGGCGTGTACAGCCAAGTCATCTTCTTGAGATGTAATCTCCGAATGATGTCCACCCATTCCACACGCATACTTCCAGATTCAATCATTTGAAACCTATTCATCGAGTCTGATATGATGATCGTATGGGTAACCTTTTGCTCAGCCACCCATGACAGAGCACTGGAGGCAGCGGTGATCTCCATAGTCATGCTCGATGTCGTTGTTTCGAAAGCCCCGAAGTCCTCATGAAGTGTGCGACCGTTTCGTTGTGCTGAGTAAGCCCACGATGATCTGGTGCCACGTTTGACAGAGCCATCGGTGTAGATAATGATATCACCTGAATGGGAGTGCTGATCCACGAGTGCAATAATTTCAGCATTGACGACGCCGGGCCATTCTCTATAGCGGAGAATGTGTGCGACCTCTGATCAGTAGTTTTCGACACTGACCAATTCAGGTATGTAGATTTTTGCACTGATTTCCTCAGATTGTAGATTTCTGCAATGACCTAAATTGGAAATAATAGAAACTGCAATGCAGATGACAAAACATAAAGATAAGAAAAACTAAAACGACTCAAAAACACGTATTCTTGATATTTTATATAATAGATTAAATTTGCCAATTGGTTTTTTTGTCAACTTGTAGGAGTAGCCCTAGGGGTGGCCAGCGCATGACAAGCAATAGAATACAATAATAACGTAATAGACTATGTGTTGCACTCTCAAAACAGAAGGGCAACACATGACAACAAGACAGTTACGTAGAACAATGACGTAGGGCAGTGACAGCTGAGAAAATAAGGAGAGGAGAGCATAAACCATTGACATGAAAGGACATGTTTGTTGTTGATGTCGAAATAATATCAATAAAGGCTATGAAGTGTGACTATACAAACATAGTTATTACATCTATGACTGTGGGAAGTATTGTAGTGTGGTTTATTTGTCATCATCATAATAATTAAAGCATGATAGAGCAACTAGCACCCCCCACTACAGCAATCGTTAACAATGGTGTCAGAAAAATAAAAAACATCTGCCCTTAGACGACGTGAACCAGAACTGTGAGTGCCTTGTCGATTGCGCATGGAACGTTACTCTTTCAGCAGGGCGCAATGCTACTCTTGTTCCTGGCCTTGGCGATTTGGATCTGTCGACAGGTTTTTTTGTTCCTAGAAGACTTGACAACTGGATGGGTCACAACCTGATTGTTGATACAATCTTCAGACTGAGTGTGGCGCTTAGCGGTTGCATGTAGACGTTGCTGTTTTGGGGCACCTCTATTTCTGCTTAGTAGCTGCTGATCGCACATCTGAGTACGAACTTTTTGATATTGCATTACATATTTCTGTGGCTATTACTAGCCGCACAAGGAACTGTTTTTAATTACGGTTTGCTAATGGTTTACTAATGCATTACTTGTTTATATTTGCTTAGTATCCTTTATAATATCGTCCCTGGAGGTTAATCATCTTCACCCCTCGCTGCGCCTACCAGTTGGAGTGGTTCTATCTGTCAAGCTCGGATCTGCAGTAAAGGGATATAATCAAGTCAGCTTGTGCTTCGGTGCTTTCCAGTTGTTTACACCTGTTGTTGGTTGATATTGGATTTTGGTCGTGTTCTCCGGATCAAGATATGAACTGTGGTGATAAATTATATGACTGCTGTGTTTATATTTGCTTAGATTGAGTATATGATTATATTATTGCTAGTATCTTTGACATGTACTAACATATTTATTGTGTTTCAGCAGTTTATACCTACTTTGTAATTTATATTTTTTTCCAGATATATTTTCTTGTCTAGATTTGTTACAGTAACATTTTTTTTGCGATCATATTTTGTACCTATTGCTCTCCTTTTTATAGTATCGTTATTATTAAACGATATTGTTGAGTCATCTTCATGGCTCATCGTAATACTAGAGGTGGTAAAACCTGCGAGGAGGCCGTGTTGACGGTGGCACTTCACGAGACGGAAGTGCCGGCCACCTCATGTAGAGATCTCATGTCTCCTTTGGCGCAGGTTAGAGAAAATAGAGAGAATTGGACGGGAGTCTCAGCGTCTTTGCATGATAGTCACGGGTGCTTTCCTCGTCCACCCTGCAGACCACTACGACCATTTGGGGATCGTGACGGTCCTTCTGTGGAGGAATTCTCTAAGGATATACGCCATTTTGGCGGTATTATGCACTGCAGGGCCAGGATAAGATTGATGCATTATTCGAGCATGTATCGAATTCGGTCAGGGGGGAATTAGAGATTCAACAAATGTCTACTAAGGATCCTGACATATTATTGGCTGGGTTACTAACGGTTTTTGGGGATAATAGGTCAGCCCAGGCTCTGCTGTCTGTTTTTTTCGGGTCCACTCAGAGGACTGGGGAGCCCTGTCTAAATTTTTCACATCGTCTGGCGAGCCTGTTTTCGAAGGTCACTGCGGCTCAGGTCAGGAGGGTCGATTCCCTGGATCCCAATAATCTCCGGGACCGTTTTATTGCGTCCCTGGATAACAGGCTATGCTCCAGTATGTTGATCTCCATGGTGAAGAGAGAGCCCTCTACCACTTTTCTGCAGTGCCGTGAAGAGGCATTGCATTGGGAGAATAATCCCATTCCTTCTTCAGATTCTGGAGCCATAAATACCGTGGATCGTCGTGTAGATCAGTTGGAACGCAGGGTTGATGGAAATACGAGGGTCTCGTCCAGCGGACATCGTCAGGACAATTTAAATCATTCCAGTGCCTATGTCTCCCGATTTCGTGGTTCTGATAAGGGACGTGGGACGCAGCTCCACTGCTCGGGGTGCGGATGTACGGGGCATACCGTGGGTAACTGTAGCGGTCCTCCTTTAAACGGATGCCACTCAGGGCGAAGGGCACAACCCCGCTGTTCTGGGTGTGGCCGCGAAGGTCATAGTGTGGGTGCTTGTAGGGATAGTTTTCTAAACAGGCGTCACTCGGTTATGGGGGATCGACCCTGGTCCCCAGAGTGTCATGACTTGAACCATCGTAAATTGCGCGAGGAACAACATTTCCAGCAAATTTGGGATAACATATATCCTGTGAAGAATGACGTGGTTATGATAGTTTCCGAAAGTGATAAGGTTTGTACTATACCAAACTTCTTACTGGATTCTCCCTACGAGGCGGATGTTGATTTTCAGGAAAGTATCAATTTGGTATCCGCTGTTGATAGGTCATGTGACGAGTCGGATACTTTACATAAATTTCTCTGTATAGCAGAGGATGCTTCTCACGATAGCGAAAACATTGTATCTGTTGTTGATGAGCCTAATACTCCCCAATATGTTCCATGCGTCGTCGAAGAGCAGTTTCCAGACAGGCAGAACCAACAATTATTCGTTTGTGCAACTAGCAAGGAACAGGATGTTGGACAGCAAACTCCTGGTGTACCGTGTTGGTGACCACGATTACGTAGAGTGTGATATAGTGATATCTACTATTAGTTCAGAGGAGGTGCAGAATGTGAAACCAACGAGTCAATCGCCACCTTTTGTAAAGCCCCTCCATGACTACGGACAGCGTGTAGGACATGTAAGTTCTGCAGGTTTTAAGCGGTCAGCATTATTAAAAGAAACTCATCTACTTCAACCACATGGGACAGTACGAGCAGAGTCAAGGAGCAAGAATGCAACTAGTGCTAGTTCTAAGATTACTAATGCAGGATTGCAGAAATTAAACAATGCTAATGCCAAAGTGAAACGGCGAGGAAATAATAAGATATTACGGGTTAAGTCGAAAAAATGTAAACACACCTGGGAGGACTCAACTAGTAAGTGGAGGTTATTTAAACGAAAGGTTCCTGACCGTTGCAGTCAGTATGGCAGGGTGCGGAGAAAGGAAAGGTGGCCTCGGTCCATTTTTAGAGAAACCACAGAAGAGAAATTCAATCTGAAGCAGGTTCAAGATTCGCCTGTGCAAGAGACGAATCAATTGACATTGTCTAGTTCCAGTGACATGTCCATAACGACACAAGTAATTGGTGAAGTTAGGAAGATAGATCGCAACCAAGAAGAAATAGTGGTTACAGGATCCAACGAGTGTGCATACAGGCACGCAAAGGGTGATAATCTCCATGTAGGCAAGGGTAATGAAAATATATGTAACTCTATGCAAATAAGCTTAAGAATGTCTGGGTCAGATACTGAAATTTTGAGTTCAGGTTATGAGCAAAATATTAGGTTCAACGCGAAATGTGATTTTAAAATCTGGTCAGATTCAGAGCCAGTGCAACAGCGTGCGCAACTTGTGCGAAATTTTGTTGGTCCGATAGACTATGCGTTGCATCATAAGAGGTGTGGCGTCCACTCCATGACCAGGCCTGTACAATGGAACACTATAGTAGTAATTGGGTTCCTTTTGCTATTTATTAGTGCTGGGGCCCCGTGGTCCCATCAGCATGGTTTGCAAGGTTTGTTCCCTTCAATTTCCGAGCAAGGGTATATTCATTGCCCTCTCCCTTTAAAGATTGGGGTCGTCATTGTTCTTGTCAATATACTTCGGGGGGTACGTACACGGGATACTACTGAGGTGACCCCCAGGGGTGGTCCGTGGGAAGACATCCAATCATGCCGAGGACAACCATTATTTATGTGATTTATACACAACCACATGGAGTTGTAAAACCGATGGGCCTGAATTTGGGCTGGGACCTCGGCAAGGGCCGGCGATTTGTACAAAACTCCAGAAAACCGAGTGTTACAAACGCCAGGACTGCTGTTAGGGATGAGATTGAATCAAATAAGGAAACTATTTGAGTTTTTGTTTGGGACCTGGGGAACTGAAAGATGGATCGTAATAGATCTGTCGAGATTAATAGTAAACCAAATAAAGAAAATCATTGGGTTTTTGATCGGTCTTTAGACTATGAAGGACGCATTGTACTTCCTCATTTATTGAGTTTATCTGATATTGAGCCCGATAGGCAAATCCTTTTGGAATTGGCTTGATTCCTTGTGGGGTTTGGATGGGTTGTAATTTTAATAATTTTAATAATACCTGTGGTTATATATTGTGGAGTCAAACTTTGAATATTATTTGATTCCGGTTGATGGTTGAACGGACAATGAAGTCTCATTAACTTCAATGTGATTGCTATATGTGGAGGTTTGTGGATTGTGATACATTATTGAGGCTGCATGTTAGTAAATTGCAGATATTTGATATATTTGGGATGTCAATTTATTCCTGGGGTTGTGGGGTGATTTTATTGCCTCATGGAGGTTATATGATGTCGATCCGAGTATTTTGGATTCTTGGATTATTTATTCCCTGGGATTGAGGGTTGGTTAATATTGATATATTATGTTGATGGTGAGGAGTGTTGAGTTGATTATAAGATTGGTGTTGTAGCCTTTTTAGGATATATTTTGTTTATTTAAAAATGTTTTCAACTTCGTTGCCTCTTGAAGGAATTGACAATGCAGTACCACCACCCGGGCACTGGGAGACCGGAGGATGCAACCTCAAGGTGCTCAAATGGGGTTATAATTCGGTCATTGATGATCGTCATTGTGCGACATTTTACGTTTTTCGTGCTGGGGTGGAGTAAGGGCTCTCAGATGCTGGTCATTTCCTGGGTTGGTCGGTTGGGTATATATTGTTACCTCAATGGTGCATAAATACTGTTGCCAAATGATATGATACAGTATACATATAAAATGTGTTTTTTGTGTGCCATAATCAAGTCATAACTAGTTTTTTTTTGAGTTTTCAGAATGTTCGTTCTAACTTCGACTGGCATGATTGACAGGGGATTAATATAGTGACAGTTGGCGGGTGCCACCCCGAGTCCAAGTACAGCCACCTCGCATTGCCCTCCAAGTGGATTGACATGCCATTGCATTACCCTGGGATTTGTCCAATGACATTTTTGTGTGACTGAATTTTCTATGTTTATTTGTTTCAGCACATATGCACAGTGGGTTAACTTTAATGTCCGCCATGGTCGCCTATGGCCAGTTGACGAGTCACGTTCAACAACGTGTGGTGACTAGTTCCCATTTAGCTCGTTCAACTTGGTCCTCCTGAGAACCCGTCAGGATTTTCCTCCCCTCGACCGTGGTTGATTGGTTATAGATTAAGTGTTGTGAAGCCACGTTCCGTGACGTGTGGTACCTTGTGTCCATTCAGCTGTCACACACCTAATGAACCCAATTATATCATATACCTGTGCACTTAATATTGGAGTGTCGCCGTTGGGGCAACGGCGAAGTCGCCCGGGAGGTGTAGGAGTAGCCTAGGGTGGCCAGCGCATGACAAGCAATAGAATACAATAATAACGTAATAGACTATGTGTTGCACTCTCAAAACAGAAGGGCAACACATGACAACAAGACAGTTACGTAGAACAATGACGTAGGGCAGTGACAGCTGAGAAAATAAGGAGAGGAGAGCATAAACCATTGACATGAAAGGACATGTTTGTTGTTGATGTCGAAATAATATCAATAAAGGCTATGAAGTGCGACTATACAAACATAGTTATTACATCTATGACTGTGGGAAGTATTGTAGTGTGGTTTATTTGTCATCATCATAATAATTAAAGCATGATAGAGCAACTAGCACCCCCCACTACAGCAATCTTTCACGAGAATTATATTGCATCAGGTTTTACTGGCAATCGAAATGAGGGACATTGTAATCTGTTGTGGTCAACCGACACAGTTTACAACCAAGCGTGGAGAGAAACCGTTTTGTTAATGGGAAAGCATCCTTTTTTAAAGCGGACAGGACATGTTTCTTTAATAGGTACTTTGATATAATCTCACCGGATACTCAAGTAGTCGACTTGACCTAGGTCACGGAACGTTACTAGGTCAGGATAGACGACCGGGGTTCTAAGATAATCCCTTGCCTGTAATATTACGATTTGGGTTTCTATAAGAAGTGTAACGTTGGATTCCATTGTATAGCCCTAAGAATAACTGTGAGAAGACATAGCAATGCGACTGTGAGTGGTGTAATACTGGGGCCAGAAGCTACAATGTCTACTAAACGTGCTTCAAATTGGTGCAACCCTCTGGATTTTGTTCGACGGCGCCACATATACTCACTTATGTACAAAGGCAAGAGATGTCGATGTGTTCCACTTTGTTTCTTGTTTCGTTCCTTTTGAGTATCCTGTGAGATTGTATCAAAGTACCGGTAAAACTGCTAGTATATCTTTAAAAATCAGGTGATAGTAATTGTATGTATGTCTATTCCCATTGTTTTAAGATATATGGACATCTTACTCTCTTGACATTTTTCAAGATGGTATCTTTCTTAGATGGGGAGATGTACAAGTTATAAAACCGGACTATTGGCTCGTCTCAATATCTAAATTCCAACTTAACGAAATGGCTATGACAAGTTAAACAAAATTTGTTATATCCATGTCTCAATATGTCACAGGTCCCATGTTAAAGCCATGATGACTCTTAGTATAACGTATTTTAAACACATTTTCTTAGAGATGCGTGTAACGAATTTGATAAGTGTTCTGTCTACTATACTGTAGTCCCTGCGTTCGATTCATGCTGGACATTTTTTTCTTTAAACACATCGATAAATTTATAATCTGAATAAATTTACTTTGTTAATTGTTATTTTAGCCGATTTTATGGGGGATGGTGCATGTTTGTTTAATATGCTCAGTCTCGCAATGTGTAGGACTTGAACATTTCGGAAATTATATAATTTTGTGATCTATCGAAACTAATGTAGTTAGAGATATGCGGTAGGAGAATGTTAAGAATAGAGATGAATGAAGGCCAGAAACATGGAGACAGAAAGATGAGGAAATCTTAGTTATTAGACTTGACTACAAGAGTCGGAGGAGTGTAAAGGTGATTAATGAGGAAACTAAAAAGGGGAACAACTTGGAAGATGAGGGAAAAAGGATACACAATATAACTGTAAAAGCTGTATTTCCCGTGCGAAGAAAGGGAATAGCTGCTAGTATATAATAAGACATAAGATTTAAGCAAAATAGACGGACATATATAAACAACGATCATGCCAACAACACAAACATACTAAACTATATTCAGCATCAAGACAAAAATTGTAAAGACACATTGACAATCTACATTAAACCAAACAAATTAAATATCTCAATGATAATTAGTCAAGATAAAAAGGAATAGGTCGACTACAGACACAATACACAATATATTCATTTTTCTGACAACACAGATGTGATACGTTAGACATGCACACCATAACCAAATAAGACTCAGAAAATTAGTCCTGATAAATAAGATGAATGCTAACTGCTACTCTGGTCAAATTTATGGACATTTTAATAGCAATATTTTCAACAATAAACATTATAAAATATCAATATTTACCAATGTGCTATTTCGCTCTTAAATATCGATTGTCATTTGGAAATATAATTGTGGAAATGACATTTCATTATGAAAAATGACCGTTGTTTATTTCATTATAACGCCACGATACTAGTCTACCATACAATTAGATGTTATGTATACCAACATTAGGCAAACATGATAGAATAATCATACTAAGTTTAAAACTAGCAATTATATATGTCGCATGACTACTATTACATAACTCGTATGCGCTATAAGTATTGGTAATAGTAATATAAAATGTTGTCAAATCAATAAAAGCAGGCTGTGTTTACATCACATAATCGTACATCACAAAATCGCAGATGATATATTGACGCCAATGATAACATGCTACTCGTGAATAATAGTTGATCATTTAATAATTGTTCAGTTACTATGTTTGATAACAGACCACTGAGATAATGTTAACAATTATACAGAGGCTCAGACAAATGTAATATTAAATAAAATGACCCCTGGTTATATTTGAGATGTTAATATTTGAACTGATTCTTTTCTTCTTTGTTTCTAGCGTTAAGTTACGCTTAAACGAACCTTTTGCAAATATAATCTAACACATAGTTCCTCTAAAATATATTGACACATAAGTAACTTACACAAATAGTCCTTCTAACAACGATTTCAAATATCATCTTACACAGGTAGTTCTTCTAACACTATTGTTTGAGTACTAAAAAAATCTCCTTTATAAATGAGATTCTACTCGTACATAACTCCGGAATTAGCCATATTTTGTTTTTTATGCATTTAAATGCGTATAATATATGTTACATACTACAAAACATATGATATTACCATAATACATTTTTGTTAATATATATATTTTTTAAGATGTCTTATCTCGTTGATTAAAGCATGCTTCTTGTTCTTCTTTTTCTGTCTTAGCTGGCTATCAATTCATATGTAGTCAAGGAGCCTGGTATGACGCATCTGTCTGATTTTTGTGTAAAAGCCTACCTACCGTCCAAGTTTTACTGCAGTCTCCACCTTTTTTCGGTGTCCCTAGCCATTCAGGCGAACTTTTTCCGACTTCAGTGGTAAGAGCATGATTTTATTACATTTCCAATAGTGCCGTCATTTTTGGATCATTCCTGCAGACGTGTTTTCACTTGCTATTGTCAAAAATCACACATTTGCTTATAAAATGGCATCTAATGACTCAGATTACTATCCTGATCAAGACTAAAAGTGTTAGTTCTTTATGGGCTGATTACTAGACCAGTTCTGCATTATTTTCTCTTATTTATTTATTATTTATTAATTGGTGTCTCCAAAATATGGAAATATTTAGAAGTTACAAATTTCCTGATTACTGCCTTATTGTCTCTGGGTACATTTATTGTTGTTAGGGTAGCGACCCTTAGACAACCTTCCTTTTATGGTTGTTCAGTGTCATCTACCCAGGTTACCGATCTTTTATGGACTACTTGGTTTGCCTACCGTCCAGTTTTATGTACGGTTTGTTCCGCTAGGCTTTGATTGTCCTCAATATAAATGCAAGTCAGTAGTAGCTCACTGCGTGCGGAAACAATCACTGGCTTCAAGCATCTGCTGTGCTTTCCAGTTTTTCTGCACATTTGGGTGATCCACTCAACCCCTACGCTTGCCACGTCCCTTCGTCGCTCCACCATCAGCGCCGTGTACATCTGCCCTGCCGGTGGGCCCATCCGTGCATAGTTTGCATGCGTGTTCGCTCTGCACCGGTGCCTGCCCACCATGTTTATTGGTTCTCCCCGCGCACGCATTCACCATGCCTCTATACTGTCCGGACACAGAGCTCAACTCGGGCCACCACGTTACGGCTCCTAGTTTCGCCTTATGTGGGCCCACGTGCAACTCATCTCGGGTGCCCACCTCCGGACCCAAGTTTTGCCCCACGCAGACCAACGTTTCTTCCCTGGATGCACCCATCGGAACTCAATTCGGGCCCCCACCTCATGGCTCCAAGTTTCGCCCTATGTGAGAACACGTGCAACTCAACTGGGGCCCGGAGGTGGTTGCCCGAGTTTCGTCCCACTCGGGCCCACGTCTCTTTTCTGGGTGGACTCCTCATCCCTTTGTGTTTATCCGTTCAGCTTTTCCCATCAGCCAGGAGAGATGTGTATTAATAGTCACTCTGGGATTCCGCTCGTCTGTGTTGCGAGCGGATCATTCAACGTGACTACGTTTGCATCCTTACTTTTACCAGCGTAGCACTCCTCGATCCCACTCGCTTAGACAGATGGGACCAGTGTATGTTTCAGGGTCACCATGTGGATGTAAAGTAGGATCCTGATTAGTGCTAGCTCACTAAACCTGGAGCGGCGCTGTCCCTTTACGACTTTGACCCCACCTCACAGTTCAGAAAGCAATGAAAAACTACTGAACGTAAAAGTGGTGCCTAGAAAATCGACTACTCGTTTACTTTGGTTGATGGTAAAGTCCTTTAAGGGGTTTAGCTGTCTAAAAATTTATTTTTGTCAAAAACATAAATTTTTCAAAGTGTTTAGTTCTATAAAGTACAACATTCGTACTATTGATTACACATAAAATTATGTTGTTTTTTTTTGCGGATTAGCATTACAACATTAATAAGAAACAATTATATAGTATAATAAACAATAATAAGTATCATTTCTATACCTTGTTTTCAAATTCCAAGATTAAAATTGAGTTTTCTCAGAACAAATTTTTCCAATTTTTGTGTCGGAAATCTTGGAGATTTCACTAATACTAAAGCTAGATACACGAAATTTAAGGTGAATATTCAATATATCATATATCATGTTGAAAACGAGGAAGACCAAGAGAGACTCTGCGTAGAACCATCACCAGAGAAGGCTCAACGATGGGCCTAGTAAACATTAAAGACTTAAAACAAATAGCAACGAACCGCGAGACATGGAGAGCTATGACCTCTGCCCTATGCGCCCACAGGCCCAAGAGGAAAGACTAACTAACTAACATGTTGTAGCTACCGATGCATTTCAAATTACATATTTTCAAATATTTGATTGTATAATAAATTTTTAATGCAAAATGATGGCACATTTTGTGTGGCTTTTGCCAAGCATAAGTTTAAAATTTAAAAATAAATATTTATTTGAGTCTTTACAGATAATAAATGGACCAGTAGCTGTAAAAATGCTTACATTTTATGAATCATCCAGTTATTTCTCAATATATTTGTTTGTTTTGTAAATTGTAGGTTTCTAATAACATGTATTTTTTTAAAAGATGACCGCTGCTGTCATGGCAACCATGCAATTTTTTAATGCATTAAAATAGACTACATTCTTAGGTTAATATGATGAGTATAAAATGATTACTCTAACGGAATTAATAAAGAAAATAATTTTTTCGAAGCTAAACCGCTTAAAGGATATGTTAGGATTTTAATACACAAATAGCATGAAAATAGATAGTGTGAAAACCTTGTTTTGTCAAAAATAATATTTTGACTAGTGAAGTGTCTTTTCAGAAAATTGGTACGACACTGCCGGTTTGTTAGGTGAATTGCCGTATTGTGAGAGTTAATCAGTCGGTACATCATTTTAAAATAAAAACATCTATATTGCTACCATTACAGTATTAAACAACTTTTGACATTGACGTGTTAGGTCACTAAATCTTTCCCCAAAAAATTACAAATAATAAATCCCGATTGTATAGTTAGTTATCGTTGTAATGACAAAATTTGAGCTTTAAAGGTATTTTTTAATTTGTATTTTCTAATAAATAATATAAATATGTTTGTTGTGGTTTTTTTGTTTATATGTTTGCAGATTGTGAATGTAGAAACAGTTTAAACCATTCATATATTTATGTATGTACATGAAGAACTATAACAAAATAACTACGATATTTCTATTGTGTTTATTAGTTCACGCTTCCTGATCGCTTTTTTCGATAGTGAACTTTGACTATTAAAGTGAGACGTAGATAACACTTCCTACGTAGATAAGACGTAGTAAACAACAGCCTCTGAAGATGAATAACGACTCTGGATCTGGAATGTTCTTGGATATAAACACAAGTACTGTTGGTCAGTTTGTAAAACTAGTTAGTCTCAAAGACAGAGAGATATGTGAGATAATAAATTCTGTTGTTATAACTAATACAGTCAGTCTATTTGGTGTAGCTGCTAATGTGATGAACATTATAGTATTCTACAAGCAAGGATTCAACACTACAATCAACATCAGCTTCTTTGGACTTGCTATCTCCGACTTATGCTCTCTGTTAACAATTATATGGTTCGGTGTTTCCGTTAACCCGTTATTTTTAAATTACAACCCCTATATGGCCCCGTATGAGGTCCTATACCTCACTGCAGGATTACCTCATATATGTTTTGCTAGAATCACAGGTTGGATAACTGTATTTATCACAGCAGAAAGATGTTTATGTATAATGATGCCACTAAAGATCAAGCAAATTATCACACCAAAGATAACAGCAATAACTATATGTTTCATATATGTAGTTATCATTGCTTCATTTTTACCAGAGTACGCGACTACATATATCGGCTGAAATTCTACCAGAAAGAAACAAGACAATGCTAAGATTGATATTCACATCTAGTCACAAGAATGTGGAGGGTGTGGTCTTCTTCCTGTTCTCTATTCTTGGATCAGCATCATTTGCTGCTGTCATTATTTTTACCGTCATCCTTGTCATCCAACTCAAGCACAAATCAAAATGGCGGAGGGTCGCAAACGCTGATAAGAATTCAGAAGGATCTATTTCTACAAGAGAAAGAAAAACTGTAACCATGGTGATTATGATAGCAACCGTGTTAATTGTCTGCTATACACCAGGTGTCGCTATTTCAATGGCTACTTTCATAAAACCACAATTTAGCATTTTTGGATTGTACGTTAATATTTTCTTTGTTTTATGGACAATTGCTTTCATTTCTGATGCCTTCAACTCTAGCATCAACATATTTCTCTACTACAAAATGAGCACTAAATACAGAGACACGTTTCGTCACATTTTTTGGTGTAAAGTTAAACATGAAGTACTTGTGTAGTACCTAATCTAGAAAGAAGAAACATATATTTGTCATTGTTACATTGACTTGCCTATAACAATCTAGTCCACAAGTGTTGAAACTATGCATGGAATGATTTATGACATTATTTAGTGGTCTCGATAGTGAAGGGATATGGCGAAACAACTGGTGCCAATTCTTGCCAACTGACTTCCAGCTTAAAAGTACAGTGAATTAGGACCTTTATGATTCACTTGAATTGAACTTCTATCTTCTTCTTTTGTCGTCACACTGCTACCGGGTTGTTGACCAGTGTCGTGGTTTTCCGTTTTTATCTTGCGCTTTTTCTGGTGGCTTGGGTGATTGTTTTTTTTCTTTTTGACAGGATTCTGCTATGCCATCTAACCATCTTCTTCTTTGCTATCCTCTCGCTTCTTTCCTGATGTTCTGTTGTAGAAGAATATGTATACTGTGGAATTTGGATGAATTCTTAATAAGTTGCCAAACCAATTCATTCTTTGTTTCTCATTGCAATTCAAGCAAGGTTCTGTGCCAACCATCTTTCCTATGCTGATGTTGGTGACTGTCTTTTCCTGTGTTTTCTGTAACTTTTTCGCAGCACCGTATATCACATATAGTTTCCAATTTAAACATGAACAATGAGTAAAGCGCAGTCGCAAAACAATAAGTATGTGAAAGCGGTGCTGCGAAAAGTTACCAAAAACCCCAGAAAAAACAGAACACAAACATCAGCATAAGAAAGTTGGCATAGAATCATGCTTGAATTACATTTAGAAACAAAGAATTTAGTAGTTTGACCATTAGGACATATGCCAATATGGTGATATAACTCATTATGACCAGCAGGTTATCAGGTCTCAGGGGAGTTAACACATTCAGCCCTACTTTGCATAATGCCTTACAAAAGAGTCTCTTACATTCTCTAGTTGTTCTTCATTTTATCTCATGTTACATGTCAAACATAAGACATCAACATATTTCTTCCATACAAACCTGTCTAGTGTAACCCATCTTAGTTCAATATAGTTCTTTCTAACTTCTTATATCACTATCTGTCTATAGTTCATTCCCATGCCTCTCTAGTTCTTTCACTACCCCTCTTGCCTCCCGGAGGTGGATTATAGAGTACGATTATGTTACTGCGATTATGTTTACGTGTATGTCTATTATGTTTACGCGTATGTCATTATGTGTAGCGTGTATATTTTATGTGTACGTGTATGTCGATTATGTGTACGTGTATATCTCTTGTATATGTCGATATGTGTACGTGTATATTCTATGTATGATGTATTAGTGCGTGTATGCCGATTATGTGTATGTTAATGTCTATTATGTGTACTGATGTCTATTATGTGTACGTGTATACCGATTGTGTGACGGGTATACATATTATGTGTACGTGGCTGTCTATTATGTGTACGTGTTTGTCTATTATATGTACGTGTATGCCGATTGTGTGTACGGGTATGTATATTATGTGTACGTGGCTGTCTATTATGTGTACGTGTATGCCTATAGTTGATTATGTGTACATGTATACTGAATACGAGTGAGTATATGTTGATGATAGAAGCCATCAATAATGTTTATTATTACTATAATCTGAAATGAGATGTTAACTAAATTCTTGATGAAGGTTTCAATAGGTTTCTGGTATAACACAAATGTGTTTAGCAAATTATCTACATTTAGCAAGTATGATTTCAAAAACAATCTGGTCTCAATTATTTACTAAAGCGAAATATCGTTAAGACAATACATGTGAAACAGCCAACAGTGGAGACAGTCAATTAAATATGATGAGAATAACTTTGAATTGACGATTCCTACAGTTTCGTTATGTTATTTACCATCATTAACTCAACATGTTCTGTTGATGAATTAATCAACAATTTTGTTCATGTATATTTCTTCTTGTTAAAATATTAATGAACATTATCTATTTTGTGACAATCGGGAATACTGCAAAACAAGAAAACAATTACAAATTTGATGAAGTTTAATTTGTGATTTAATAGACATCGGTCATAAGATTAATTTGATGCTATTGGGGTATACATATATGTATAAAAATGAAAGTGAATTTATAACATGTAACTTGTATCTCTCCAGTAGTAATATGTCCATTGTGGAACGTCGCTTTTATCACTTCCCGCAAAATGTCTGTCTCTAGCAAGTTATCCCGCCTCTTACAGCGTCATCTTCGATGTGTCTTTGTTGTCCTGCTGTCACATCCGTTCTGGTCTTTCCCTGCTTCGTACTCCAAAAACCACGACTTCCATTACCATTCTGTCCAAACCACTGTGACGTTTAACGTGGACATAATATTTCATGTTCCTGGACATGATGTTATTTATCAGCCATTGCGCCTCGATTCGCAGGTATTGTATGATGTCTATATTTATTTTCTATTTCAATCCAGGATGTTCAAAGAACTTTTCTGTAACACCTAACTCTACACGACGTGATATATGAAATAAAGGACATGGTGCTGATTAAAAGATACCTATACTAAATTGTGTTAGCGTAAAAGTGTATTGAAAAAACAGCATGTGAAAATGTTTTACTTTAGTATGAGTATGCAAGCACTTCACTTATGTCGTATGCACAAGTTCATTACAGAACATTTTGGGAGGGATAATCCAGTCATGGATCTAAACTTCTTTTTACACTCTCAATTTGAGGCCATCTGGTAACCTTACTCAGGACGCTGGCACTATTGACTAACCCAAATTCACGGGTGAACCGAGAAAGTAGATTACAACGAAAATTACCTCTGGTGAGGAGGAAGTATCGGATCGAGGATTCAATTGAGTAGGTATTTTGTATGATCATAGGTTTCTAGGAAATAGTAATGCAGTCTTCTTTTAAAGTCACTTTAACAAAAGTGAGCATCTTCCACCTATGTACAAATAAATTGACTCCAAATAGTTGCTGGATAACTGGAAACAGTAAGAATATGTAAGTCAAGACTGCTGTTGAATTCCCAAATCTTACAGAGAAAGTCACCATTTCAATAAATTCAAGTCTGATACAATAAGTGAGAACTACTTTTACCACACCACAAACAAAGGTCATAGCAATAGTGTCATCATCTGACAAACGCTTTAAATCGTTTGAAGGACGCATCAGGGATAAGATTGCAGGTATAAACTCCTCACAAGAGGCCATATCAATGCAGATAAATCTATTTGTAATCTTTGACCTAAGGTTAATCCTTAAAGATTGTGTATTTAGCAGTCGTAGATGTTTACATTCTCTACTTCTGAGACATAGTGATACTGTTGTACTGCAACAACCCACAAGCTTCGAATGCGCAAACAGGGCAGTTGATGTTTGGACAGGCGCCATAAATCATAAGATTGTGACCTGATTGAAAGTCCGCCTAAAAGTACCATTATGGGTTAGCCAGTAGTGTTTCAGGCGCAAAGAAAATGCAGAGTAAACTGACAAATGTCACCATCTCCATCCTAGACCATAAATTCAATGAGGCTGACAGAAACAGAGTAGCTGTTGACCAGCATTTAAAAAAGTTGCGCTTAATCGGAACATATCGAATCAATCTCATTCTCGCTTCGTAAGTGACAAAATGGGAAGTTCTAAATTCGTAAAGCGCAGCTTTGGAATTTGTCAAAATAAATGTTGTGTTTACATCTAATGAATTATCTCTCTTGCACGACATGTTATTGACAATAAAAATTGAAAACAGGCAGTGATGGGCGAGGCAAATATGTTTGCGAAGCCCTAATGAAAAGATTGAATGTTTCACCGATGCAGACTGTATTACTTCTTGTACCAGTTGCGTATATTCCCTACAATTTAGGGGCTAGCTTTGACAGATTAAGTTAGCGGACCATATCGAATGACATATTTCTCTTAGGATGAGCAACTCTTCGAAATATCGCTTATTACATATTTGTGTTACTTAGAATAATCTACAATTGCATGATTTTATTAGCTAGCACAAATTGTACGAATTTTAATGATTATTTATTTTGAAAATGGATAGTAATGTACTTTGAATAGTAATGATATTTCAGATACAACTTTGAAATAGCTTACATATTGTCTAAAATATCTAACAATGATTTCTTTCATAATGAGTAATATTAGATATAGTCTTAAATAATAATTCACTAAAATATAATCTATCTATATTTCTAAGTTGTAGTTTGGCTTATTAAATCTATTTAAGTGGTATTTTATTAATTTTTAAGTTGGAAAAAGGACTTCTTTTCCCACTAACTGCAAAGACAGGAGTGTTGATAAAATTGTCAGAGCGTCTACAGTATTGGATACAAAGTAATTAAGTTATTTTGCACAAATAATTTAAATCATCCAAAGGTTTCATGAAATATAGTAGCATATGGGATACATTACGTAGTTCTTCTTAAAGATAATTTGCATTTATATATAATACACTTTCGACCAGAATTATTGAATGGTCTCCACAGTACACCCTACGAACCTAACTGGTTATGGGCTTTACTATTATTATTATTATTATTATATTGAATGGAGACTTGTACAATAATTTTCTAGCGTTTTGTCATCAATATCCATGAGTTTTTAAATGTCATATAAAAACTGAAAATTATTTCTATGTGTTTCCAGAAGCGTTCATTCACAGATTGGTTATTGGTCTTGGTTACTTGATGTCTCACTGCACTCCGGCGGACCATAGGTGCTCAGTTTCCTCAACAGATATCGAAGAGTATGCATACTTATATTTCAGTTGCTCGCTGATTAAACGTATTACTCACTCTGCCCCTCATGCATTCAGTTCTAATGGTACAATGGGTAACTCCAAACTGCTTAAATCGATGGATCGATTCAGAGTGTCATTATCAAACAGGCAATCGCGAAGAGACAGAATAAACAGAATAACTTCTCCCTTATCCATCTTCAACTCCCCAACAATCGATGTCGGTGATGCAAGCCTGACCACTCTCTCATTACCGTAAACACCCGCATGCCCAGGATAGTATATCCACGTACACCTCTAGAGGTTAGAAACTTCTATAGACGACATCCACTCATACCGAAACATGTCCTTACATCTTGTGAATCATCGACTGAGAATCAGATACAACAACGGGCCATGTAAATGAAGTAACATAAATCCTTCAAGGCAATTCAGAATATTAGCCTGGTACATTGCTCACTTGCTTTTTATAGCAGTCATACCTGCAGGTATATCGGAATGTTCATTTCCCCTTTCAAATGCATCCCCTGGGTCAGAAATAAAACTAATTTATGTCAGCCTACCAAGGACGACCAAAACAAAACTGTGGCTGAGTGGTTAAGCCCTCTGCCTTGAGAGTCGAAGGTCGTGGGTTCTAATCCAGACCGCGCCGTTCTGTTCACAAGTGCAGTTTTTTCCAGAGACCACTAGGATTGTTGCCGGAGCTACGGAGTTCGTGCTTTGTGCAATACTCTCGCAGGTGGCGTACCATTTCTGCTGGAGGGACCGAGCCAGATGGGTAAAACCCGGTCAATGAAGTCAATCCTTCGGCTTTTAAAACCCTTTTCTAAAGACAAAGGTGACAGCAGGACATTAAATAAACCTTGACCATGACCCTGGAAGAGTCAGGAGAACTTGCAAGAGACAGATAGCTTTTCAGGCGGTGTGTGTTGAATGCGACGTTCCGCAAGGGACATGCTACCACTTGAGTTACCAGTTATTACTGCAGTCTTCCACTATATCGATAACACTTCATGAGAAGAGAAACAGACTAAGCATAATATATGAACAAATAAGATATAACACATGGACCACATATACAAGTTAGATTTGATATACACGATAGCTCTGTCAAACTAAAGGAACATGATAAACTAGTAAAGTGATAGCAACAACTTTACAAATAGCACAGCATACATGGAATATAATAGAGACAGCAATTCAGATGCCAAAACAGAACAATAACACAGACTAAACAGACACAAAATACACACTTTCTTGACATAGTATGTATATATATATATATATATTGATATATAATACACCACACAAACACACACAATACAAGACTGATAAATACAGAGATGAATATACTGTATAACTTAATATGATATAATAAATAAAGATTCCAACAAACTAAAATATATATATATATATAAACTAATATATCGACAATACAAACATGACAAACTAGATTGCGTATCCAGACACAACAGTTAAAAAACATTGATAATCTAAAATAGACCAAACAGAAGAAATATCACAATGAAAATCAGTATAAATAAAAAAGATGCATGCTAAATGCTAATATGGTAAATTTATTGACTTTTAAATTCTCAACAATAACTTATTACAAAATGTATTACAAGTTTACTACAAAAAAATAATACAAAATTATTACAAATATATTAGCAAATTATTACACATTATTTTAAAAAATCATTAGTCTACTATTTCCCATTTAGCTATAGATTGACGTTTGAGAAATATAATTGTAGAATATTGCATTTTATCATGGAAAATTATCGTTGTTTATTCCCCATTAATAGTATGGTACTAGTCAACCCTGCAAATACCTGTTTCGTAACATCATTGAATTAACATCATTAAATAGTCCTAATACGTTTCAAACTAGCTGTTAAATTGTCACATGATTACAATTACATAACTCGTATGAGTTATAAGTATTGGTAATATTAATATAATATTTTGTCAAATCAATAAACGTACTGTATTTAATTTTTATCGCATCAGACAATCGCATATGATATCTTCACCGGATTGATAACGTTAAGCGTGAATACTATGTTATCATTTGATAAATGTTCAGTTACTAAGTTTGATAACAGGACACTGACAGAATGTTAATATTTACATAGAGGCTCGCTCATGTGTTGCAGAGGCCAACAAGAGGAGTAAAGAATAGTAACACTGCGACCTACAGAGCATGTCGCAAGAGACATCTCACCCTTAGGGAATTTATAATATCAGCCTAGTTCCTTGTTCGCCGATTTGTACAGCAGCCATACCTGCAAACCTATCCGCGCGTTCATTTCCCTTAACCTGCATGCTCTGCCTGCTCTGCGCACAAATATATGTATGTATAAATGAAGAATGTATTAAACTAACTAAGATATTCCAATTGTGTTTATTTTTGTAACACATCCAGATCGCTTTGTTTGTTGGAATAGTGAATTATATCCATTTAAGAGAAACGTAGATACGCCTTCAACTTAAGCCACTAGCAATGAAGAACGACTCTGCTGTTTCGTTTGTTTTGGTTTTAGGTACTACTACTGTCAGTCAGTTTGTGCAATTAGTTAGTCTCAAAGACAGAGAGATTTATGAGATAGTCAATTCTGTTGTTCTAACTAACACAGTGAGTCTCTTTGGTGTAATAGCTAATGTGATGAATATTATAGTTTTCTACAAACAAGGGTTCCACACTACGATCAACATAGTCTTTGGACTCAGCTATCTCTGACTTGTGCTCTCTGTAACAATAATATGGTTCGGAGTTTCTGTAAACCCTTTATTTTAAGAATAATGATTATATGGTACTTATGAAGTCCTATACTTGACTGCAGGGCTTGCTCATTTATGTTTTGCAAGAATTACTAGTTGGATAACTGTATTTATCACAGCGGAAAGGTGTTTGTGTATAATGATGCACTAAGATCAAGCAAATTATCACACCAAAGGTAACTCACAATAACTATATGTACGTGTATGCTGTTATCATTGGTACATTTTTACCAGAGTACGCAACTTCGTATATCGGCTGGAAATTCTATCCAGAAAGAAACAAGACAATGTTAAGATTGATATTTGCAACCAGTCATGAGAACGGGAGGTTTGATCTTCATCTTATTCTCTATTTTTGGATCAGCATCGTTTGCTGCTGTCATTATTTTTACCGTCATTCTTGTGGTCCAACTCAGACAAAAATCAAAATGGCGAAAGAAAGCAAACGCTGATAAGAATTCAGAAGGATCTATTTCTACAAGAGAACAAAAAACTGTAACCATGGTAATTATGATAGCAACCGTGTTAATTGTCTGCTATACACCAGGTGTCGCTATTTCAATGGCTACTTTCATAGAACCACAATTTAGCATTTTTGGTTTGTACGTTAATATGTTCTTTGCTTTATGGACAATTGCTTTTATTGCTGATGCCTTCAACTCTAGCATCAACATCTTTCTCACTACAAATGAGCACTAAATACAGAGATACGTTTCGTCACATTTTTGGTGTAAAGTTAAACATGAAGTACTTGTGTAGTACTCAATCTAGAAAGAAGAAACATATATTTGTCATTGTTACATTGACTAGCACCATAATAATCTAGTCCACAAGTGTTGAAACTATGCATGGAATGATTTCTACATGTATTTGTAGGTCTCGATAGTGAAGGGATATGGCGAAACAACTGGTGCCAATTCTTGCCAACTGACTTCCAGCTTAAAAGTACAGTGAATTAGCACCTGATGATTCACTTGAATTGAACTTATATCTTCTTCTTTTGTCGTCACACTACTACCGGGTTGTTGACCAGTGTCGTGGTTTTCTGATTTTATCTTGCGCTTTTTCTGGTGGCTTGGGTGATTGTTTTTCTCTTGTTGACAGGATTCTGCTATGACATCTAACCATCTTCTTCGTTGTCTTCCTCTCGCTTCTTTCCTGATGTTCTGTTGTAGAAGAATCTGTATACTGTGGAATTTGGATGAATTCTAAAGTTGAAACATTTCATTCTTTGTTTCTCAGTGCAATTCAAGCAAGGTTCTGTGCCAACCATCTCTCCTATGGTGATGTTGGTGACTCTGTCTTTTCTTGTGTTTTCTGTAACATTTCGCAGCACGTATATCACATAGTCTTCCCATTTAAACATGGACACTGAGCGAAGCGCAGTAGCAAAAAGATAAGTATGTGAAAGTTACCAAAAATACAAGAAAAGACAGATCACCAACATCAGCATAAGAACGTTGGCACAGAGCCATGCTTGAATTACATTTAGAAACAAAGAATGTAGTGGTTTGGCCATTAGGACATATGCCAATATGGCGATAGAACTCATTATGATCAGCAGGTTATCAGGTCTTATGGAAGCAACACATTCAGCACTACTTTGCATAATGCCTTACAAAAGAGTCTCTTACATTCTCTAGTTGTTCTTCATTTTATGTCATGTTACATGTCAAACATAAGACATCAACATATTTCTTCCATACAAACCTGTCTAGTGTAACCCATCTTAGTTCAATATAGTTCTTTCTAACTTCTTATATCTCTATCTGTCTATAGTTCATTCCCATGCCTCTCTAGTTCTTCCACTACCCCTCTTGCCTCCCGGAGGCGGATTATGTGTACGTGTATGTATATTATATGTACGTGTATGCCGATTATGTGTAATGTGTATGCCGATTATGTGTACGGGTATGGAGATTATGTGTACGTCGATGTCTATTATGTGTACGGGTATGCAGATTATGTGTACGTGTATGTCTATTATGTGTGTGTATGCTGATTACGTGTACATGGATGTCTATTATGTGTGTGTGTATGCCGATTATGTTTACGTGCATGTATATTATGTGTACTTGGATGCCTAGTATGTGTACGTGTAGGCTGATTGTGCTTAAGTGTATGTATATTATGTGTATATGAATGTCTATTATGTGTACGTGTATGTCTATTATGTGTACGTGTATTTATATTATGTACGTGTGTGTCATTATGTGTACGTGCATGTCTATTATGTGTACGTGTATGTCTATTATGTGTACGTCTATTATGTGCACGTGTATGTCTATTAGGTGTACGTGTATGTCTATTATGTGTACGTGTATGTCCATTATATTTCCGTGAATGTATATTATGTGTGTAATAGTATCAGGTGGGGCTGGGGAAATATAACGTTAATTAAACTGTTACGTTTCAGAGCTAAGAGCCGACTGGAAGAATAGCTGGAGGCGGAATTCTATTGACGGCAGGTATAGTTACTACAGGTGACCAGCAAATAAGTTTATGGCAGGTAATTAAACCTTTACAGTCCGGTTTCCGGGGAAGTTCAGAACAAAGGTATTTCTGGAGCTTTATCCAGGGGGAAAGAGGTCAAACAGGGGTGTGAATGACAGAACGACGTGGCAGTAGGCTTCAAAGGAACAGGCAGTCTAGGCAGGTAAATTTCCTGACCACCTGAATGGGTCTAGTAACCAAAGGATTGTTGGTTTTGGATTGGCGGATAAATAGACGAGCAGAACACAGAGAAGAGAATAGCGGTGAGAGAGCTACGAGAAGTTTGTTGAAGTGAGGTAGTTACCATCAGAACACAGAGCGGTGAGCACAGTCAGCGATAGAGCTAGAGTACAGACACAGAGAGTTGAACTTAGAATAGAAACTTAGCAGAGGAAATTAGCCGAAGTGCTTAACAGAAGAAATTAGCAGAAGAAGTGAGCAAAAGAACTTAGCTCGGTACAGACACATAGAGAACATGAAGATAGAGAACTTGAACAGAAACAATGTATGCTGATGACTGTCCGAGTGGGGTAAGGTATCAGGCTACTGGAGTTATTGTGGACTTAGAACTCACAGGTTAGAATTAAACCAGGTGTAGAAGTCAACCCGATATACCAGTGTTTACCAGTAGAGAGATATTACAAGTGTTACTAGATAGACAGAGATATCACGAATATACTGATATAAAAGAAAGTGTTTACCAGTCAAACAGATATACAAGTGTTTACCAGTAGAGAGTTATTACAAGTGTTACCATATAGACAGATATATCACAGGTTTACCAGGTAGATAGTTATTACAAGTGTTACCATATAGACAGAGATAGCACAAGTGTACCAGATAGACGGTATATTACAAGTGTTACTAGATGGACAGAGATGTCACGAATAGACTGATATAAAGAAAGCGTTTACCCGTCAAACAGATATACAAGTGTTTACCAGTAGAAAGTTATTACAAGTGTTACCATATAGACAGATATATCACAAGTGTACCAGATAGACGGTATATTACAAATGTTACCAGAAGGACAGAGATATCACGAATAGACCGATATAAAGAAAGTGTTTACCCGCCAAACAGATATACAAGGGTTTGCCAGATAGACAGCGGTTACAAGCGTACCGGATAAATAGAAGTTACAAGTGTTCCCTAGATGTTAGATATTACTTTGTGAACATTTACAATATTAGTTAGTAGCTATATTTTACATCGTTATGTGCATTGTTATGTGTTTTAATTTACTTGTTGATATCTTTTCAGGATTTTAATTATTTTATAGATATACGTTTTTTGTGTGTATTGAAATAGATAAATAAATAAAAGTTGAGAAGCAGATTTGATTCTCACATAGATGAGAAACGGCCATTTCGTTTAGTAGTTGTATGCAGTTAATGTTGAGCGAACAGTAGTAACAGTCAGTACGTATAATTCTCCCTCGTACAAATGGTACCGTGACCAGGATTTGATACGATAACCCCGGTAGATTTTAGACTAACCACTATAGATCACGTAGCCATGAAGTAGAAATAGAAGTACATGCCCCTGATACAGATAACATGAGCCAATGTTAGGTTGATAGATCATTGTAATGAATAGAAAAGAAGAGGTTAGAGTAAAGCGATTATGTGCAGATATCAGAGAGAGAATGGTGTTTTAAATTTGAAATAAATTAAGATGTTCCGTACATTATATATATATATTTATATATGTGTGGTTAGAGAGTTGTTAAACATATATATATTTATACAATATCAAATCAATACTAAAGACATGCTCGGATACAGCGCCTGGGCCTGATGGTGTTCGGTACAGTCACATAAAATGTCTGGAGGACAAAGATCTTGCTGAATTATGCAAGATTTTCAATAAAAGTATCCATACTGGCACTATTCCTGACGATTGACTGCATAGCTATCTGAGACCCTTGCCTAAGCCTGGAAAAGATCTCACAGGCACAAATGGATATAGAATTACCTTGCAAAACACTGTCGGCAAACTGCTTGAAAAATTCATAGCTCGTAGAGTTTCAAATATAATGGAGACAAATGGTCTTTTCCCTCCACTCGGTGGCTATCGCCCAGGAAAGGACACCTGGCAATGCAGCGGTCTTTGCAATGATGCGTATGAGGGTTTCAGATGGGGATGGAAACGGCAGCCGCCTTGATTTGCAGGACGCATATAACAATGTCTCTTACACCTTACTTATGCAGTTATTGATGGATATGCAGGTGGAAACACGCTTGGTCAAGTGGATTGCTGCTGCACTTTTTTGAGCGCACGTTATCAATGCGTTGCGGTTCATGGGCATTACAACCACAACAGGTCCTAATGAGCCTTCCCAGGATCACCACTCGCCAGTCCTTTTCAATGTATACACCGTCGGAGTAACCAGCACACAAAGGGTCGGAGTTGGCAGAACAATGTCGTACGCCGATGATATTCTGTGTATCGCATGGGCAGGACAGAAATGAGATCGCATCTGCATTACAGTGTGAGCTGAATAGATTGTGACTGGTGCAATGAATTCGAAGCGAATGTGAACCTCAGCAAGGCCTCTCTAACATGGTTCTCTTAACACTCACATAGTAAAGACACCTACCCCGGTTGTCAGCATGTGTACAAAGACATTGACAGAACCGAAACACTAAAGTATCTTGGAATAACAGTTGACAGAAGCCTGTCATTTAAGAACCATGTTGAGAACGTAATTATAAAGGCAAGAAAAGGGCTAACCGCTCTCAAAGTTATGGCGGGGGCGGATATTGAGCAACGCCTACTACTCTTTCTTTATCAAGGACTAGTGCTGAGCGTGGTGGACTATGGCCTGGTCTTCTAACTAGAAGCAGAACATCGCTGGATAAGTTAGAAAGGATCCAAAATGAAGCGATGAGGCTTATACTGGTTGCAACGTGACACTTCTTGTGCGGCAATGCGCTATGTCATTGGATTGCCAACGATGGCCACGAGACACAAAGTCGCACAGGTAAAGCGTATCTGAGAGTTTCTGCGGACACAAATCATCCTCTGCACAAATCCATAAATAAGAACAAAGGAAGGCGATTGAAGAGAGGTCGATCCTGGATGGCCGAGGCAGAGGATATTATTAAACAGGTCTGTACTCTAAATGAGCTGAGGCACGGTGACGAATGGATGCCTATATCAGAGGATATGACTGCTTACGCCAGGGTTATCAGCACACTTGGACGCCGCTGAGAGAATGGCCCGGGCGTCGTAATGCATAAATTCTGCACTCGTGGATCAGCACTCCCACCCAGGTGATATCATTATCTACACCGATGGCTCTGTCAAGCGTGGCACCAGATCATCGTGGGCTTACGCAGCACAACGAAACGGTCGCACACTTCATGAGGACTGCGGGGCTTTCGAGACAACGACATCGAGCATGACTATGGAGATCACCGCTGCCTCCAGGGCTCTGTCATGGTTGGCTGAGCAACAGGTTACCCATACGATCATCATATCAGACTCGATGAGTATGCTTCAACTGATTGCATCTGGAAGTATGCGGGTGGAATGGGTGAACAGCATTCGAAGATCACATCTCAAGAAAATGACTTGGCTGTACACGCCTGAACATGCTGGAGTGCGGGGTAACGAGCGTGCTGACTTTCTTGCAAACAGTGCCCCAAGTGGGCAGAAGCATGGACAGAGCCGATATCATCAATGCGGTACGCTCTCAATTGTGTGACATGGGCGGTCTCAGACACTGGAACGAGTTCGAGAATTAGGCGTTGTTTGGACATGCCAGACAGTGTCGTCTTCGTGGTAGAGAGAGAGATATAGTAATCAACTTCTCATGGGTACTGTGAGCAAATGGACTTTGGGATGGCTGCTGCAACGGAGGACAGAGCACGAATGGGAATGCCTAATGTGCCATGACGTCGATCGCATAACATAACATAACATAACATTTATACAGTAATGAAATTATAAGCATTTTATGATGAATATAAATCTTTTGTTGAGAGAAGACATTGTTAGAGACAATTCAAGGGACTGCTGAAAAAGGTACACGGAGAGAAGAAAACATGTTCGATAGATAAGATTGACAAAATAAGTCACTCGAGATCACAGGGATAGAAACGGAGAAAATGTTAGAAGAGAAGTTGGAGAACAGTGGAGGAATAAAGTATGAGAAAAATAGTGTTACAGGTGAACAAGAAGGAAATTATAGGAACACATTAACTGATGATGGTTATGCTACTGCTTATGAGATTAGTGTCAGCTATAGTGATACAGATGTTGAGATGAATGACAAAGATTATGATAATATTATTAATGTTATGGATATGTATGATGTAGTGAGAAATGAAGATGAGGAAGGTGTCTTTAATGTCAAGGGGACTCGAACTGAAAAGTTTGTTGGTCACTTTGAGCCTATAGTTAAGAAGTGGAAACCAGCATGTTTTTCTTGTGGGGGTTTCTGACATTTATCAGGCATTGTTTTAAGAGAAAGATGAGGTGTTTCTCGCGCAGGAATTTTGGTCATTTTGCTTGACAATGTCCGAAAAGAAATAGAAATGTATGTAACAGAGATAAATTAAGGAGATCAAGTAGTGATATGTCTATAAGAGATAGAAGTGTATGTAACAGAGATAAATTAAGGAGATCAAGTAGTGATATGTCTATAATAGATAGAAATGTATGTAACAGAGATAAATTAAGGAGATCAAGTAGTGATATGTCTATAAGAGATAGAAATGTATGTAACAGAGATAAATTAAGGAGATCAAGTAGTGATATGTCTATAAGAGATAGAAATGTATGTAACAGAGATAAATTAAGGAGATCAAGAGTATATGTCTATAAGAGATAGAAATGTATGTAACAGAGATAAATTAAGGAGATCAAGTAGTGATATGTCTATAAGAGATAGAAATGTATGTAACAGAGATAAATTAAGGAGATCAAGTAGTGATATGTCTATAAGAGATAAAAATGTATGTAACAGAGATAAATTAAGCAGATCAAATAGTGATATGTCTATAAGAGATAGAAATGTATGTAACAGAGATAAATTAAGGAGATCAAGTAGTGATATGTCTATAAGAGATAGAAATGTATGTAACAGAGATAAATTAAGGAGATCAAATAGTGATATGTCTATAAGAGATAGAAGAACTTATGCGTTGAGTGTTTGTGCTGAAATAAGAAGAAATAGAAGGACTGACGCAGTGTCATATGATACAGCAATCAAGAGTGGAGGAGAACTAAAAAGGTTTATAGATAAGGAAATTCAGGTAGACACAGTTACGTTAAAGGAAAATGTCGTTATGAAGGAGACAAACTTACAATTGCAGATACAATTCGATGACATGAGTAAAACTTGTCAAGATCAGAGAGATGAAATACAGAAACTGAAGAAAGAAGTTTTCCTGCAGTCAGGAAGAAGAAGTAATACATATAAATATCAACAAGTTTTGGAAACTGACCTCCAACATGGTCACCGCGAGCTAGACGAGATGAGGATTCAATATTTAAAGTTAGAGGCCATTAATCAAAAGTTGATAGAAGATAATAAACAGCAAAAAGAGGAATTGCAACAAGTTTCTCTGGAGTTAGCAAATTGTAAGACAAAAGTAAAAGAACAAGAGGAAGAGATACAAAGATGGTATGACTGCTGGGATGATCAAAGAAAAGAGCAACGAGAACAGATAAATTGTTTTGAGCTAATGTGTGAGGAAGAGACAGAAGGGTTGAAGAAGGTGATACAAACATTAACGGAAGAGGGCACAAAATACGCCCACATGTTTAAGGGGATGTCCGAAGAACATAAAGAAGAGATTTATAGTATGGAGCAAAGGAATTGGTTAGAAACAGAGAATTTTAAGAGAGAAATAGAAAGGTTAAAAGATGACAACGAACAACTGGGTAACATGATTGGTCAACTGAATGAGGAACTAGACGCAACAATAAGTAGGAAAATGAAAGTCGACAAGATGATAAAGGTGGAGTTAAACTTACAGGTAAAGAAAAGCTGAAACTGAAGAACCCAGTTAGTGGGAAGGTGATTCAGAAGAAAGAAGTAGCAGCCGTGGTCCAAGGAGTGAAGGAAACCAACAGAGTAAAGAAAAAGAGAGAGATAACTGCTAGTGAGGAGAGAGCATGCTGGAAAGAAATGGAGAAGTCTGTAGAGAGGATGCAGCAAAAATATCGTGAACAGAGAATAGAAGAGACAGGCCTTGCAGCTGGGAGGAAATAGGTGGCAGAGGTTAGAGTAAAGAAGAAAACAGAGACGGCCGACCTTACCAAGGCTGAATGGGATGATTTCGTGGCAACCAAGAAAATGGAGATGGCAGTTATTAGAGTAAAGGAGAGGGAAATGGAGAAGGAGGGGAAACAAAAAACAGTATATCATGTAGGTGGGAAGAGACATGAGGCGTGGATAAAGCGGTGGTAGAGATGTATGAGAAAGAGATGATTGTCAGTAGAACTATATAAGTGAACATGAGATATGATATTTGATGGGATTTTTATTGATATTGACATGTTTTGTGGTTAGATATGAAGTGGTTTATTTAGCATGTGACGCTACATGATGGTACAATATTGAGATGTTTGTTATGTGAATATGTATAATAATACATGCCTTGATGTAGAGGAGGTAATGAATGATTTGGTGAAATCAAGAGTAGATTTCATGCATTTGGAAAAGTCCTTGTTAATAGCATTTGATGGACTGAGCGGGGTGGTTAGAGTGATCACTGAGATGCGTGACGTAACACGTGAGTAATGTAAGTCGCGAGGTGGAACTTACTAGTACTGATGTTTTGAGAGGAGGATAGGACCTTATCTTGGTGGGTAACATAGGGAATACTTTCCAAGTGTTATTTTGTGAAGTTAATGATGATTCTTCATGAGCCAAGTATGCCAGTAAAGAAAACGGTTTTTCTTCGTATAACTGGAAGTGGTAGAAAGATCATCGATTTAGATGGCGCCATGAGTGGAGTTCTGGTGATGCAGTAAGGAAAGCCGGTGAGAGTAAAGGAGTCACATGAGGTGTAGCGATTGTACACTCGGCGGTTGTGTTTCGCGTGAAACGATGAATTATATACGTACTTTATAGAGTGGCTGATAGGTTGTATATAATGAGTTACGAAATGGTGACTCATTATATTTTTGTAATCAGGTTGAATTGGTGTAATGAAGCTTGATTGATGTTACATATTTGTTTTTTTTTTCTTAAATGTTGAATTTTGGATTAGGGACTTTTCATGATTTTGATTGATATTTGAAGTTTTGTTGTAATGTATTTTGAAAATTGTCTTGTTGGTTGTGGGATTGGTGTTTGATATTGATATGTGTGTATAACTTATGTATGCAATGATAATGAATGATTAATAACCATTATTGATTCACTATGGTACGACTAAACCGTAGAAATGTGACTGGTGGAAAACTTTGGCAGAACCATGGAGGGAGAAGGGGATGAAATGTTCTTTCCACAGAGGAGTAACGGTTCTACACGGTGGGAATATAACTCCAGTAGAAAAGAGTTTACATGCACGTGTCAGTGTGTGTGGGGAAAGTAGATTTGGGCTTACTAAACAATGTTTTGGTACAGGAGGGTAAAATTAAGTGCAGATGAACTATGTTGAGAGGCTTTGATGTTGTGATGTTTATATCGGTATTTTTATGTTGTAATTCAAATGTATATGCTAGAATTCAAGTAAGACTCACATATTCTGTGGGCTGGTATGAAAATGTTAATGTCACAGGTATGTACTACATATCTGACAGAGGTTAGGGGCTTGAAGATTCATAATGAATCTTGAAAAATAATTTGGGAAGAGAATGTAATAGTGTCAGGTGGGGCTGGGGAACTATAACGTTAATTAAACTGTTACGTTTCAGAGCTAAGAGCCGACTGGAAGAATAGCTGGAGGCAGAATGCTATTGACGGCAGGTAGAGTTACTACAGGTGACCAGCAAATAAGTTTATGGCAGGTAATTAAACTTTTACAGTCCGGTTTCCGGGGAAGTTCCGAACAAAGGGATTTCTGGAGCTTTATCCAGGGGGAAAGAGGTCAAACAGGGGTGTGAATGACAGAATGACGTGGCAGTAGGGCTCTCAAAGGAACAGGCAGTCTAGGCAGGTAAATTTCCTGACCACCTGAATGGGTCTAGTAACCAAAGGATTGTTGGTTTTGGATTGGCGGATAAATAGACGAGCAGAACACAGAGAAGAGAATAGCGGTGAGAGAGCTACGAGAAGTTTGTTGAAGTGAGGTAGTTACCATCAGAACACAGAGCGGTGAGCACAGTCAGCCGATAGGAGCTAGGAGTACAGACACAGAGAGTTGAACTTAGAATAGAAACTTAGCAGAGGAACTTAGCCGAAGTGCTTAACAGAAGAAATTAGCAGAAAAAGTGAGCAAAAGAACTTAGCTCGGTCCAGACACATAGAGAACCAGAAGACAGAGAACTTGAACAGAAACAACGTATGCTGATGACTGTCCGAGTGGGGTAAGATATCATACTACTGGAGTTATTGTGGACTTAGAACTCACAGGTTAGAATTAAAACAGGTGTAGAAGTCAACCCGATATACCAGTGTTTACCAGTATATCGATATTACAAGTGTTACTAGATAGACAGAAATATCACAAATATACGGATATAAAGAAAGTGTTTACCAGTCAAACAGATATACAAGTGTTTGCCAGTAGAGAGCTATTACAAGTGTTACCATATAGACAGATATATCACAGGTTTACCAGGTAGACAGTTATTACAAGTGTTACCATATAGACAGATATATCACAAGTGTACCAGATAGACATTATATTATAAGTGTTACCAGATGGACAGAGATAATACGAATAGACTGATATAAAGAAAGGTTTACCCGTCAAACAGATATACAAGGGTTTGCCAGATAGACAGCGGTTACAAGCGTACCGATAAAAGAAGTTACAAGTGTTCCTAGATGTTAGATATTACTTTGTGAACATTTACAATATTAGTTAGTAGCTATATTTTACATCGTTATTTGCATTGTTATGTGTTTTAATTTACTTGTTGATATCTTTTCAGGATTTTAATTATTGTATAGGTATATGTTTTTTTGTATATTGAAATAGATAAATAAATTTAAAAAGTTAGAAGCTAGATTTGATTCTCACATAGATGAGAAACGGTCATTTGTTTAGTAGTTGTATGTAGTTAATGTTGAGCGAACAGTAGTAACAGTCAGTACGTATAATTCTCCCTTGTACATGTGTGCGTATATGTCTATTATGTTTACGTGTCTGTCTATTATGTTTACGTGTATGTCTATTATGTTTACGTGTATGTCTATTATGTTTACGTGTCTGTCTATTATGTTTACGTGTATGTCTATTATGTTTACGTTTATGTCTATTATGTGTACGTGTATGTCTATTATGTGTACGTGTATGTCTATTATGTATACGTGTATGTCTATTATGTGTACGTAGATGTCTACTATGTGTATGCCTATTATGTGTACATGTATACTTAATACGAGTGTTTACATGTTGATGATAGAAGCCATCAATAATGTTTATTATAACTAGAATCTCAAATGAAATGTTAACTTGAATTCTTGTTGAAGGTTTCAATATCTTTCTAGTATAACACAAATGTGTGTAGCAAATTATCTACATTTAGCAAGATATGATTTCAAAAACAATCTGGTCTCAATTATTTACTAAAGCGAAATATCGTTAAGACAATAAATGTGAAACAGCCAACAGTGGAGACAGTCAATTAACTATGATGAGAATAACTTTGAATTGACGATTACTACAGTTTCGTTATGTTATTTACTATCATTAACTCAACATGTTCTGTTGATGAATTAATCAACAATTTTGTTCATGTATATTTCTTCTTGTTAAAATATTAATGAACATTATCTAGTTTTGGTGACAATCGGGAATACTGCAAAACAAGAAAACAATTACAAATTTGATGAAGTTTCAATTTTGTGATTTAATAGACATCGGTCATAAGATTAATTTGATGCTATTGGGGTATACCTATATGTATAAAAATGAAAGTGAATTTATAACATGTAACTTGTATCTCTCCAGTAGTAATATGTCCATTGTGGAACGTCGCTTTTATCATTTCCCGCATGAAAAAATGTCTGTTTCTAGCAAGTTATCCCGGTTCTTCCAGCGTCATTTGCAATATGTCTTTGCTGTCCTGCTGTCACCTCCGTCCTGGTCTTTCCCTGTCTCGTACTCCAGGAACCAAGGCTTCCATTACCATTCTGTCCAAACCACTATAACGTTTAACGTGGCCATAATATTTCATGTTCCTTGACATGATGTTATTTATCAGCCATTGCGCCACGATATGCAGGTATTGTAGGATGTCTATATTTAATTTTCTATTCTCAATCCAGGATGTTCAAAGAACTTTTCTGTAACACCTAACTCTACACGACGGGATATATGAAATACAGGACATGGTGCTGATTAAAATATACCTATACTAAATTGTGTTAGCGTAAAAGTGTATTGAAAAAACAACATGTGAAAATGTTTTACTTTTGTATGAGTATGCAAGAATTTCACTTATTGTCACTGACCGTTCAAGTTTCTAGGGTACAAGAAATCATGGCAAGGGGTTCGAACCTCAAGTTTCCTTTAAAGATCACACTTGAAGGATCTAACCTTCAAGTACTTTTGAATTTTTCGAAGACTCTCTGAATGGTGAGGGACACCAGTCAAATAGTAGAAGTAGGCCTTTACGCAAAAAAATTCAGAAGCGTAATTTTAGGCGTAATGACTAACGCCTGAATTTACAGCATGCGAACACAGAAGAAGAAGTAAAGATTAGCCGCAGCACTGACAATATGTATGGGAATACACCTCTGTGAGTAGAGGAGGAGATAGTAATCGTGTCTTAGGTATTCAATATTAGAGCATGAGGAATATTCTGTGTACATGATCACTGGAGGTTTTTCTAGTAGAGAGAATTCAGTAACTGCAGTTTCTTTCTTTTTTTTTTGTTGTTGTTATTTATAGGTAGCTATTTATATTCCTAAAAGTAGAGCTTACTTCCCTGATTTGTAGCAAAAATATTATTTTAGTTGTACTTTAGTGTATATGTTTTGCTGTGGATTGCTGAGGCTCAGGATGCAATTGGTAGGCTTAAATATGTATAGTTCAAAGACTGTCTGTATTTGTTATTTGTGCATTTTTTTAAAAAGTCAGCTTTAGTATTTCTAAATAAATAATCAAAGAGTCTGAAATTAACAATAATATGGATATGAAATTGGAAAACAAATACAATTATATATAGCTCAACACCAACAAACCAAATGGTCAGTAAAGCAATTCTTGATAACATCCTTCTCTGTACACTTTTTGTAAACGTACAACTGAATATTTCCAAATGCGTTTTCACTTCAAGATTCGGGGTCAACAGCGCAATTCTAGGGACAACGTTGCGACAGGTGAAGTGAGCTGACTCTATTCTCTCTCTCCAGACCGATGTACCAGATATACCCATAAACTTTATTAATGAGAAAATCTGATTCATGCAGCCTTAGCTTTGATGTATTTTACGTCACATCATCAGCACCATTTGGAGCTTTGGTGATTATCCTTCAGCGATGTGTCCGGTTTCAGCCAGCGTTTACTCGGTTTGCTCTCCGTTCTGTAGCCATAATTTGTTTACGGTGTGGGGTAGTTAGCCCTACGCCCAACCTCCTTAGTCGCCTCTTACGACATGCGTGGCTAGTGACAGTGGTTCTATTCCGTACACCTCAATTTGGGCCCCGGTAACCACTCGGACGCTTGCACTATTCACGATCCTACCCACCTCCACGTGTTGACCCAGGAAACTGACAACGGTTCAAGTCTGGCTAAGTGGGTAGGGATCGAGGGAGAGCTACAAGTAGTGGTTATATTGCAAGGACGGAACATTAATGCAGGACAAAATCTCTGAACAAATGCACACATCTCCCGTCCGATATCTGATGAAAAGTTGCCCAAATCGTTGCTGAAACGTAAGAAATGGTAGTATACGAGTCATTCGTGAATGTATCCCAACTCTTTCAAGAAAATAACAAAAAATTGCCAGCTGTTGGGCAAGAATCAATGAGAACGGTACGCAACAAATCAAAGGTCTCTGCAAGTGTCTCTGAAAACGCTGTAACGTATAGTGACGACATGGGAAGATTGCGGTAAAACCTGTACAAGAGGTCAAGCGCAGATAAATCTATTGGGTAAAGTTTGACAAGTGCAAATCCTAATGTTGTGTTTTAATGTCTGACGAAAGGCCTCTCTGAATCATACGGGCACTGTACTGCTGTAATAACAACTAACAAATCCGAAAAAAATCAGGGTAGGTGATGTTTATCGAGCGCAAAATACAAGTTGCTCTCATAGCGCCTAATGAAAGACCTCTCTACATTATTTGAGCGTAGCCCCAGTCCAGTGTTCGGGCCAAGGAAAATGCAGAGTAGTCACCAGTTTTCGGCAATTTCTAACAAATTAAATTAATGAGGCGACGGGTTAGCTTTGAGCCAGCATTTAAAAAGTTCAGTTTTCGGACCATATCGAATGAAACTCGTTTCTGTTTTAAAGATAAAATACTACCGTCTGCCCAGCGTGTTCGTAGCGTGTTGGACTACGGGTGACAAAGTCCTCTGTTAGTGCGGGTTCAATTCCGCGGGCTGGCAGAAAAGCCACAGGTTCCCCAGATTTATGGTGTTCGTGGCACCGAACCGAAGGTTTACGATGTCCATGGCATTTAAGTTGGAGAAACTTCTTTTCCCACTAACTGCAAAGACAGGGAGTGTTGATAAAATTGTCAGAGCGTCAACAGTATTCGGTACAAGAGTAATTAAGTTATTTTGGCATAAATAATTAAATCATCCAAAGGTTTCATGAAATATAGTAGCTATGGGATACATCATGTAGTTCTTCTTAAAGATAATTTGCATTTATATATAATACACTTTCGACCAGAATTATTGAATGGTCTCCACAGTAACACCCCTACGACCATAACTGGTTATGGGCTTAACTATTATTATTATTATTATATTGAATGGAGACTTGTAGAATAATTTTCTAGTTGATGTCATCAATATCCGTGAGTTTTTAAATGTCATATAAAAACTGAAAATTATTTCTATGTGTTTCCAGAAGCGTTCATTCACAGATTGGTTATTGGCTTTTGGTCACTGTGCTGTCATCACTGCACTCCGGGCGGACCCATAGGTGCTCAGTTTCCTCCAACAGATATCGAAGAGTATGCATACTTATATTTCACGTTGCTCGCTGATTAAACGTACTACTCACTCTGTCCCTCATGCATTCAGTTCTAATGGTACAATGGGTAACTCCAAACTGCTTAAATGCTGCAGGTATATCGGAATGTTCATTTCCTTTCAAAGCATCCCCTGGGTCAGAAATAAAACTAATTTATGTCAGCCTACCAAGGACGACCAAAACAAAACTGTGGCTGAGTGGTTAAGCCCTCTGCCTTGAGAGTCGAAGGTCGTGGGTTCTAATCCAGACCGCGCCGTTCTGTTCATGAGTGCAGTTTTTTCCAGAGACCACTAGGATATTTGCCGGAGCTACGAAGTTCGTGCTTTGTGCAATACTTTCGGTAGGTGGCGTACCATTTCTGCTGGGGAGGACCGAGCTAGATGTGGTAAAACCCGGTGCAATGAAGTCAATCCTTCGGCTTTAAACCCTTTTTAAAGACAAAGGTGAGAGCAGGACATTAAATAAACCTTGACCATGACCCTGGAAGAGTCAGGAGAACTTGCAAGAGACAGATAGCTTTTCAGGCGGGGTGTGTTGAATGCGACGTTCCGCAAGGGACATGCTACCACTTGAGTTACCAGTTATTACTGCAGTCTTCCACTATATCGATAACACTTCATGAGAAGAGAAACAGACTAAGCATAATATATGAACAAATAAGATATAACACATGGACCACATATACAAGTTAGATTTGATATACACGATAGTTCTGTCAAACTAAAGGAACATGATAAACTAGTAAAGTGATAGCAACAACTTTACAAATAGCACAGCATGCATGGAATATAATATAGACAGCAATTCAGATGCCAAAACAGAACAATAAGACAGACTAAACAGACACAAAATACACGTTTTTGACATAGTATGTATATATACATATATTTGATATATAATACACCACTCAAACACACACAATACAAGACTGATAAATACAGAGATGAATATACTGTATAACTTAACATGATATAATAAAATATAAGATTCCAATAAACTAAATAATATATATATATATATATATAAACTATTACATCGACAATACAAACATGACAAACTAGATTATGTATCCAGACACAACAGTTAATACATATTGATAATCTAAAATAGACCAAACTGAAGAAATATCACAATGAAAATCAGTATAAATAAAAAAAGATGCATGCTAAATGCTAATATGGTAAAGTTAGTGACTTTTAAATTCTCAACACTAACGTATTACAAAATGTATTACAATCTTATTACAAAAAATAATACAAAATTATTACAAAAATTTTAGCAATTATTGCAAATTATTTTTAAAAAATCATTAGTCTACTATTTCCATTTAGCTATAGATTGACGTTTGAGAAATATAATTGTAGAATATCGCATTTCATCATGGAAAATTATCGTTGTTTATTCCCCATTAACAGTATGGTACTAGTCAACCCTGCAATTACCTGTTGCGTAGCACCATTGAATTAACATCATTAAATAGTCCTAATACGTTTCAAACTAGCTATTAAATTGTCACATGATTACAATTACATAACTCAGCGTTATAAGTATTGGTAATATTAATATAATATTTTGTCAAATCAATAAAAACGTGCTGTATTTAATTTTTTATGCTCATCAGACAATCGCATATATACTTCACTGGATTGATAACGTTAAGCGTGATTAATATGTTGTCATTTAATAAATGTTCAGTTACTAAGTTTGATAACAGGACACTGACAGAATGTTAATATTTTCATAGAGGCTCACTCATGTGTTGCAGAGGCCAACAAGAGGAGTAAAGAATAGTAACACTGCGACCTACAGAGCATGTCATAAGAGACATATCTCCTTAGGAATTTATAATATCAGCCTAGTCCATTGCTCGCCGCTTTGTTCATCAGCCATACCTGCAAACCTATCCGCGCGTTCATTTCCTCTAACCTGCATGCTCTGCCTGCTCTGCACAAATATATGTATGTATAAATGAAGAATGTATTAAACTAACTAAGATATTCCAATTGTGTTTATTTTTTTAACACATCCAGATCGCTTTGTTTGTTGGAATAGTGAATTATATCCATTTAAGAGAAACGTAGATACGCCTTCAACTTAAGCCCCTAGCAATGAGGAACGACTCTGCTGTTTCGTTTGTTTTGGTTTTAGGTACTACTACTGTCGGTCAGTTTGTGCAATTAGTTAGTCTCAAAGACAGAGAGATTTATGAGATAGTCAATTCTGTTGTTCTAACTAACACAGTGAGTATCTTTGGTGTAATAGCTAATGTGATGAATATTATAGTTTTCTACAAACAAGGGTTCCACACTACGATCAACATAAGTTTCTTTGGACTCGCTATCTCTGACTTGTGCTCTCTGGTAACAATAATATGGTTCGGAGTTTCTGTAAACCCTTTATTTTTAAGTAATAATGATTATATGGTACCTTATGAAGTCCTATACTTGACTGCAGAGCTTACTCATTTATGTTTTGCAAGAATTACTAGTTGGATAACTGTATTTATCACAGCGGAAAGATGTTTGTGTATAATGATGCCACTAAAGATCAAGCAAATTATCACACCAAAGGTAACCACAATAACTATATGAGCGTTATGCTGTTATCATTGGTACATTTTACCAGAGTACGCAACGACGTATATCGGCTGAAATTCTATCCAGAAAGAAACAAGACAATGTTAAGATTGATATTTGCGACCAGTCATGAGAACGGAGGGTTTGGTTGCATCTTATTCTATTTTTGATCAGCATCGTTGCTGCTGTCATTATTTTTACCGTCATCCTTGTGGTCCAACTCAGACAAAAATCAAAATGGCGAAAGAAAGCAAACGCTGATAAGAATTCAGAAGGATCTATTTCTACAAGAGAACAAAAAACTGTAACCATGGTAATAATGATAGCTTCTGTTTTGATTGCGTGCTACACACCAGGTGTCGCTGTTTCCATGGTTACTTTCTTCGAGCAAAATTAGCATAGTCGGATTGAACGTTAATATTTACTTTGCTTCTGACGATTGCTTTTCTTTGATGCCCTCAACCCAGCATCAACATCTTTCTCTACTACAACAGAGCACAAATACAGAGATACGTTTCGACAATTTTTTGTTGCAATGTGAAACATAACGTACATGTAATACCTAACCTAGAAAGAAAAACATTTAATTCTCATTGTTACAGTGACTTGCGCCAAAGAATTATACTAAAGGGCGTTTTTAATTCTAAAACAAATGGCTTTGCAAGAGCATGGATTTTGCCATTGTCCACTAAAGTTAACTAGACGGTATGAACAATTTGTTTTAATTCTAGCAGAGAGAGTCTCAGCTGATGACAGAGGAACTATTCAACTAAACAGTTAGGAGTGTGATATTCAAGTTTATTGAAGAGAAACAATAACAGCAGAGTAAACTATAGGTTATGGTTTTTCACTTGAAAATAATATTTTCTTCTTCTTCTTCCAACGTTTTCAGACATCGATATGTATGCTTTTAAAGTAGTTAGTGGTCAACCGGAGTCCATGTACATCTTTATATAACTTGTCTTGGACTGACATAGATTTGTATGCTTTAAAGAGTTAGTAGTCAACGAGTCCATGTACATCTCATATAACTTGTCTTGGACTGACATCGATTTGTATGCTTTTAAAGTAGTTAGTGGTCAACCAGAGTCTATGTACATCTTTATATAACTTGTCTTGGACTGACATCGATTTGTATACTTTAAAGTAGTTAGTGGTCAACCAGAGTCTATGTACATCTTTATATAACTTGTCTTGGACTGACATCGATTTGTATGCTTTTAAAGAAGTTAGTGGTCAACCGGAGTCCATGTACATCTTTATATAACTTGTCTTGGACTGACATCGATTTGTATACTTTTAAAGTAGTTAGTGGTCAACCGGAGTCTATGTACATTCTATATAACTTGTCTTGGACTGACATCGATTGTATACTTTTAAAGTAGTTAGTGGTCAACCGGAGTCTATGTACATCTTTATATAACTTGTCTTGGACTGACATCGATTTGTATGCTTTTAAAGTAGTTAGTGGTCAACTCGAGTCATGTACATCTTATATAGCTTGTCTTGGACTGACATCGATTTGTATGCTTTTAAAGTAGTTAGTGGTCAACCAGAGTCTATGTACATCTTTATATAGCTTGTCTTGAACTGACATCGATTTGTATGCTTTTAAAGTAGTTAGTGGTCAACCGGAGTCTAAGTACATCACCGTATAACTTGTTTTGGACTGATATGGGGATTGGTCATGTGTTTTCTCTCTGTTCCGTGTATGCTGGACATTCTTGCAGTATGTGTGTCTCTGTCATCTTGCTGGTGCCACATGTACATATGTCAGATGGGCCTATTTTATACTTGTTAAAAAGATGGTGCCTCAGCCTATTGTGCCCTGTTCGTAGACGAAAAATGACAACCTGCTCCTCTCTACTTAGTTGTTGTTATGCATTGTCCTTTTCATGCCCTGGGTGATCTCTCAGCCATTTGTTCTTGTAGGCCATTTTTATCCGTACTTTTGCTTCCTCATATGTCATATTAGTGTCTGTCTGTGATAGCCTGCTTTCTGCTTTTGCCAATATATCCGCAGTCTCATTGCCAGGTATTCAGCAGTGAGATGGTATCCACTGTATTACCACTCTAGAGAAGATGTTGCATACTTGGTGCAGTGATGCTTGCAGTTCCTTCAAGTTGTTATCGTCCTGATTTTTTAGAGCAGTAATTACTGACAGGGCATCAGTAAGAAATACCAGGTTTTCATTTACATGTTCCTCTGACACTATGGCTTCTGCTGTCGCTTTTAGGGCCTCTGCCTCTGTAATTGCTGGAGAACCTTCATGTCGGTAATTTTAGCTTCCTGTGTTTCATGTCACTGATCACTATGAGGGCTCCTCCTCCTCCATTTTTAGTTGCATTTGCTGCAGACCCATCTGTGTATACATGGGTCCACCTTTTTTTAGAGGAAACGTTCCTTTAGGTACTCGGTGGCCAGAAATATTCTTTCTTCACTTGGTTGTTGGTTTTTGCCTGCTATCCCTGTGATGTTCTCATTCAGCTCTGGAAAATGTGTATATTTCCATATATGTCTTGTGTTGGTATATTTTAGTGGTTTGGGAGTAACTTCAGCACATGATATTGTCATATTATATTGATGGAAATTTTTCTATAGACAAAATAATACGATTTTGTTGATGTTGGTTGTGTATGATGTATAATATAATTAAACGATTCAATATTCAATTTAAAAAAATCAAAATGGTTTTCAAAGATGATTAGAACGCCCATGTCAGAGTTGCATTTTGTTCTCAGAGTTGGGATGTAAGTATCGGTGTTGTATGGGTTGGATGTGTAGGTGCAAGACAAGGATAAGATATGCATAATACCAACGTCATCCAATATGTATTTGTGCGAGATAACAATTGAAATAAAGAATTTAGATGAAGGCACGAAAATAATAAGTCATTCATTTAATAAAAGATTAATACGTAAACTAGTTTGGTCATCTGATAAAAGTAACTCGTATCGTCTACCATTAAGTAACGTTTAAAACATACACTGTATAAAGAGCATGAGGAAAACCACGGAAAAGAGGGAGGATCGTCATCACGACCAACGTTAGAGAAATTGATGCCCACTTACAAAGTACATTGGACAAGGTACACTCTATCTAGAATGGTACGCCCCAGACGCTTAAGGCAACAACAAATGTAATTTTCTGAGGCTTCCACTGTATTATGTTCTAGCTGTGATTCTTTTCTTTCATTTCCTGTTTCCAGATTTGTTGAAAGTCTCTTTATTTTGGCTTTTACCAACTCCAGACATTTGGGTTAATGAATCTGGTGGACCTTCATGTCTGTCAGTACGTAGTGTCTTCATTGCTATTTGAAATGAAAATCGTGGCATATCCTTTACTTAACGTAGCCATCAAGCACAGTACACGAGTCGTTGATGTTCTAGGCATCACGTATACGTTCAGTAGTTTGCCATTGATTTCTGAACCGTGAGGTCTATTTTTATATTTTTGTAAAAATCCCACGGAAAAGAATCTGCTTCTAAACTTGTCCGACGCGGATTTTGAACCAGGTACGCGGGGGTGGTGAACGAGCTCACTAGCACTTGAGCAACAGACGCTCACATTGCTATTTGCGCAATATACATATATTTTTAGGATGAAATTGTAAGTATTAAGTAAAACCCCAATCCTGGAGGACCAGGAAGTCATATTTATTCTAGATCTCCCACAGTGTCCTGTTCTGTATGGTTGTTCTGTACTAGGAACATGGGTTTTTCTTGTCTAGCAGCCAACTATATGATTGGAGTACTCAAGCTTCCTCAGACAAACGCACATATCTTCTTCTTTCTTGAGCGCTCCATATCGAACACTGTCAATCACACTGTGTGATTTGTATATGATCTGAACCTAAGAGTGATTGTACGTTGTGCCAGTTATGCGCCTACAAGTAGTCTAGCACATCCGATTTCTGCGCTGCTTTTATTTACTAGGGTAGCATCCCTAGAACCTACATCAGTCGCCTCTTACGCCATGCATTGTAGGTCGCAGTGGTACTATTCGTTGCTTCCTTGCAGGCCCGGCACCACACGGGCGCAAGTGCTCAGATGAATTTATATCTTCCTCCAAAACATCACTGACGTACAATTGAGGACGATATGAAGAATGATAAGAAGATGAACAAATCATGCCTGAGGCGCAACAGAGGATGACAAAGACACAAAATTGTGAACAGCTGTTTTCTGATACAAACATATATAAACGTCTGATATTTCAGTTATGACAGCGATGTATAACTAACAACTGCAGTTTATGAGAAACTGCATGATAATTGCTATATTTTTAAAAAAAACGTATATATTTATTGCTGAAGTTAAACTACTTCTCCGCATGTATGGTGCCGGGGCTCGTTAAGATGAAACTACCTCGCTACTTAATTTGTTCTTTCACCTATACACAAGACAACAAACATAGTCCTGTTGATAAACATCTCAAATTACAGTGCATAAACCATTATATTTTGCATGTATTTGATGACATTCAACACTAGTAAACCAAAATCAGAGTCCTATGTCACAGTAGTAGCAGAAAGAAAAGAAAACGCATTTTAAACTGTATTTTATGTGTGTGTGGGGGGGTTGTAATCTAAAGATGATTACTCTTTTGTTGGTACCACATATTTGCAAATTATGACGTAACACTCATATTATGTTGATGTACTCTATAACATGGAATTCCGATGAAACCCCCAGGGTAATAGAGCTAGGGAAGACCCAGGAACATATGGGGATGGAATTTAGAGACAGAATGCAAGAAAATAAGAAGAGAGTGGAGAGATCTGGAAAAAATGGACATAGGTGGAATTGGAAAGTTTTGGTTGCGTTCCCATGCATGCCTAGCGGCGAAGGAGAAAGACGAAACACTACACACTATTTTTAACAAGAAATACGAAAAATAGAGTTGGAAGGAAGGGAGACTACCAAATTTTAATTTTGTATATTTTTGTAGAAGAAATTAGTTAGCGTCTGTAGCTCAAGCGGTAATGAGTTCGATCACCACTCAAACGTACTTGGTTCAAACCCCACTTTGGGCAAGTTTGGAAGCAAATTCGTTTCTGTGGGATTTTACAAAGGTAAAATAGATCTCATCGTTCAGAAAGCAATGACAGACTATTGAACGTATAAGTGGTGCCTAGAAAATTAACGACTAGTTTACTGCAGTTGATGGTTACGTCTGTAAAGGATATGCCACGGTTTTCATTTTTACAGAAGAAATTAACAGGATAATGAGAATGATGTGTAATACTTGTGATCTCTATGTTAGCGTTTATGATGTATTGTATTTGTGAGTTTTCAACAAGGTTAAACTGTGAGTTTTCAACAAGGTGAATCTGTGAGTTTTCAACAAGGTGAAACTGTGAGTTTTCAACAAGGTGAAACTGAGTTTTCAACAAGGTGAAACTGTGAGTTTTCAACAAGGTGAAACTGTGAGTTTTCAACAAGGTGAAACTGTGAGTTTTCAACAAGGTGAAACTGTGAGTTTTGAACAAGGTGAAACTGTGCGTTTTCAACAAAGTGAAACTGTGCGTTTCAACAAGTGAAACTGTGAGTTTTCAACAAGGTGAAACTGTGAGTTTGAACAAGTGAAACTGAGTTTTCAACAAGGTGAAACTGTGAGTTTTCAACAAGGTGAAACTGTGAGTTTTCAACAAGGTGAAACTGTGAGTTTTCAACAAGGTGAAACTGTGAGTTTTCAACAAGGTGAAACTGTGAGTTTTCAACAAGGTGAAACTGTGAGTTTTGAACAAGGTGAAACTGTGCGTTTTCAACAAAGTAAAACTGTGTTTTCAACAATGTAAACGTGAGTTTTCAACAAGGTGAAACTGTGAGTTTTGAACAAGGTGAAACTGAGTTTTCAACAAGGTGAATCTGTGAGTTTTCAACAAGGTGAAACTGTGAGTTTTCAACAAGGTGAAACTGTGAGTTTTCAACAAGGTGAAACTGTGAGTTTTCAACAGGTGAAACTGTAGTTTTCAACAAGGTGAAACTGTGAGTTTTCAACAAGGTTAAACGCTATGACAATTCAGCGGACTTTCTGTCTTTATACATTTTTATAGTATCTTGTTTTCCAATTGAAATACGTTTTTTCAATTAAATTGTAAGATTACAAATTCTTAAACAAATTACCAATAAATGCGTTAATTGTTGACTCATGTTAACATTTTTTCCCTAAAAGTGGAGAGTCAAAATAGATTTTTAATGTTTGCATTTGTCAAATGTCAATATTTGTGTGTTTATATAACTTTGAACTGTAAATATCAACTTTGCTGAGAGAGGTAAGAAATATCGACCTCAGTTCATTGAATGAGATTGAACGAGTTGCCTAGGATAGAGCGGTATGGAAAAATTCTTCCGGCCCTATGTAACGTATAAACGGTACGAGGGAATTATTATTATCATTATGTAACGATGATCTTATAACGATACGAGTGAGACATATTGTTTTGTGTACTTTGAGAATAAAGTTAATTATGAGAGTAGAAAATGATGGGTGTGGGAGGAGAACAGGTCTGCAGATTCTTGCCTCATCTTCAAAGAGAACCAATTGATATATATATATTCAGAACCACTGGTCTTGAAACGGAGAGTCTTTCATGCAGCCTGTGATGTGAACGACACTCTGAAAAGGACATCATACTTTGCGATATAAAACGTGATGTCTTTCTCGGGGTTATTTGCCCTTGGTTCATATATATTTAAGAAACTAATATCCAGTTGTCTCCCATACAACTTAACAAGAACGAATCGATCTTATGCTGTCCACGATTCCTATTAACTTTGTATCTGTTTCTTAGTCTATTCAGTTATCTCCTCTTTTGTGGGTTATGTTCTCCAGAGTAAATTATTTTGTATTGATCTTTCATACATCGATTCATTTTATGGCACTCGTAACTAAAATGCGTACATTTATTCTATACATTTTGTTGTCCTTGAAGTTGTCCAACATCCCATCCTGTGCTAACCACATACAAATCCACATATTTTTTTTTAATGTATCATAATAATAATTCATCTCGTACCGTTAAACATTACATAAGAGCATGCACGCAATTTCTCCATACCTATCTATCTTGAGCACCCTCGCTCAATCTCCTCCAAGGAATTGAGACCGACATTTCTTGCCTCTCTCGGCAATGTTAGTTTCAGGGTTACCTTAAGTCGTCCTCTCTTTCTTGGATCCTCTGCGTCCCACTTCAATGCCTTCTTTGATATTATTTGATAATTTCTTTTTAACGTGTGTCTAACATATCTCCATCTTTTCCTTCTTATAACAGTTGTTACTAGTGGTTGACCAGACATTTCTCTGATTTCATCCATTATTCTGAAAAATTATATGCGTATTCTTAATTTTAGTTTTGCATACAATAGCTCATCACTGTCCAACTCGGAGATTATAAATACATTTTTAAGCCCTATTTTACACCGACGGATTTGTTGTATGGGACAGAAAATTGAGAAAGACTAAAATAATAACGCATAAATTGCAAACATTCATCAACTGGTGTCTTCGCATAATAGAGGGACTGAGATGGTAGGATAGAGTTACAAATGAGAAACTTATGGAGAGAATAAGACAGATTCCAGTGGACCAAGAGGTTAAACAAATGCACTGGTGCTGAATAGGACATACTTTAAGAAAATCTGAGGGAAATATAACAAGAAGGTTCCTTTCCTGGAACCCACAAGGACAGCGAAAGAAAGGGAGCATTATAATTACATTGAGATGCGGATTTGGAGGCAGAGATCAACAAAATATAGAAAAAAGTTGGGGGGAGACGCAAATAGCTAGAGATAGTAAGACTTGGCATGAGTTGGCTGAGGGCTTATGCCAAAATGTGGGTTAAAAATCAGAGAGCATATTCAAGAACATAATCACTCTGAACATAACTATGCTTCTGGTTTTTCATAAGCACAACGTATTTTAAATATTAAATGTTTTGTCATTATGACGTTTCAATATTTTATTATTTTAAAAAATAGTGTTAATATTACAATTATTTTGTTATTATTATTATTATTTGTATTATTGCAATTGGTACATCTCGTCCGCGTCTCCGCCATCTTTAGTCAGATGTCCCTCAAATTTATCAAAACATGGACAGCACTGATATAGTTAGATGACAGTAGGTTATCGCATGTCGTACATGATTGATTCTGTCGGACGAGGTTGAAATCTTTTGACACACAGTGCCAACTGTGGTGGACACCTACTATTCCAGTGGTTCTCAATCTTCTTAATGCCGCGACCCGTAATACAGTTCCTCATGTTGTGGCAACCCCCAACCATACAATTATGTAACAATATTTATTTCTAATTATGATAAATATGTGTTTCCGATGGTCTTAGGTGACCCCTGTGTAATGGTCGTTGGACCCCAAAGGGTCGCGACTCAAGTTTGAGAACTACTGTACTATTCGTTCGTTTCATAGCTACAAATTCGTGTTTCGTGACCTCTGACGTATTCAGTGTACTGCTAAGAACTAGCTGTGGACGGTATAATGCCATAGTCGTAAAGTAACTTGTACTTCACTTCTACTGTGTAGTCAAGGTGACGGTCAAATCGATATTCATCCTAAAAATAAATGCATACATGAAAGGGTTGATAATGCAGATTAAAGTTAATTGTGAGAGAATAATTATGTCATTGTTAATAATCCTGCTTGAGAAATATATGACAGTCGTATCCCTCTGTTTTCTGTCTGATTGTTCACTTGGTACCCGAGGGGTACCGTTAAGTAGTTAAGACGTTTGCCCTGTAGTTCCCAACGTTGGAAGTTGGAATCCGGACTAAGTCGCATGTGTCATTTTTTTCCGGAGAACCCTAGGACTGTTGTTAGAACTACGGAGTTCCTTCTTTAGACAAAACTGTCGAAATATAGCGTACCATTTCTGTCCAGAGATGATTCGAGCCATTCGCTAAACACGGTGAACTAAAGTCAATCCTTGCCTTTAATTCGGTTAGACAGTGTGTCCATCTAGTCTTAGATTGAAGAATCAGAACCTGAAAGGTAACAGGAAATTTGAAAATATTAATGAGTTTAAAAATCCCAGGGATGCAACAAAGTCATTGAATACGATCAATAAATACACAGTGTACGAGTATTAGGGGTTTCTGGATAAAAGAAAATTACCAAACCCAGGATTCTAGTCGTACATCCTATTTCTCAGGGCACCAATTGCCTAGCCCCGACACCAGTTTTCAAGCAACACAACTAGCAAGCTATCTAACAAACGAGTGTTACTAAGAAGAGTCTGTCATAAACTGTATAACGCAGAATAATCAGGTCAAGTAGTTTGAAATTAGAGTTGTATTTCCCTATATGAGCTGACCAACAATGTTAGCTTAATTTCATCGACAAAAATAGTGATCGTAATCTACCTTGCATATCATTTGCAGAACTTTGCGAAACAATCCCAGCTTTTTAACGCTGTTTGTGATTTTTCTAGGCATTTATACGTTCAGTAGTTTGCATTGCTTCGAACGGGTGGTGCCATCATCTTTTTATAAAATCACGCGAAACAATTTGCAACCAAATTGTCAGCAACGTGATTCGAACTCAGAACGTCAGGGTTAATCGATCGAGTCACTATACCCTAAGCCACATACGCCACCGTAATCTACCTAGTTTCGACAAATACAGTTCTAACGAATGAACGTCTGAAAACAAGCATTGCTACTGTAGTGCGTTCAGAAATGTTTGACTCCAAACTTCAGACAACATAATTTTTAAAGCTATGGAAAATATAATTTGTTATAATAGATAAATGGCATGGACGTATCTTCAATTGTAGAAAGTTTGGTATGTGAAATTTGGATCAGATCGACCGTGTGTCCCCGGACTCACAAGTGGAGAAAAAAATAGGAACACTACGATCAACAAGTAAGAGGTGACATGTAGGACCTAGGGAAGCTACCCTAATAAATAAAAGGCATTGCAGCAATCGGATGTGCTGGCCTCTTGTATGCATAACTGGCACAACGCACAATCTATCTTAGGCTCAGGTAACATACAAACCACACATAGTGATTAACAAGTGGTAGATATGGAGTGTTCAAAGAAAAATAAGTACCACTATAGATTCTCTAGTATTATTCTCACCTTTGGGTGTTAATGTTGTAATGTGCTCTTGAATATGGAATCTAACCTGCACAATTTATCAGCGAGTAAACTTGACATAGACTACAATCAATGTAACAGGTGTTATATATTTCGTGAACAACTGTTACAGTTTCAGGATTTTCACCTATTTTATGTAAACTTAGTGTGCACAAAACTACACAGAGAATAAGTTGAACGTAAATACAGTAAACTCTGCCAATGCCGGTTCCAAGCCAGGATCAAAAAGGAGGAGGACTTGTGCGTGAGGCCAGCAACCTCATCACAAGAAATTTAAAGAGCTACATAGACTTGCAAGAAAGGATGTCATACCTGTAAACCGACCAGCCAGGTGGTGGGTGGTGCACCAAGTGCATCAATGACGGTTGCTGATGAAAACCGCTTTGCGGAAGTCAGCAACCTGACTCGTACATTACTTGGCTCAAAAACACACACTAAAATTGGATATTGGAATGTTAGAGCGATGGCCACGGCTACAAAATCGCAATGAAGTGGGATTCAACGGGTTCAAGAAAGAGAGGACAAACTAAGGAGACCCTGAAACGAACTTTGCTGAGAGAGGAAAGAAATATCGGTCTCAGTTCCATAGAGGAGATTAAGCGAGTTGCCCAGGATATAGCGGTATGGAGAAATTACTTGCATGCCCTATGTAACGTATAACGGTACGAGAGGAATTATATTATAATTATTTAAATACAGTAAAACACAACATTGCACAAGAAATATATTGAACATGAAAACAGTAAGCCACTAACAACATTGCACAAGAAATATATTGAACAGAAATAAAGTAAACCACTAACAACATTGCACAAGAAATATATTGAACATAAATACACTAAAACAGTGATACAATTACACAGAGTAAAATCAGAACGTAAATACAGTAAAACCCTAATTTGACTGTCTAGACCAGTAGTGCTTTTTTGCTAGCCCAAAACAACAAAAAGAAAATCAGCTGTAAATGTCTCAGTTACTTTACGTTCCATGAGACATTACTATTAGATCTGTCCATTAATTCGTGAGCACGTTTGAAATTGATTTTCTCGAAAACTACCTGTTGAATCTCAGTGATTTTTTGCAGCCTTAGAATATCCATGACGCTAGAGAAATATTTTTTCCAAGAAAATTTGATGTAGTTTGAAATATTTCTTCTTCAGGTTATATTAAAATCAACCTCACCGGATTGTACACAATAGTAACAGATTTACGGTACACAGACGCGTTGTTCTAAAATACATTATGGTAACATTGAAATATCGTGAGTTTCACGAAATCCCGTGCACCTAACCCAGTCGACTTTGAACACGGAAAGCATATGACGTTATAATTGGGATACCGTTTTATAGTTATAGGCGTATCTCGCTATTTGTATGAAGCTATTGTATCATATTTGTTGGCTTATCAAAACTGACATTGATATCACATTCATAATGAGTCTGAAGTGCACATTTATAACAATGCAGAAGGTTACAGTTTTACTATACCAACACTTCCGTAGGGAATCTAAGAGAGGTCATCTATATTGCGATATTCATAACCCTGAGAAACGAACGCAACTGGCGCTTGGTCTGAATAGAGAATCCTTTTCCGATGGATTAAACAGGACACAAAGTGCACTAATGTCAAGCAAGGAAGGAAAAGAACAATTGACGACTTTGACATAGATGTCATAAGACGGGAGCTCTTGAAAATGTTTGCGACAAATCAACTTGTTACTCTCAGGAAACTGAAATTAAAACTGCAATCAGATTGCAGCATAGACATTTCTAAAAGTATATGGAAAATTGTAAGAGCCGCCGGCTTCACCTTCAGAAAACTATAGGCGGCAGGAATATTATTTTTGAAAAGCCACATTTAATTGCTGCCGAAGTAAATACCTGAGGCAGATCCGTGAGCGGCGGAGGCAAGGCTATGATATTGTATATTTGGACGAATCCTGGGTCAATGCTCACCACACCAATGCTAAAGAATGGCAATCAGTAGACGGTGAACAGAAAAGAAAAATACAAAGCAGCAAAGGCCAGCGTATTATACTAACACATTCAGGAAGTAGTGAAGAAGGTCTTGTCCATGACGCTGGACTTATTTTCCAATCAAAAGTACCGACGGTAGGGACTACCACACAGAAATGAATGGACATATTTTCAGGCACTGGATGGAGAAAGATCTATTTCAATTTAAACAGACCATCATGCTTGGTAATGGATAATGCATCCTATCACAACGCAGTATCAGCGGAAGACAAAGTACCAACTACATCAAATACAAAAGATCAAATTAGGACTTGGCTTGCGAAGGAAAATGTCAGCTTCGATGATACATATTTGAAACCCGAGTTTTTGCACCTGGTGAGGATGACAAATAAGACAAAGGTGTTTCATATTGACAAAATCATTGCGGAATACGGCCACACGTCTTTGCGACTACCTCCATATCATGCTCACCTCAATCCGATAGAGCTTGTCTGGGCTAAAATAAAAGGGCAAGTTGCCGAACAGAACAGGACGTTTAAAATGTGTGATGTTGAAGTTCTGACACGAGTCCTTCTCAATGATAGACATGCAGTTCTGGAAGAAGTGTTGAACATGTGCTCCGAGAGGAAGACGAGTACTGGCACCGAGATGGATTACAATTTGTCCAGCCAGTAACAATTATCAACCTCATGGAATCGTCAGATTCGGGATGATACAAATCATATTTTGATTACAGACTGAGAAATAGCAACGTATACATTTCCATATCCAAATGCGTCTACCATCATACAATTTGTGGTGAAGTTAAGACACCTGGGGTCTAATGGTGACCGAAGGGGAGGACTAACTGTTGCATATTTTATCCAAGTTCACGATTGCACATAAAGGGCAACACACTTAATTACTTGACCTATCAAGTTAATATGGAGATACACCTATGAATAGAATTGACATGGACAATTTCTAGGGATACTGTAAAATCCTAAATTTGAGCCCCCGTATTTGCAATTGTCATAAAGATCAAAGGAATTCGCCGATGTGCAAAATCCGTAGCATCTATGGACTACTGGTTAGCTTTATTTTAGCGTCATGGATATTCTAAGGCTGCATGCAAAAATCACTGAGATCCAACAGGTAGTTTTCGAGAAAATCAATTTCAAACGTGCTCACGAATTAATGGACAGACTATACAAGTTTATATGCAACATTTCAACAAGTTTGGTCAAGTAGTTGCCTAGTTATAGAATGTTTAAAGCTCAACACACATTTCTAAACGACCTATTGAGTTCTCTTAAGATGGGAATATTTATATAGTGAAGAGAGCTTGACTTCAGACTACTGTCTCGGATAAAACATACTTATAAAGTTACTAGATTCAGATTTGTATAGTAAATAGAAGTGTTTGATAGTGACTGATGTATTTCTATGTTTGCAAAGACTAATATATTCATATTGTAAGTTTGATCACGTTAGAAATTTAACTAGGTAAAGGAGAATAAGAACCTGCAAGGAATACGAGTGGGAATATATATGGCCTTTTTCGTCTTTTTTTTTTTGATCGAGAAACACTTGAGCTTTCATCTCTTCGGTTCGGTGCCATGGACATCATAACCCTTCAGTTCGGTGCCAAAAAACACCGTAAATCTGGAGAACCTGTGTCTTTTCTGCCAGCCGGCGTAATTGAACCCGGAATCACAGAGGGCTTGTCACCCGTAGTCCGACGCTCTACGAACACGCTGGGCAGACGGGCCTTTTTCGTCTTTACAGACGGTCAATTGGCTAATGTTTTACTGTGACAACTTCTGCGATTTTGTTTTTCTTGTCTTTCAGCTCATACAAAAGTCTCTTCTCAAAAGAATATGTGTCCGTGCGCAATATCACTTTCCACACAATATCGTAGTGTTACTATTCTTGCCCTTGCGATTCTCGGCAACACACGATTGAGACACGGATACATGACCTTCCAGACATATCGATTAGAAAAGTAATACACAATTAAGAAACGCAGTGATAGACACGACAGTCGACTAACTAGACACGACTAAACAGCGACAAAATAAATAATACAACAGAAGAAATACCGAATTTAAACCAGACATACATAATAAACATGCTAGACAAACTATACAGACACGCATATCTAGATTCAACATACATACAAAACATATACGATTCACAAGACGTATACTGATATAAAATAATAGATACAAACAGAGACACCATTTATAGAGCTGGTAACAAATGTTATTCATGATATATTTATTTTATAATATGTTTATGTTAATCATCGCATCATATACAATATATTATTTGTGAAAACAAAACTCACATATTTAGTTAGATTTGATTTCCCGCTTTGAAAGATCAATATTCTTATGTTTGTAAGGTAATTGTAGGTTATGGTATGTGACCATGGTGAATGATAATTCTCTAATAACCGTTTACTTTGTGATGTCAGCGTAGTAAACAGCAATCTCTAACAGGTAATAACTACAAATAAAATAATAGAATATAGATAACAGATGATAATTTGGAGTGCTAACTGCTATTACGAAGCTGTTAATAGTTTTAGATAGTTAGTGAAGATGGTATAGTTGTTGTATACAGAGAAGTGAACCCCATGTTTAAATTAGTGTTGAATGACAAAATAGCAGTGATAATTATGGCGCATTACTAGCATGCTGAGTGCGACTAACAGATCATTAGTTCTAAAAAAAGGTCAGTAAATTTGATAATATGATCCCCATGAAATGTTAGGATTAAGGTAAAAGTTCAGGTAAATTTAAAATGGAATAAAATGTTATCATGTAAAACACACGTTGATGTCTGACATAGTGTATTGATGTTTGTTTTTCTCAGGTAAACATTCCTCTCTGTTTCAGTCTCTCTCTCTCTCTATATATATATATATATCACGTCTTTCTTTTGTTGCCTTTAACTTCAGATGAGACATATGGAACTGATAAAAACAGAATCAGAATACTGAAAGAAGTTACATTACCAGTGGACACATATGGGTGTGAAGCATGTACAATTAGCAATGCAGTGGACACATATGGGTGTGAAGCATGTACAATTAGCAAGGCAGTGGAACGAAATGTGTGTGATTGTTAACAATTGTGTTACTAAGAATCACCTATAAACAAAGAAGAGAACAAATAAATATATAAAAACAACCTCCAAATGAAATAAATTTGATAATGCTACAATAAAGAAAGGGTAAGTTGGAGTATTTGCACATATAAAGAGAAATGAACGATTCTGGAGATGACTGTTAATTAATGAAGCATGCCGGAAGAAAGACCACGGAGAAGTTAAGTTCATTATGTAACTGATGATTTGAGCATGACGGCTGTAGCTGCTTGACATGTTGCATATGATAAAGAGAAATTCCAAATGACTATTATAATATTAAAGTTCTACTCAAAACTAGCTATTTGATAATGTTAATGAGGCATTTAACCTTACTTTATGCACTCCAAGTTCTTCTATCTTTAGCTATTTTCTGTTGTTCCATCCATCTCTTTCTTAAATCGTTATTTTCGTCTCTAAAGCCTTCGTGTATTTATATGTTCCCTTTTCTTTGCTTTTAATGCGGGTTCTATTAAAGGTGAACATTTAGTTAAGTATACATCTGCAGAACATACAAACATATATTTTGTTCTTTAAAAGAAATTGCTTAGTCAATGGTAATTTGAGCATATCCTGACTTTTTTTTTAGTTTAAAGAAACTATACTATCACATTGTCTTGTTAATACATATACATTTTCAGTAGAACATTCGTAAGACATATTAGTCTATTGTCTTTTCCCAGTTGGAAGATGGAATTGGTTGTCCACTCCTGTCGGTAAGCGTAGGGTGGGAACTTTATTTGCGTTCCAAGACCAGATGAGTCGCACTTGTTGTGTTACATACGTGTTTATGTAGTGTGGTCTTGCTATTGTTTAACCATCTTTTCTTGGTCTTCCCTTGGTTCTAGTATCTGATCTCTTTTTATTGTATGCTGTTAGTGGTGGTTGGTTGTATTCAATTCTGTCCAAACCATTGTATTTGTTGTCTTTAGATTTATTCGGTGCATGAAGTTATGCCAACTCTGCTTCTTGTGTCCTTCATTCGTAGTCTATCTTCCTGGTCACCCCCAACCCCATTTACTTTCTCAAGCATTTCATTTCATACGTGGTGAGCTCCTGTGACATATTAGTACTATTTTAAAAGAAGAAGAGGTAAATATATAATAATTAGTGAATGTTAATGTTTAGCTAAATTTATTTATTGTTGAAATTTAAAACTATGTTGTTGCACTAAGATACGTGTGTATATATATATATATATATATATATATATATATATATATATATATATATATATATATATATATTCGTATGTGACAGTTGACATCGTTAAAAACAAACAAAGCTATAAACATATACTTGCATGATGAGAGGAATATATGTAGTACAATATTTTTAATTATAGATTGCTAGAATAATTATATTGTATTTATATTTTCATACTTTTAGAACTCTGCATCGGTTCATGTCCTGGGCTATATCCAGAAGGGAAACAGATAGATACGCTTTGAAAACCAATCACACGTGGTGATAAAGGAGTCTGTTGTTTCATTTGTTAGAGAATGAATATCACTACTATTGGTCAGTTTGTACAACTTATTAGTCTCAAAGACAGACAAATATTAGAGATAATAAATTTCGTGATTATTATTAACCCTATCAGTCTGTTTGGTGCTGTTGCAAATGTGATGAATATTATTGTTTTCTTCAAACAAGGATTCAACAATACAATCAATATCAGCTTCTTTGCTCTTACTATCTCCGATTTGTGCAGTTTGATAACTTTGTTGTGGTTTGGGATTTCTGTAAACCCACTATTTATAAATAGTGTCGACGCAATGGCACCTTACGAGTTACTGTATATAACTGCAGGACTACCACACCTTGGTTTTGTTAGAATCTCTGGTTGGATAACTATCTTTATGACAGCAGAAAGATGTTTGTGTATAATGATACCACTTAAAATCAAACAAGTTATTACACCAAGGGTAACTAAAATAACTGTCTGTGTAATCTATACAGTTAACGTGATTTTATTTTTACCTGAATATCAAACAATATACATTGACTGGAGATTCTACTAGACAGAAACAGAACAATGTTGAGGTTGATTTTTCAAGTAACACAGAAACGTGCAGCCTTTGGTCTTTTTCCTGTTCTCAATTTTAGGATTCACATCTTTCGTTGCTCTAGTTACGTTCACCGTCATCCTTGTGGTCCAGCTCAGCAAATATCAAATGGCGAAAGAAGGCAAGCGCTGATAAGAATTCAAATAGGTATATTTCTAGTAAAGAAAGTAAAACTGTAACCATGGTAATTATGATAGCCACAGTGTTAACTGTATGTTACATACCAGGTGTCGCTGTTTCAATGGTTACTTTCTTCGAACTAGAATTCAGCATTACTGGTAAATACGTCAATACTGTCTTTGTTTTATGGATATTTACTTTTACTTTTGATGCCCTCAACTCTTGTATCAATATATTTCTCTACTACAACATGAGCAGTAAATACGACATACGTTCTGTCAAATATGTGTTTATTTTGAAAGACTGATCTACATGAACATTGACTAATGCAGACTAAAGAATTAAGCCTAGTTGTGTCAATGTTACAGTAGTGTACTTTTAAATCCAGTTTAGTTGTGTTGTAAATATATGTGGGTGGATATGTACATATAGATGATGGTGATTATATTCATGATGGTAGTTGTGATATTGATGATATGTATTTTGATTGTTTGGAGATGTGTACATATAGTGATGATATGTGTACATATGGTGATGATATGTGTATATATTGTGATGATATGTGTACATATGGTGATGATATTTTGGTGCTGATGGTGATGTGTGTGGTACTGATGGTGATGATATGTGTACATATGGTGATGATATGCGTGGTACTGATAGTGACGGTATGTGTACTGATGGTGATGATATTTTGGTACTGATGTTGATGATGTGTGGTACTGATGGTGGTGGTATGTGTACTGATGTTGATGATGTGTGTGGGAAAGATGGTGACGTTATGTCTGGTACTGATGGTGACGATATGTGTGTTACTGATGGTGAATTTATGTGTACTGATTGTGATAATATGTGTGGTACTAATGATGACGATATGTCTGGTACTGATGGTGACGATATGTGTGGTACTAATGGTGACGATATGTCTGGTACTGATGGTGACGATATGTCTGGTACTGATGGTGACGATATGTGTGGTACTGATGGTGACGATATGTGTGGTACTGATGGTGACGATATGTGTGGTACTCATGATGAATGTATGTGTACTGATGGTGATGATGTATGTGGTACTGATGGTGACGATATTTGTGGTACTCATGGTGAATGTATGTGTACTGATGGTGATGATATGTGTGGTACTGATGGTGGCGGTATGTGTACTGATGGTTATGTTATGCATAATGATGATGGTGGTGTTATATGTACTGATGATGATGTTTTGTGTACTGATACTGGTGTTATGTTTACTGATGATTGTGTTACGTGTACTGATGATGCTATTCTGCGAACTGATGGCGGTGGTATGGGAAATTATAGAGGTGTTCTGTGAACTGATGGTGGTATTATTGAACTGGATATGTGTTCTGCGAACTGATAGTGGTGTACTGTGAACTGATGGTGGTATTCTGTGAACTGATAGTGGTGTTCTGCGAACTGATAGTGGTGTTCTGTGAACTGATAGTGACGGTGTGTGTACTGGTGGTGGTATGTGTACTGGTGGTGGTATGTGTACTGGTGGTGGTGTATGTGTACCGATGATGATGATATGCATGATGCTGATGTCGACACATGCTGATGATAGTGTAATGCATCATGGCAGTGATGTATTTACTGATGAAGGTGATATGTATAATAATGATGATGATAAGTATTCTAATGAAGATGATATGCATACGATGGTGAAATATGTACCGATAACGGTGATTTCCATGCCGAGAGGGATACTAAATGTAATGATAATATCGAAATATTTATATTAATGATGGTTATATGCGTTCTAATGATGTTGAAATTCACGCAGATGATAGGGATATGTAAACTAACGGTTGTGATATAGTTTTTGCTGGTATTATGCATACTGATTAGCTGATTGATTTATATAACCAAAATCATTGCACTTTGGTGAATAGCCATGTGTGATCGGATGGTTTCTTACATATAAATATCGTAACGGCTGTTCACGAACTTATTAATACCGGCGATGTTCATTGGTGTAATATTTGAAGACAGTGGCATATATTCTGAAGAATTATATTTTAACCATTTTAATACATTTCACATGGACAGCTGATGTGCAAGATATTTAATCTATTTTCATCTCTTAATGTTTCTTTTAACTGCTCAATTTAGACAATGTATCTATATTTTGAGGTTCATCTCCGATTGAACGAAACACACGATCTCACCTACAAAAAAATCAGATATCTTGACAAAACTTATTTCTCGCATCAAGCAGGGTACCAACATATTGCCTTTGGACCAAGAGGAGAGAGCCTTACATCTACAACACATAATCCACTAATACATACCAGGGCGGCTAGTCATTAAGGATCAGTGGGTCTCGGTCCCACCAATAATCGAGAGGGGATAACTTCCGGAATAGTAAATACTAAAAAACGATTTTTCCGAAAATTTGTGTCGGCCTACCAAGAAAAATGACCACGAGCCGCCACTGTACATACTGAAGTGTTTGATATGTATATTGATAGTATCGAAGGCAATACTGATATTGATGGGTTGTAAATATTGATGGCATGTGTTCGGTATGTTGATTATGCGGAAGTGTATGCTGAATAGTCATTAGTCACAGTTTCAGTCTTGCAGCAATTAGTTACACAATAATGGTTCCACTCATGTGTCAGCAAAAAAACACACAATTATATTTATATATGTAAACATGTGAAGACAACAAGAGTACAGTCATAAACCAGAAGTTACAGTTTCAGTATTTGCAGGCATGTTACCGTAGACAAAATTACACAGGAAACAATTTGAATTTAATTAGATACTGTTAAACTCTAATTCAAATGTATAGATCAGCTGAATTTTTTAAACTCTAAAAATCAACGCAGCTGACATATGTCTCAGATATATTACGTCTCCTTGAGACTTTGCTATTACAAGTTTATATACAAAACTCCTACTTTATACATACTTTGTGTTACCAGAGCCAAACATGGACAATGAGCAAAGCGCAGTCACAAAAATAACTACATGTGAAATGTGTTGCCTGCGAAAAGTACTAACAGCACAAGAAAAGACGTAAACAACATCAGCATAAGAAAGAAAGTTGGCACAAAACCGTGCTTGAATTACATAGAGAACAAAGAATGAAGTGGTTTGGCACTAATAAGAATGCATCTAAGCTCCACAGTATACAGAGTCTTCTACAACAGAACATCGGGAAAGAAGGCAAAAGAAAGACCGCCAAAATGGTTAGATGGCGTAGCAGAATCCGTGAAAGAGCAAAAATAACAATCACACAAGCCACCAGAACAGCGCAAGACAAAACAGAAAACCACGACACTGGGCAACAACCCGGTAGCAGTGTGACGACAAGAAGAAGAAGATATAATACTCCAACAAGTGTGGTTAGTAGTTAACTAGTTATAGACTGTTTCTAGTTTGACAACATTTCTAAACGAACATGTGAGTACTCTTAAGACTCTCGTCTTGGAGATATAATATTAACATTGTCAAGAAACCAGGAAAAAGCGGTATGGAGAAATTACTTGCAGGCCTCATTTAAAGTATAACGGTACGGGAGTAATTATTATTATAATTATTTAAATACAGTAAAACACTCACAATATTGCACAAGAAATATATTGAACATAAATATAGTAAAACAGTAATAAAATTACACAGAGTAAAATTTGAGCGTAAATACAGTAAAACCCTAATTTGACTGTCTAGACCAGGGGTAGGCAACCTTTTGAGACGGAAGAGCCAAAAGTTATAATTTACAAAATTTCTCTGTTTTTAAAGAGCCACTAAAATTGTTGTTTCAATATTATGGTATTTGATTAGTATTAGGTATATAAATTTGATTTTTGATTTCAAATAAATGGCTTTAAATAGGGAAAAAATATTTATTCATATCAAAAATGTAAACCTTAAATAAATGATTTTAATAGATTTCTACGAGTTTTGAAAATAAAATAATATAATTATTATTTTTGCGCATGGAACTGGAAGGCCGCAATTTGACATCGAAAGAGACACAACTTGACATCGAAAGAGCCGTATGCGGCTCGCGAGCCGCAGGTTGCCGACTCCTGGTCTAGACCAATAGTGCTTTTTTGCGTACTCCAAAACAACGAAAAAGAAAATCAGCTGTAAAATGTCTCAGATATATTACGCTTCCATGAGACTTTACTATTAGAAGTTTATATGCAACTTTCCAACAAGTTTGGTCAAGTAGTTGCCTAGTTATAGAATATTTAAAGTTCAACACACATTTCTAAACGACCTATTGAGTTCTCTTAAGATGGGAATATTTATATAGCGAAGAGAGCTTGACTTCAGACTACTGTCTCGGATAAAACATACTTATAAAGTTACTAGATTCAGATTTGTATTGTAAATAGAAGTGTTTGATAGTGACTGATGTGTTTCTATGTTTGCAAAGACTAATATATTCATATTGTAAGTTTGATCACGTTAGAAATTTAACTAGTTAAAGGAGAATAAGAACGTGCAAGGAATACGAGTTGTCATAAATATGACCTTTTTTCGATTCAGAAGCAGTTGAGCTTTCAGCTCTTCGGCTCGGTGCCTTGGACATCGTAACCCTTAGGTTCTGTGTCACGAACACTGTAAATCTGGAGAACCTGTGTCTTTTCTGCCAGCCCGTGGAATTGAACCCGGAATCACAGAGGGCTTATCACCCGTAGTCCAACGCTCTACGAACACGCTGGGAAGCCGTCCTTTTTCGTCTTTAGAGAAGGTCAATTGGGAAGTGTTTTACTGTGACAACTTCTGCGATTTCGTTTTTCTTGTCTTTCAGCTCATACAAAAGTCTCTTCTCAAAAGAATATGTGTCCGTGCGCAATATCACTTTCCACACAATATCGTAGTGTTACTATTCTTTGCCCTTCGATTCTCGGCAACACACGATTGAGACACGGATACTGACCTTCCAGACATATCGATTAGAAAAGGTACTACATAATTAAGAAACGCAGTGATCGACACGACAGTCGACTAACTAGACACGACTAAACAGCGACAAAATAAATAATACAACAGAAGAAATACCGAATATAAACAAGACATACATAATAAACATGCTAGACAAACTACACAGACACGCATATCGAGATTCAACATACATACAAAACATATACGATTCACAAGACGTATACTGATATAAAATAATAGATACAAACAGAGACACCATTTATAGTGCTGGTAACAAATGTTATTCATGATATATTTATTTTATAATATGTTTATGTTAATCATCGCATCATATACAATATATTATTTGTGAAAACAAAACTCACATATTTAGTTAGATTGATTTCCGCTTTGAAAGATCAATATTCTTATGTTTGTAAGGTAATTGTAGGTTATGGTACCTGACCATGGTGAATAATAATTCTCTAATAACCGTTTACTTTGTGATGTCAACAGCAATCTCTAACATATACTAACTACACATACAATAATAGAATATAGATAATAGATGATAATTTGGAGTAGCTTGACTGCCTATTACGAAGTTGTTAATAGTTTTAGATAGTTAGTGAAGATGGTATTGTTGCTGTATACAGAGAAGAAAACCCCATGTTTAAATGTGTGTTGTATGACAAAATATCAGTGATAATTATGGCGCATTAATAACATGCTGAATGCGATTGAATGGTGATTAGTTCTCAAATAGTCAGTAAATTAGATTGATAATATGATTCACATGAAATGTTAGGATAAAGGTAAAAGTTCAAGTAAATTTAATATGGAATAAAATGATTTCATGTTAACACACGTTGATTTCGGACAACTGTGATGTTTGTTTTTCTCAGGTAAAGAATCCACTCTCTCTCTCTCTCTCTCTCTCTGTCTTTCTTTGTGTTGCCTTTTAACTTCAGATGAGACATATATGGAACTGATATAAAAACAGAAATCAGAATACTGAAAGAAGTTCACATTACCAGTGGACACATATGGGAGTGAAGCATGTACAATTAGCAAGGCAGTGGAACGAAATATGTGTGATTGTTAACAATTGTGTTTATAAGAATCATACGTATACAATGAACAGAGAAGAGAACCAAAAAATATATAAAAACAATTTCAAAATCAAATAAATTTCTAATGCTACAAATAAGAAAGGGTAAGTTGAAGTATTTGTACATATAAAAAGACACGAACGATGCTGGCGACGACCGTTATCGAATGAAGCATTCCGGCAAAGAGACAAAGAGAAAGATCACGGAGAAGATACATTCATAATGTAACTGATGATATGAGCACGACGGCTGCAGCTGCTTGACATAGTGCATATGAGAGAGAAATTCCAAATGACTATTATAATATCAAAACTCTACTGAGAACCCTATCTAAAGAGATTTGGCTGAAATCGGATGCACGTGTCCTAAACGTGTAGAAGTCTATGCGTTTAGGGGCCTACTAAACCAATGTGCAACGTATACACGTTTTTGACAAAGATAAAACACTACAAAGAGTTATTAAAATTGGTTGAAAAGAACGAACGCAAAGAAGAAGAAGAAAACGCTATTTGATAATGTTATTGGGGCATATGACCTCACTTTACGCACGCCAAGTCCTTCTATCTATATTTATATTGTGAAGTTCGGTCCAGCTCTTTCTTATATCGTTATTTTATGTCTCTAAAACACTGCTATTCATCACGTATATTGACCACATCTGTAAAATAGCTAACACCAGCGAAGGAAACAACCTCGGAGAACTCTTAAATGAATTTCTTTTGCAGACGATCAGGCAATCATATCAACAACAGAAGAACAGCTACAACAACACATCAACAGACTCCAGTTAGCATGTAACGAATACAACATGAGAATAAACATCGATAAAACAGAAGTAATGGCATTCGCCAGAGAGGAAAGCACTACAAATATCTCCATCGATAATCACCTACTAAATCAAGTAAAGATTTCACATACCTGGGGAGCATTTTTTCAGCAAATGGAAGAATAACTAATGAAATTCAACACAGATGCAACAAAGCAAATGAAATGATAGGGCAAATGGCGCCAATTTTAAGATGCAAACACGTCACCATGAACACAAAAAAGCAATGTTCAACACAATCTTTCTCCCCACATTATGTTACCAGTGCCAAACCTGACGCTGACAACAAACGATAGAAGAAAACTAGTCACAACAGAGATGAAGTGTCTACGCAGAATGCTGGGTGTAACAAGAAGAGACCAGTTGAGAAATGAAGACATCAGGAAAAAGTGGGTACAACATCAGTACTAGACTTCATCAAGAAACAACAAATTAAATGGTTCGGCCACGTAAGCAGATTACCATCAGACAGTGCACCCAAAGAGCAATGCTGCTCCGATACAATGGGTACAAAGCAAAAGGCCGGCCACGCAAAAGATGGACCTCAGAGATAACAGAGACGACGAAAGAGACTATCTACGAAGCGCATACTAGGGCCGTTTTAGAAATCTCTTCCTGACCTGACGCTGTGAGGCATACAGGATTCGAGAAAGAAAGAAAACACTACCTCGTGTAATTATATGTACCCCTCAACACATCAACCTCAACACATCAACACATCAACCATAAAGGTGAACATTGAGTTCAATATCAATCTGCAGAAAATATGATAACTTACAAAAATATATTTTGTATTTTTAGAAATTGCTTAGTCAATGGTAATTTGAGCATACCCTGAGCTTTTTTTAGTTACAACAATCTATACTCATATGCATGTAATTAATATACATTATCAGGAGAACATTTATCAGACATCTTACGCTTTTGTCTATTGTCTTTCGCCAGGTGGATGATGGAATTGGTTTTCCACTCTTGCCGTTAAGCGTAGGGGTGGGAACTTTAGTTTGCGTTCCAGGTCTAGATGAGTCACCCTTGTTGTGTTATAGCCATGTTTATGTAGAGTGGTCTTGATATTGTCTATTCATCGTTTTCTTGCCTTCCCTGGCTCTAGTACCTGATTCTTTTATTGAATGAAGTTCGTGGTGTTTAGTTGTATTCCATTCTCATGAACTGTCTCAAACACTGCATGTTTGTCTTTCGATTTATTCGGTGAATGAAGTTATGACCACTCTGCTTCTGATGTCCTCCTTTCGTAGTCTATCGTTCCTGGTGACCACCTACTGCCTTTCTCACGCATTTCATATCCCCCGTTGAGAGCTTTCCGTGACAATTATTACTATTTTAAACTCCTGTTGTATCATTTGCTTGATAAAGGCCTTTTGGTCGAAACGTTGATATGTATTGTCACTATTTTTGTAGTTTGTAAAACTACAGTACTTTGTTATTACGTGTTTCTATTTTAAAGGAAAAAGTGGCAAATAGATAATAATTAGTAAATGATGATGTCTGGCTACATTTTTGTCATTATTAATAAATAGTACTACATGTTGAAGAACTACAATATTCGTATGTGACAGTTAATATCGTTATACACAAATAAAACGTATAAACATACATTTGCCTGATAGGAAAAATACATGTAGTACAATAGTTTTAAATTATAGATTGCAAGATTTAATTATTATCAGTGGCGGCACGTGATCCTTTTTGTTGGTGGGGCCAGGCACAAATGTTCGGGAAAATCATGGTATTGGATTAGGTTACATTTTAATTTATTAAATAATAAATGCAATTTACACATTATTTTTGATGGGGCATGGCCCACTGGCCCTTAACGACGAGCCGCAACTGATTATATTGTATTTTCAAACTTTCAGAACTCTGCATCGGTTCATGCTGTGAGTTATATCCAGCAGGGAACCATAGAGATACGCTTTGACAACCAATCACAAGTGATGATAGACGAGTCTCTGTTTCATTTGTTGAACAATGAATATCACTACTATTGATCAGTTTGTACAACTTATTAGTCTCAAAGACAGACAGTTATGCGAGATAATAAATGTCGGTGTCATTATTTACCCTATCAGTTTGTTTGGTGTTGTTGCTAATGTGATGAATATTATTGTTTTCTGCAAACAAGGATTCAACAATACAATCAATATCAGCTTCTTTGCTCTTACTATCTCCGATTTATGCAGTTTGATAACTTTGTTGTGGTTTGGTATTTCTGTAAACCCACTATTTATAAATGGTGTCGATGCAATGGCACCTTACGAGTTATTATATATAACTGCAGGACTACCTCACCTTTGTTTTGTTAGAATCTCTGGTTGGATAACTATCTTTATGACAGCAGAAAGATGTTTATGTATAATGATACCACTTAAAATTAAACAAGTTATCACACCAAGGTAACTAAAATAACTTGTGTGTAATCTATACAGTTAACGTGATTTTATTTATACCTGAATATCAAACAATATACATTGACTGGAGGTTCTACCCAGAAAGAAACGAACAGTGTTGAGGTTGATTTTTCAAGTAACACATGATCGTGCAGCGTGTGGTCTTCTTTGTGTTCTCCGTTTTAGGATTCACATCGTTCGTTGCTGTGATTACTTTTACCGTCATCCTTGTTGTTCAGCTCAGACAAAAATCAAAATGGCGAAAGAAGGTAAATGCTGATAAGAATTCAGATGGGACTATTTCTAGAAAAGAAAGAAAAACTGTAACCATGGTAATTATGATCGCCACAGTTTTAATTGTATGTTACACACCAGGTGTCGCTGTTGCCATGGTAACTTTCTTCGAACCAGAATTCAGTATTACTGGTAAATACGTCAATACTGTCTTTGTTTTATGGATGATTACTTTTGCTTTTGATGCCTTCAACTCTAGTGTCAACATCTTTCTCTACTATAACATGAGCACTAAATACAGAGATGCATTTCGCCAAATTTTTGTTTGTTTTGGAAAGACTGATATACATAAAGTTGACTGAGTCAGACTCTGGAATTAAGGGGCAAGTACTAGCAGGGATTAGGTGCCGTTAATAAAAAAAAATCATTTAAATTTAAATTTTAAAGATTTTGTTTCCCAATTTTAAGATATACTTCACAGATCATTAAGCTATGTAAAATAAAATAACTGTCACTTGGGTTCAGTATATACAAGACGGTAAATATGAGAATTTTGACATGAAAAATTGCAAACATTGAACATGTGAAAAATACAGGTCTCATATTTTGTGAAATTTTAATGTGAAATGATAGTCAAATTAATTCAAAATCAAACAGCATACAAACAGAGATTGTGTGATTTTGGCAAGTACTGTGGAAAATAGTATATGTTCAATATATTTAATTTTTGGTCATCTGAAAATTATATTTTTATGGTTTTAAATAATCTTATGTGAAAAAGTGGAAAAACAAAAAAAAATTAATATAATTAAGATATTGGAATGTCCGTAGTATATGCTATAGACATTTATATTGTAAACAGACAAGCAAAATTGCATGATGATTGGTTAATATTTGACAAAGTTATAATATAAAAATTATCATGAATTGTTAGTTTTCGAACAAAATCGAAAATCATTCATGCGGAGAAGATTTGATAATATTTAAGTCATCATAATTTGAAAAATATTTAACAAATTCTAAACATTTTAAAAGAAATGTGTCCAGAATTCGTTAACCTTTAATTAGATATCAAATACTTCGTGAAATTTAGGAATCACATTGTATTGGTATTCCCTACTAGCAACGCCCCCTTAAACCTAGGTGTGCCGTTGTTACAGTACTGTGTACATTTTAAATCTAGTATAGTTGTGTTGAAAATATATGTGGGTGGATATGTACATAGAAATGGTAATGGTGGTGATTATATTCATGATGATAGTAGTGATATTGATTATATGTATTTTGATTGTTGAGACATGTGAATAGATGGTGCTGATATGTGTGATGATGATGGTGGTGATACGAGTATTTTGCGTATTGTGATTGTGATTTGTGAACTAATGGTGGTGTTATGTGAACTGATAGTTGTGTTATGTGAACTGATAGTTGTGTTATGTGAACTGATAGTTGTGTTATGTGAACTGATAGTGGTGTTATGTGAACTGATAGTGGTGTTATGTGAACTGATAGTGGTGGTATGTGAACTGATAGTGGTGTTATCTGAACTGATAGTGAATGTTATGTGAACTGATAGTTATGTTATGTGAACTGATATTTATGTTATGTGAACTGATAGTTGTGTTATGTGAACTGATAGTATTGTTATGTTAACTGATAGTTGTGTTATGTGAACTGATAGTAGTGTTATGTGAACTGACAGTAGTGTTATGTGAACTGATAGTGGTGCTACGTGAGCTGATAGTGGTGTTGTGTGTACTGATTTGTTGATATGCATGATGAGGATGGTGACACATGCTGGTGATAATGTAATTTATCATGTCGGTCATGTATGTACGGATGAGGGAGACATGTAGTATTGATGGTTATATGTATTCTAATGATGGATATGGTACAAGAAATATGTACCGATAATGGCATACAGATGGTGAAATATGTACCGATAATGGTGATTATCATACGATGGTAATATGCCATAATTTACATGCCGATGGCCTGGATATTGCGATCTCCAATATGGTAAATTACATTGAAATAAGTAATACATGTGTCACAGAGCAGTTGATTATATCAGGTAAGTGACGGGGGTCTCTGTGGCTGAGTGGTTAAGCCCTTTGCCTTGTGAGTCGAAGGTCTTGGTTCGAATCCGGACCGCGCCGTTCTGTTCACGAGTGCAGTGTTTTCCAGAGACCCCTAGATTGTTGCTGGAGCTACGGAGTTCGTGCTTTGTGCAATACTCTCGGCAGGTGGCTTGCCATTTCTGCGGAGAGGACCGAGCCATATGGGGTAAAACCCGGTGCAATGAAGTCAATCCTTCGGCCTTAATATCTTTAAGACTTATCCAACGCCCCTTCTTCCTTGATGTGTGGTCATTGTACACCTCTATACCTCATTAAGGTGGCCTAAAATCTTTGAAGTTCTTTCTCAATATGAGAACGAATCCACTTCACGGCGTCACATTTAAATTGAGATATCGCTCTTTTAGCAAGATCCAAGACATTCTTCACGCATTGAATGCTGGGTAATAAAAAAAGTTCATAATAGCATCCATTTTGAATGTATTGTGAATCAGTGAAACTGTGTAAAAGAAATCAGGTTAGTATACTTGTATGTCACATTTTTTTAAAAAAATCTGAAATTTTTAATAAACTTTAAAGTATTCCACATTGCCTGAATATTTTATAAACATTTCATAAAGGAAAGCTACATATAACGAGACATTTACGAGGGGCACCGCAATTATTTTGTACACCTCTACTTTTTGCGTGGATACATCTAATAAACAGCAAATTTTCATACGATCAATACGAATAATAATAATAATAATCCCTCTCGTACCGTTATACGTTACACAGGGCCTGCAAGTAATTTCTCCATACCGCTCTATCCTGGACAACTCGCTCAATCTCCTCCATGGAACTGAGACCGATATATCCTGCCTCTTTCAGCAAAGTTCGATCAATAAGAATAATGTCACTGAATCATACAGTTTTAAAATGGTGAATGATACCTCTCTTTTGTGTGCAATTTTTATTGTCGAAAGGTATCTTGAAGCTCCAAACTTTTGATCGCTAGAGCGACAACCCTGTTTAGTTTCCATGTTACTTTCACAGACTACTATGTCATGTTCTCTCTAACCATTTTAAAAATAGTTTTGTTATTTACAGAGCAATAAGCGGTAATTCTAAGCATAATTTCCAAACTCTGTTATGTTGTATTTCTGCTGGGTGGTTGATATTTGTTTCAAATATCAAGTTTAGAATGATAAATTCATAGCTGAATGTGACTATATAGAATCATCCCATTGACAACAGAAGACATTATTCATTATCTGAATTGTATCAATGATCGACTACAAGATGTTTTGGAGATCTAATTAGGAACTGTAACATTATGCTATTGTAAGTTATGAGTAAAATATAAATAATTAGAATATATTATTAGGATTGAAATAATTTGCTCTTAACTAAATTATGTATATGAAGTCAAGTTATGTGACTTCAATTACATCCCATATCAACAGAAAAATTATATATATAATATATAGTAACATCAAACAATTTTTATAACTGCTTGCATGCTCCAATTTTAAATATTGATATTGACAAAGCTGTTCCTCCTTACCTTCACATTTTGTTAGGTATTGTTCATAAACACCAGACATTACTAGAAAAAGCAGCTGACAGTATAGACAGAGATATCATGGAAAACATAGAAAAGGAACACACTAGTTCAAACACCATACATTATTTAAAACAATATGGTAATAATTAGCATGAGGCAGATATGTTCAAATTAGTAATAAACAAGTTACATGCAGATTTATTAGTTTGTGAAAGTGAGGAGGAGAAAATAAAATGCAATACTAAGATTAAAAAGCACAGTCAAACTTATTAGAACTTGAGTTTGTAGAACTGTGTGATAGGTCTGTTCCAGTGTGTTCACATTTAGATAAAGTATTAGACAAACACAAAATCACACCACAGGCATATCATAGTAGAGCTTTGTATGTAACTACTGTGATAAATACTTAACATGTAAAGTCTATAAAGATCTCACAGAAGATGTCATAACACACACACAATTGTACAGACAGAATCAAGATATAATAAATATTGCATTGATCACAAGAGACATTTTTAATTCATTAAATACAGCATTTGAAAAAGTTCACAATTACATCTCACACAGTAGACCAATCCTTGCTGACGCAGTTCCAGAAATACAATTAGCAATACAGGATTACATGACAATATACGACTTATTTTCCAGATAAAATAATTCCAAAACAACACATATAGAACATCACTGTGCAAACTGGATCAGAATTAATGGTTTTGGATTGGGCTTTTAGGAGAACAAGGAGGAGAAGTTGTAAATTCAATGGTAGCTGGTATAGAGAAAAGAGCTTGGGGTATAAGAAATAGAATTACAGAATTAAAATAATTCATAAGTTCACTGTGAGAAACATATAATTTAAATAACAGCAGATCTCTGGGCTGTGCAATTTTATTTGTCCCTTCTGTATTGTGTGTTGTCTAGATGTTTTTATGACAATTTAGAACAGTTATATATATGTGACAAAATTAGAAAGGAAGAAATCAGAATGAGACTGGATGTGAAACCAGTCATGCAATTCATAAAAGAACAACATATTAAATGGTTTGGACACCTGACCAGAATGCCCTGGTATCGCCTACCACAGAGAGCAGCACAGAAAAAGTATAATGAGTACAAGGCAAAGGAAGACCACGCAAAAGATGGAGCGACAGCATCAAGAACAGCCTTACGAACATGAATATCAGCTTACAAGTGCCTTAAAACAAGACACACAAGATACTACGTTTCACCCCAACACTTCCATAAAGAAGTAAATGGTGGAAGAGAAGAAGAAGAAGATATATATGTGTAATGTGTGTTTGTGAGATGTCCTAGGTAAGCATTCTACATGTCAGCAAGTATATATGAGCAAATGTGTATGAGTAAATTATGAATTAAAATTGTATGCTACTTAATCATGACTAATGTGGGCTAGTAAAATTATATAATTATATTACAAATGTTTATTGTCAATTTTTGGAGATATGTATTTTTGTGTGAACTACTGTTAGCAGTATATTTAAAAGTGAAATTATTATTGTAAAATTATAAATTAATTATGTTAAACATTACATCTTTCATGAAGAAGTAAACTATATCCTTATGCATTTATGGAAAAATATGTCTAAATTTATGTTATTGTGATTTATATATATATAACATTTTGGTATGTTGAGATATGTTAAATATATATGCAATTTAATAGTAATTTTATAAATATATCTTTGTTTTTAAAAGTGTTAAGCTATTATAAATGACCAGACATAGTGAACTACAGTATGAACTACAATTATTTTCAACAATCATATTTAAAAAAATTTAGTATCGTTAATGTGTTACCTTGTCAAAAAACTAAACGTTTTATATTTTTGTAGCGTGATATTTCTACTGCAATGAAGATTAACAATATACCCCATCAGTGTAATTTGCTCATCCTCAGGTAGTTAGAATGTGACTAGTTCATACAGATATAACTTCATAATTATATATAACACAGTGATACTGCACAAAATCCTAGATCTACATTTGAATTTAGATTATATTTTAACGCAATAGTGTATAGTGTGTTTTTACATTAACAACAGCCGGAATTTAAAGCGATATATAAACCGACCAAAAGTCCCATTTCGTAACCTTGCCCAGGAATGTAAACAAAGGGTATCTAAGCGCAACAAAGGGACATTACTAAGTGAGTGCTACTGATAGCGTCATGACTTGTCTCCACCTCTGAACTCCTTCATCTTACAGAATTTATTCTCCCTCTCAACTCATTTCAGTACAATGACCAATTCTTTGAGCAAATCAGTGGCGTCGCCAGGGACACTTATTACAGTGGGTTTTACTATACGGCTCCGCCCTATCTCTGTAGCTCTGTAGCTCTAGCAACAATTATATGGATCTCCGAATTAAATGCACCGAATGTGATTTGAATGACGCGATCGGGATTCGACACCAAAAGCTTCAGAATGCAGGCAAGCGACTAAAACACTTTACGACAGAGACCCACCCCAACCACTAAATGTAAAAAATACTGCACATAATATACAAACACAGCAGATGTACACAATATAGGCACATGTAAAAGTTAAAAAAGAATTAGTAGACATGAATGGAGTCAGACACATAATAGACATAAGACAAAATAGGTGTGCATATTCAGTAGACATATATGGTTAAAAAAAAAGACAAGAACGACTAAACAAACATGACACAAAATAACAATAATATAGATTGCACAAAGAAAACATAAAAGTTAGACAAAACAGACATGGATACATGCCTCCAGGCAGATCGAATAGAAAAGGCGCTACATAACTAAGAAATGCCATTTTACAGGGTGTTCAAGATAAAAGCAGCCCCATTGAAAATCATAAATTGCCAGGTATGCATAGCGTTTTGTCTATTTATTACTTAAACCGGTTCTAATTAGCTCGTTCTTTCGTCACATTTGTTCATCGCATCTTCCTGCACCATAATTACACAACGTCACAAAAACATGTAGGCACTTGACTTATACTACGTCATAATTGAATCTTCTCATTTAAAAAAAAAACATGCCAGATTGGCTCTCTTTACGGAGCTGCTTTTATCTTTAACATCCTGTAGATACAAGGGTCTAATAAGTCACGACTAAACAGCGAAACAATAAGTAATAAGACAAAAGCAAAACCTAACATAAACAAGACATTCATACAAGCAAACTAGATAAAATACACAGACCTGTCTACCCAACTCACCATACAGACAAAACATTTAAGACTCACACGACTTAAAATAATAGAAAATAGACAAATAATACAGAAAAACAAACACTATTTATAAACCGAGTGATAAACGTTATTTATGATATTTATTTCTTCTTCATATTCTTATGCTAATCACCGCATCACACACAACATATAATAATAATTTATCTCGTTCCATTTTACGTTACATACGGCCTGCGAGCAATTTTTCCATATCGCTCTATCCTGGCAACTCGCTCACTCTCCTCCATGGAACTGAGACCGATATTTCGTGCATCTCTCAGAAAAATTCGTTCCACAGTATCCTTAGGTCGTCCATTATTTCTTGAACCCTCTGCGTTCCACTGCAATACCTGCTTTGAAATTCGTTGATCATTTCTTCTCAAGGTGTGTCCAGCATAATCTCCATCTTCTCTTTCTGATAACAGTAGTCACAACATATTACTTTTTTTTTTTTTAAACGAGACTAGTATATTTACTTATCGTTCATTTCCTGCTTTGAAATATCAATTTTCTTAATTGTTAGGATCTGGTATGTGTTCATGGTAATCTTACGACAATTACCATTCACTTTGTGATATCGCAAAGTGTAGCAAACAGTTATATCTGACATTTAATAACAACGACTAAAATAATACAATCTAGATAATAATTAGATAACAGGTGGTTATTTGGAGTGACACGACTAGAAGTTAGAAGTTTTAGTCAGGGGAGGAGGTGTAAATGTTGTGTACCGAGAGAAATAAAACCCGTGCTTAAATTAGTGTTGTGTATAGCAAAATGGTAGATGCTATATTGACGCAATAATAACATTTTAAGTGGGGATAACAGATGATTAGTTTACAAATAATCAGTAAATGTGTTTGATAATAGGTTTTACATGCAATCCCAGGTTACAAAATACCATTACATATAATGACATGATGTTAAACATAAGCATTTGATCTCTGACGGACAATTTTAATGAATGTTTCTGTCAGGTATAATCATCTCTATCTATCTATCACTCTTTATATGTCTTTCTTTTTTTATTACCCTTTAACTTCAGTTGAGGAATATATTGAATTGATAAGAAAAAAGAAATCAGAATTGATATTACAAGTGGACACGTATGGACTTGAATCATGTACACTTAGCAAGACAGTGGAACGAAATATATGTGATTTTGAACAATTGTGTTACAAAAGAATCATCCGAATACAATAAGCAGAGAAGAGAACACATATATACATTTACAAATCAAAATCAAAGAAAAGTAAATGATGTGCTACACATAAGAAAGACGAAATTCCAGTATGTGCAGATATAAAGATATATAACATATTCTGGAGACTATCGGTATGAAAGAAAGTATCCCAGCAAAGAAGAGGAGACAACGACCACCAGAAGATTGATTCAGAATTCAATTGATGGTTTGAGCATTACGGCTGCAGTTGCAGGATATCTAGCTTATTTGAGAGAGAAATTCTGAAAGACAATTAGGATATCAAATTTCTGCTCAGGACAAGCTATGTGATGATGATAATGATGATGGGGCATATGACCTCAACTTATATACACCAGGTTCTTCTTTCTTTAGCTATTTTCTGTAGTTCCGTCAAGCTCTTTGTGTTATCGTTTATCTTCATCTCTAAAGCACTTCTTCATATTTTTGTATATGTGTGCCTTCTTTCGTTTTGCTGTAGGTCCTAGTAAAGGTAAACATTTTGTTAAGTAGAAATCTACAGGTGGGCAAGTTTGGAAGAAAATTCGTTACCGTGGAATTTTCACAAAAGGTAAAAATAGACCTCACCGTTCAGAAAGCAATGACAAACTACTCAACGTATAAGTGGGGCCTAGAAAAATAAACGACTCGTTTTTCATACTGCTGCAGGTAATATGATAACTTATAATAAGCATTTGTTTCTTTCTATAAACTGCTGAGTCGTCTCCAATCTATTTACAATACGTTACAACCAAATATTATAACATGAACCACTAACAATACATAAGACATATGATACATTTGATTGTAATAGTATAACTTACAACTTATGAACAATATCGACATCAGTACGTCTACTGTAGCGACTAAAGAAAATACGAAACAAGACTATCGCAATTAAAGAAAATATGAATCAACACTATCACAACTTACCGATCATAATTATGGATAATAACAGAACAATATATGTCCATACTTGTCACCTTCCATACAAATTATACGTTAAAGATCTTACGTTTGTTCTGGCCAAATAATATCTATAACCGAGAACTGATTGTACGGTACAAACAGGAGAATATTAACACCATCATAAGCAAGAGACGGTGGAAATGGATCAGATATGCAATAGTTATGGAGACTAAACTGCACGGTCACAAAAACGTCACTGAGATGGACACCAGAGTGTAACGAAAACGTGAAAGACCCAAAGTAACCTGGAGAAGAAGAGTAGAATACGAAATGAAAGAAATGAATCACATCTGGAACACAATGCCATAAACTGCCCAGAATAACGAAGAATGTTCTGCACTCCTTGCTGTTCTACTCACCAGAGTGATTCTCAGGCTAAAGAGAGAGAGAGAGAGAGACTGGTTGTCAAAAACATTGAAAATACAACGCAAAACTTTCAGAACTCAAGAAACATCCCAGGAAGAACTGAGAAGGGCGATGCCTAACGGGACTGCCCTCCTTGGGACAACCGGGCACGGTACTGTTGCATTTACAACTAGCATCCCCGGAAGAACTGAGGTGGGTGATGTTTGGTGAGCGCAAAATCTCAGTTGCATTGCTAACGCCGATTGAAACGACCCTCTAAATTATTTGTGCTTAGCCCCAGCCCGGCGTGTCCCGGGACCAGAGAAAATGCAGGGTAGAAACTGCAAATTGCCACGTGCCGACAGCCGCCTCGAGAAGGAAGAGAATGTTCCTACTCCGGAATAAACTCAAAGTGGTCAGTGAAGTAAGGCCGACAATGCAAATATCTGACAGGCTGTTCAGATCCGAACTTTGGCGAAGGCCGATACTTTACACGGTGTGGCGTACGAGTACTACGCCGTCCCTGGACAAGCTTATGTGCCCCGTGAAATGTTCCTAATCCGGAACGACCTCACAGTATGCAAGAGCATAATAGTAGTAATTCACTGTTTGGCGTAGATCACAAAGCCCAAATATGCGGCAAACAGCTGATAGAAAAGGCGTAGATCCGGGCCGAAATATACGGCAGAATGGATCGTTCCCTATAGCAAGCTACACTGATAAATCAACAGCTGGCTGAAATTGGGTAGACGGGCCAAGTCACCATGGACGCATAATCGTCAACGTTGATCAATCGTTCTTGTCAAAGGATCAATTATATATCACAAGAAGAATGATAAAATTGGACGTGATGAACGAACGAGAGAGAGAGAGAGAGAGAGAGAGAGACCTCAAGAAATTAGTTATTCGTTATTGAATACTAAACTAACGTCATTGCACTCCTGGCAGACCCATAGGTGCTCAGTCTCCCCAACAGATATCGAAGAGTATGTATATTGATGATTCCGTGGCTTGCTAATTAACCACACACTCCTTACTCTGCCCCTCAGGCATTCAGTTCTACTGGTACAACGGGTAAAAACTGATGAAATTGCTGGATCGATTCGACATCAATTTTAGTGTCCTCCAACAGGCAGTAACTCCAGAAATTAAGACACAAGACTTCAGAACCAATACAAATTATACTTAAATTTCACTATTAAGTTTACATATTGCTTCACTTATTCACTGAATGCAATATCTGTATTTGTTTTATCACGTTTAATATAGTACAGTGAAGTACGGCTGACATGTAAATTTAATAAAACTACGCTGTTAATGCTTTAAAACTGATAATATACGAGTTAATATCTAACTATTGTCACATTGGCTTGTTTATTAACAAACAGTATCAGTAGAAATGAAGTAAGTACTCGTACATGGAGGAAGAGAAGAAGAAGATTGTCAATACAAACTTATAAGATAAATTTCACAATTTATAAAGTTATTGGTTATTGATTATTGGTTACTAAACTGACGTCATTGCACTCCTGGCAGACCCATAGGTGCTCAGTCTCCCCAAACAGATATCGAAGAGTATGCATACTGATGGTTCCCGTGGCTCGCTGATTAAACACACCTCTCACTTTGCCTTTCAGGCATCCAGTTCGACTTGCACAACGGTCCAGTTTCTAGTTAAAAAGTAGGAACGGATAAAACAACAATAATTCGTGTAATATAATGTCTAAAAGTATCTTTAAAATATTGACATATAAAACTTCATGCCTTAGTACTAACAATATAATGACATATATGTGCGAAGTGGTTCGGGCATGTGATAGACATGGCTCACACTGAAAGATTATCCTACAAGGAACAATCAAGGGTGACAGAAGGACAGGAGGGCAGAGAAAATCCTTTGTAAGACAACATCAAGAGCTGGTCAGGACAGAGTTTCTCCTCACTTACTCGAAGAGTTTAAGACATAGACTCATGGTGTGCTTTTTGTACTGATATATCCACAGTGACACCCTACGACCATAACGGGTTATGGGCTTTATTATATTAATATATTATATCATTATGGGAATGGACATCGTTTCTTACTAAATGATACGATAACCATACGTTTGTAGCATAGAAGAATATGTGTGGTACAATATTGCTCCGATAATCCATTACGTTCTTTAAGTTACACTTCAGAACTCTGCATTGGTTCTTGTGGTGATCTATATCCATCAGACAGGGACACATATATATACGCTTTGTATACCAGTTTCTAGTGATGATAAACGAGTCTGCTGTTTCATTTGTTGGACAATGAATATCACTACTATTGATCAGTTTGTACAACTTATTAGTCTCAAAGACAGACAATTATGCGAGATAATAATTTCTGTTGCTATTACAAACGCTATCAGTATGTTTGGTGTTGTTGCAAATGCGATGAATATTATTGTTTTCTACAAACAAGGATTCAACAATACAATCAATATCAGCTTCTTTGCTCTTACTATCTCCGACTTGTGCAGTTTGATAACTTTGTTGTGGTTTGGCATTTCTGTAAACCCACTATTTATAAATGGTGTCGACGCAATTGCCCCTTACGAGTTACCATATCTAATTGCAGGACTACCTCACCTCTGCTTTGTTAGAATCTCTGGTTGGATAACTATCTTTATGACAGCAGAAAGATGTTTATGTATAATGATACCACTTAAGATAAAACAAGTTATCACACCAAGTGTAACTAAAGTAACTGTGTGGGCTATATATTTAGTTGCCATGGCTTTATTTATACCTGAATATCAAACAACATACATTGGTTGGAAGTTCTACCCAGACAGAAACAGGACAGTATTAAGGTTGATTTTTACAAGCAACCATACGATCGTGCAGCGTTTGGTCTACTTCATGTTTTCCATTTTAGGATTCACATCGTTCGTTGCTGTGATTACTTTTACCGTCATCCTTGTTGTTCAGCTCAGGCACAAATCAAAATGGCGAAACAAGGCAAGCCCTGATAAGAATTCCACTAGAAATATTTCTGCCAGGGAAAGTAAAACTGTAACCATGGTTATTATGATAGCTACTGTTTTAATTGTGTGTTACACGCCAGGTGTCGCTGTTTCCATTGTTGTTTTTTTCGAACCAGAATTCAGTATGTCTGGTAAATACGTTAATACTGTCTTTGTTTTGTGGATCATTACTTTTGCTTTTGATGCATTAAACTCCAGCGTCAACATCTTTCTCTATTACAACATGAGCACGAAATACAGAGATACATTTCGTCAACTATTTGGTTGTATTGGAAAAATTGACATACATGAAACGTGACTGAGCCAGACTACTAAGGAAATAAGACTAGGTGTGTCAGACTAGGTGTGCCATTTGTTTTGTAATGTGTACATTTTAAATCCAAACTAGTCGTGTTGAATTGATATATGGGAGGATATGCACATATAAATAGTGGTGATTATATGTATGATGATAGTTTGGTTATTTGTACTGCTAATGGTGGTATGTGTACTGAACGTGGTGATATGTGCACTGATGGTGTTTATATATGTACTGATGGTGGTGATACTTAGTATAGCGTTGATAAAATGATTGATGGTCATGGTGACAGAAGATGCTGCCATTGATACACATGATGATGATGGTGATGTATATAATGATGAAGTCCATATGTATATATATATATATATATATATATATATATATATATTCCGATACAGAAGCACTTGTGCTTTAAGTTCTTCGGATCGGTGCCATGGAAATCGTAACCCTTCGGTTGGTGCCACGAACACTGTAAATCTGAAGAATATGTGACCTTTCTGCCAGCCCGCTGTATCGAACCGCACTCACATGGGACTTATCACCCGTCGTCCAACGCACACCGAAGACGCTGGACAGGCGGTCATAAATATATATATATATACTAATTATGGTAATACGTGTTCTAGAGATGATGATATGCATTTGGGTATACTGTTATTGGTGATTTGCTTGCTGTTATTCATGGTGTATATAATGAGAAAATCGATATGTAAACCTAAGACGACGATATATATTCCAGTAAAATGATGTGAATATCAATAATGCGTTATGTGTTTTAATGATGATGATATGTATGCTGACGATGATGATATGTACGCTGACGATGATGATATGTACGCTGACGATGATGATATGTACGCTGACGATGATGATATGTACGCTGACGATGATGATATGTACGCTGACGATGGTGATATGTACGCTGACGATGGTGATATGTACGCTGACGATGATGATATGTACGCTGACGATGATGATATGTACGCTGACGATGATGATATGTACGCTGACGATGGTGATATGTACGCTGACGATGGTGATATGTACGCTGACGATGATGATATGTACGCTGACGATGATGATATGTACGCTGACGATGGTGATATGTACGCTGACGATGATGATATGTACGCTGACGATGATGATATGTACGCTGACGATGGTGATATGTACGCTGACGATGATGATATGTACGCTGACGATGATGATATGTACGCTGACGATGGTGATATGTACGCTGACGATGATGATATGTACGCTGACGATGGTGATATGTACGCTGACGATGGTGATATGTACGCTGACGATGATGATATGTACGCTGACGATGGTGATATGTACGCTGACGATGGTGATATGTACGCTGACGATGATGATATGTACGCTGACGATGATGATATGTACGCTGACGATGATGATATGTACGCTGACGATGGTGATATGTACGCTGACGATGGTGATATGTACGCTGACGATGATGATATGTACGCTGACGATGATGATATGTACGCTGACGATGGTGATATGTACGCTGACGATGATGATATGTACGCTGACGATGATGATATGTACGCTGACGATGGTGATATGTACGCTGACGATGATGATATGTACGCTGACGATGATGATATGTACGCTGACGATGGTGATATGTACGCTGACGATGATGATATGTACGCTGACGATGGTGATATGTACGCTGACGATGGTGATATGTACGCTGACGATGGTGATATGTACGCTGACGATGGTGATATGTACGCTGACGATGGTGATATGTACGCTGACGATGATGATATGTACGCTGACGATGGTGATATGTACGCTGACGATGATGATATGTACGCTGACGATGGTGATATGTACGCTGACGATGGTGATATGTACGCTGACGATGGTGATATGTACGCTGACGATGGGGATATGTACGCAGACGATGGTGATATGTACGCTGACGATGGTGATATGTATGCTGACGATGATGATATGTACGCTGACGATGATGATATGTACGCTGACGATGGTGATATGTATGCTGACGATGATGATATGTACGCTGACGATGGTGATATGTATGCTGACGATGGTGATGTGTATGCTGACGATGGTGATATGTATGCTGACGATGGTGATATGTACGCTGACGATGATGATATGTATGCTGACGATGGTGATATGTACGCTGACGATGGTGATATGTACGCTGACGATGATGATATGTACGCTGACGATGGTGATATGTACGCTGACGATGGTGATATGTACGCTGACGATGGTGATATGTACGCTGACGATGGTGATATGTACGCTGACGATGGTGATATGTACGCTGACGATGGTGATATGTACGCTGACGATGATGATATGTACGCTGACGATGGTGATATGTACGCTGACGATGATGATATGTACGCTGACGATGGTGATATGTACGCTGACGATGGTGATATGTACGCTGACGATGGTGATATGTACGCTGACGATGGGGATATGTACGCAGACGATGGTGATATGTACGCTGACGATGGTGATATGTATGCTGACGATGATGATATGTACGCTGACGATGATGATATGTACGCTGACGATGGTGATATGTATGCTGACGATGATGATATGTACGCTGACGATGGTGATATGTATGCTGACGATGGTGATGTGTATGCTGACGATGGTGATATGTATGCTGACGATGGTGATATGTACGCTGACGATGATGATATGTATGCTGACGATGGTGATATGTACGCTGACGATGGTGATATGTACGCTGACGATGGTGATATGTACGCTGACGATGGTGATATGTACGCTGACGATGGTGATATGTACGCTGACGATGGTGATATGTACGCTGACGATGATGATATGTACGCTGACGATGGTGATATGTACGCTGACGATGATGATATGTACGCTGACGATGGTGATATGTACGCTGACGATGGTGATATGTACGCTGACGATGGTGATATGTACGCTGACGATGGGGATATGTACGCAGACGATGGTGATATGTACGCTGACGATGGTGATATGTATGCTGACGATGATGATATGTACGCTGACGATGATGATATGTACGCTGACGATGGTGATATGTATGCTGACGATGATGATATGTACGCTGACGATGGTGATATGTATGCTGACGATGGTGATGTGTATGCTGACGATGGTGATATGTATGCTGACGATGGTGATATGTACGCTGACGATGATGATATGTATGCTGACGATGGTGATATGTACGCTGACGATGGTGATATGTACGCTGACGATGATGATATGTACGCTGACGATGGTGATATGTACGCTGACGATGGTGATATGTACGCTGACGATGGTGATCGTTTGTAAACATCGTACTTTTATAAGGACACGAAGACATATATATATATATATATATATACAAAGAACATGTTACAGAAAGTTCCTACAAATACCATGGACAGAAAAAAGACAGAACAATGATGTCCTGATAGAACTAAATGTTAAAGAACATTGGTTGAAGAAGAAGATGGCTACAAGATATTGAAGAAACCATGAACATGACCATCCACGAAGTGGGTGAACTGGCTAGAGACAGAGTGAATTTCCAATGCACTGCAAAGAGAGCAACGTCCTATAAAGGATACGCACTTTGATGATAAAACACGTAAAGGAAGCAACATATATACACAAACCAGAAGGATGCAAGATCAGTATATTAATTAGACAGCCATGAAAGTGTCAACAACAAACGTCGCAATTTTAATTTGCAATGCAAGTCGAAAGGAACAATGACCACGATAAGAGGAACCAGTCTGCATAACGCAGATACTAGACCGACGGAAACTATCCTTCGCTATTTTCACAATGTGTAGCTAATAATATAGCCCATGTACACACAAGTAAAAAATATTCCGCATAAAAATGACACGTCCTGGTATTTTATAATAGTGACCACATTGTATATGTGGTGTTGGTTATACAAAGATAATGCTTCTATTATTAAAGTCATCGATTGGGAAAGGAAAATCCAATATCACAACACAAGTGATGACATAACCAGCAGAATAAGACAGATATCAGATAAAATCTACAAACAATGGAAACCATGAAATCGATCTCCGTGGTGAAGAATAGAAAAATGTTTACAGAAAAAGAGTCATGCAGTCAAGAACAGGCAAAATGCGCGTAAAACCGACAATTCTCTTGATATCAGAGCCCTAAAGCAAACAATGAGAGACAAAACTGGCTTACTACACAACTACTACTAGTCAGAGTAACAGCAGGAAGTGGGAGCAGTTTTGTGAGAATATAGGCCCGGAAAAGTCAATCACGCTTATCTGGTGATTACAACAATACGTAACTGGGATGACCCATGAATGCAATATGCCAAACCTTCAATGGGACGATACCAGTTGACATAAAACGTATGCATGTAAAGCGTTATTACTGTTAAACCGATAGTTGGAGCAGACAAATCAAACAAGAATGGGTGGACACAAATCAAGGAAGTCTTGGAAAATAGATGGAATGTGCGCTGTAGCCCTGGATTTGGTGGATGTAAACAACAATGTGCTCTTCGAAAGTCTTATCCATTAATTATTATGTATAAATGTTTCTCCAACACTCTGCAACTGGATAGCATCAGTGTTGTTCAAAAGTCAAACAGCCTTCACATGAAATAACCTCGGAGCTAAAAAAATTATGCATCTGGGTCTACCAAAGTGATCACCACTATCCCCGATATTAGTCAATATATTCAGTATATATATATGGAACTGCAGTAAAACTATTTGATTGGCAAAACACGTAATTACAAAGTACTGTAGTTTTACAAATTACAAAAACAATGACAAAATACAGCAACGTTTCGACCAACAAGGCCTTTATCAAGCAAACGAACAAACAGGAGTGACAAATTAAAATGAAACACAAATGGACGACCAAATACAAACGTATCTAAGGAAAATCTGGAATAAAAACGAATAACGAAATAAATGTAACACAAAAACACACATAAAAACTTGAAATAGAACGGAAAAGAAACAATGAAACATCTAGTAAATATATAACTTGAATACATGCAACATATACCCATATAGATTACAAAGCATGGGAAGAGAAAGTACTAAGAAGCATAAGAATGTAATATAACATGAATACATGCAACATATACCCATATAGATTACAAAGCATGGGAAGAGAAAGTACTAAGAAGCATAAGAATGGAATACGTTGAGCCCGCGTGGTCGCAAGGTAAGATACAAAGAAATCAACCGATTCTCCAGAGCAAATCGACTGCGATCATCCGAGGAACATGATCGGATGGCTGTGACCTGGACATCGTGAGCTCCTAAATGGCCAGTATCATTGAAATGGGTGACTTCAGGGGTCACAGAGCATTGGCGTATGTCGCGTAAGTGTTGGGCATATCGGTCACTGAGCCTCTTGCCTGTCTCGCCGATATAAGCCTTGTTACACCGCTTACAGATAATGGTATAGATAAGATTACGGGACTCGCATGTGAACCCATCGTCAATAAGAAACGTGCCTAAAGGAAAAGATACAGTACGCGTCTGTATCACATACGCACACGTGTTGCAACGCCGACAGCCACTGGACAGTGCCAACATGAGTCTGGATATTTGACTTAAGGCGACTGTGTACCAACATATCCTTAAGACTTATGTCCCGTCTGTAAGACACCAAAGGATAGTTGAGGAAGACAGAACGGGTCTCAGGATATGATCTAAGGATAGACATATGAAGGAATAAAACATTTTTCACCAGGGAACTATGGGGTGGTAAGTTAAGATAAGTTTTACTCTGTCAGAGTTAGTAGTCCTATGCTGGCTGGTAAGGGCCTGCTGGCGAGTGATTTTCTTAACTCGATGCATAGCCATCCCCGGGCTTGTCGTGACTCTTTGCCATTCTCGCAGCTCTTACGCCTTCGTCGCCTTTGTAGTGAGGACGATGATTTTCTTGAGAGAGCTCGCGAGATGCTTGATTTCTTTCGTAGGCGCCTATATCCGGAGAGGGTGCTTGTCTCGGCTATGCATCGAGTTAAGAAAATCACTCGCCAGCAGGCCCTCACCAGCCAGCATAGGACTACTAACTCTGACAGAGTAAAACTTATCTTAACTTACCACCCCATAGTTCCCTGGTGAAAAATGTTTTATTCCGTCATCTGTCTATACTTAGTTCAGATCCTGAGACCCGTTCTGTCTTCCCCAACTATCCTTTGGTGTCTTACAGACAGGACAGAAGTCTTAAGGATATGTTGGTACACAGTCGCCTTAAGTCAATATCTAGACTCATTTTGGCACTGTCCAGTGTGGCCGTCGCGTTGCAACACGTGTGCTTATGTGATACAGACGCGTACTGTATCTTTTCCTTTAGGCACGTTTCTTATTGACGATGGTTCACATGCGAGTCCGTAATCTTATCTATGCCATTATCTGTAAGCGGTGTAACAAGGCTTATATCGGCGAGACAGGCAAGAGGCTCAGTGACCGATTCGCCTAACACTTACGCGACATACACCAATGCTCTGTGACCCCTGTAGCCACCATTTCAATGATACTGGCCATTTAGGAGCTCACGATGTCCATGTCACAGCCATCCGATCATGTTCCTCGGATGATCGCAGTCGATTTGCTCTGGAGAATCGGTTGATTTCTTTATATGATACCTTGCGACCACAGGCTCAACGTATTCCATTCTTATGCTTCTTAGTACTTTCTCTTCCCATGATTTGTAATCTATATGGGTATATGTTGCATATATTCATGTTGTATTACATTCTTATGCTTCTTAGTACTTTCTCTTCCATGCTTTGTAATCTATATGGGTATATGTTGCATGTATTCAAGTTATATATTTACTAGATGTTTCATTGTTTCTTTTCCGTTCTATTTCAAGTTTTTATGTGTGTTTTTGTGTTACATTTATTTCGTTATTCGTTTTTATTCCAGATTTTCCTTAAATACGTTTGTATTTGGTCGTCCATTTTTGTTTCATTTTAATTTGTCACTCCTGTTTGTTCGTTTGCTTGATAAAGGCCTTGTTGGTCGAAACGTTGCTGTATTTTGTCATTGTTTTGTAATTTGTAAAACTACAGTACTTTGTAATTACGTGTTTTGCTAGTCAATATATACACAGTTGAGTTGACATCTGGGTCTACCAAAGTGATCACCCTATCCTGATATTATTCAATATATACACAGTTGAGTTGACATCTGGGTCTACCAAAGTGATCACCACTATCCCTGATATTATTCAATATATACACAGTTGAGTTGACAAAGAATCATAATCAGGGTTAGGAAGAAGCGTATCCTACGCTGATGACATGTTAATGTACTGCCATAGCAAAGACATAAGTAAAGCGTATCTTACGCTGATGACATGTTAATGTACTGCCATAGCAAAGACATAAGTAAGAAAGCGTATCTTACGCTGATGACATGTTAATGTACTGCCATAGCAAAGACATAAGTAAGAAAGCGTATCTTACGCTGATGACATGTTAATGTACTGCCATAGCAAAGACATAAGTAAGAAAGCGTATCTTACGCTGATGACATGTTAATGTACTGCCATAGCAAAGACATAAGTAAAAGAGCGAATAAACTACAGAAAGAATAAGATATCTACTGGGTCTACCAGACATAAATAGTAAAATTGTGCTGAGTAGAACAGTTGCTTATCTTAAAATCACTCAAGACTTGTTTCTCTCTCTCTCTCTCTCTCTCTCTCTCTGTCTCTCTTGCGATCACCGCCCAGACCGATGTACCAGACTTCGCATAAATTATTTTCTTGTGAAAAGCTGATTCATGCAGCCTTAGCATTGGTATATTTTATGTCCCTCAACACATTCATTACACATTGAACTAAAAAACGGCGTTAAAGTTAAGCGTGGCAAGTCGTGACAGGGTCGAGCAGAGCAGGTCATTCAACGGGTAAGTGCCATCCAGTACAGAGGTCGTGGGGAAGAGTGGATACCTATATGTATTGAACCAGAGCCAACTATAAACTACTGGGCCTTCGGGCTCAGGTAAGAATTGGGGGAAATCAGACCCCAACTACACCACGTGACCTCGCATTCAAGTATTGGTGTATATAGACGAATTCATTTTAAAATCAACACAAAATGCTAATTCAAAGTCATATTATGCAATAAGTTAAGTTTAGCAATAATGAATATCAATATTATAAATATTTTTCACCAATAAATAAGCATAGACTCACCCAATTGAGTAACGTTGCAAAAAAGCGTGCAGTGCTCTATTAAACATCTGTAATTTCCAGATCCCTTTTCTTATCTAGGTCAGGAAATACCCGACCAGTTGCATGGCCTGTGCTAGAACCTGGCTGTGAGTGAACACAGACAATCCTTAGTTGTAGTCCCTATCGTAGACCAGCATAATCATAATTCGCTGCATACAGTGGTTGAAACGTTACTAAATGACCACAGCATGGAGAAAGATGATGTTGTCTACGCTGATGGTTCTCTGTTTCGATACAGTCAGAGTGCGTAGGCATTTATGGCTAGACCTAAAGAAATGTCATTAAAGAGGCAAGTGGCGCATAATCAACAACTACCAGCAGCATGACTATGGAGGTTATGGCAGTGACAAAATCCCTGGAATAACTATAGACGCAATCACTTATGTATGTATGCTCAGCGACTCCATGAGCATGATATCGATCAAGATCGGTTATGTACGAAGTCAGTGAATGCAATTAATACAAAATTCGACAATCAAACACTTAGCTTCATTTAAGCAACTTGCCGAGAGCGTTGCAAAACAAACAAAACACGAACCCCGTAGCTCCAGGAAAAATTGTATAGATCCCTAAACAAAATGCACATGCGATCTAAACGACGCAATACGAAATCGATCCTACACCCTTCAGAACGCAAGGCGAACATATTAAACACTTCACCACAGAGACTCTACAGTAAAGACAATATAAACTGTATATAATTTATCAATAATAAAGAAGTATAAAATAGAGACAAGCTGTAAGGGTAGAAAAGATTGAGTAAAGACAAAATATATCTCAAACTAGAGAAATGTGACACAGTTGATGTGATTATCTAACAAACAAGTATGCTACAAGGACACGAAGACTAAACAAACATAACATACAATAGCAGTAATATAGACTACACATAAAAGACATAATAGAAAAACAAGGCAGGTACGTATACTTCCTTTTCAAAACAGAACAAACAGAAAAGACATTGCATAATTAAGAAGCGCCATGACAGACAATACAGGCTAATTAGACAGGCCTAAATATTCAACAATAAAACATAAGAATGACGGAACATAAACAAGACATACATAGCAACATACTAGACAAACTACACATATACATGTATATTTAGATTCACTATACCGTCAACACAGATACGACTCCCAAAACATAAAAAAAGTTAATTGTATATCCTTTACATGAATCAACTCGCGAATCAACTCCCAGCTTTTTAATGTTGTTTGAAATTTTTATAGGCATTATTACGTTCAGTATATTGCCATTGCTTTCTGAACGGGTGGTGCTATCGTTCTTTGTAAAAATCCATGCTAAGAAATTTGCAACCAAACTGTCCGCAGCGTGATTCGAACTAAGAACGTCGGGGTTAATAGACCGAGCCACTATCCCCTAAGACACAGACGCCACCACCCAAAAGATAAACCAATACAAAATAACACAGACATTACACACAAAAACAGACAACATTTATAGACATGGTACATAACACATAAAAAACAGACATTTATAGACACGGTGACAAAAGTTATTTGTGATCTATTTTTTTTTTACAATATGTTTATGTTAATGACCAAGTCATATACAACATAGCATTTTAGTAACAAAACGTCTTCATCTTCTTGCACTTCATATCGCCCACTGGCTAACCACGCTGTGTGATCTGTATGTGATACGAGCCTAATGGCTATTGTACGTTTCTCGGTTAAATCCTACACGTTGGCTAGCTCATTTGTGTTCTGCGATGAATTTTATTTACTAGGGTAGCTTATCTAGGCCCCTTACCTCACTCGCCTTTTACGACACGCCTTGTAGGTTGCAGTGTTACTATTCTTTGCTCCACCTGCTATCCCCAACAACAAACGGGCCAAGAATAAAACTAACATATTTAGTTAGATCAGATGTCTCACTTTGAAAAATCAATGTTCTTATATTTGTAATGTAATTGTAGAATATGGTATGTGATTATGAAGAACACTCTCTTATCATTGTTGATGTTCTGATATCATTGTGACAGACAGTAATACGTGACAAATAATAACAACAATAAAACAATAGAATATAAATAATAATTAGATAACAGTTGATTATTTGGAGTTAATTGACTACTATTACAGAGATGTTACTTGTTTTAGATAGTTTGTGGAGGTTTGTATAATTGGTACATAAACTAAATTCGTGTTGTGTACACACAATGACATATGCTATATTGACGCAATAATACGATGCTGAGTGGGACTAACAGGTGATTAGTTCACAAATAGTACATTTGTTTGATAATAAGTATGCACGTGAAACGTTAGGTTTAAAGAATAAGCTCAGGTAAATTTAACATTGAATAAAATGACATGATGAAAAGCGCACGATCATCTCTGAAGGTCTCTATTGATGTTTGTTTCTCTCAGGTGATCATTACTCACTCTCTCTCTCTCTCTGTTTATATGCATTTCTCTCCTGCTGCTTTTTAACTACAGTTGGAGAATACACAGAACTGACATGAAGACATAAAAGAGAATACTGAAAATATTTACATTCCCAGGGGACATGTAGGGCAGATCAGGGATTCTACAACTGCCGAAGCATAACACAGATCACTCCCTAATAGCTTGCTAAGAAAATTTGCAATGCGAAATATAACAGGCAAACAAGATTCTTGAGAAATTCGTTGAATGACGACTGGATTGGGACCTCAAAAGTCGTCATATCTTCCTACCAAAACTCGAAGGCTACAGATCTGGGAAGGAAACATGGTGTAACTCTGCGGTCTTCATCTTCGATGGTGTCTAGGTAGGTATCGAAACGTGATGTGATGGTTGATTTGGAAGACGTATTCAACAGAATTCCGTACGACTATCTCGTGCAATCACATATCGAAACATCTGCGTCGATGATGGCTTCGGAAGACGTATACAACAGAGCCCCCTACGACTATCTCATGCATCAGCATAGCAAACTCTATGTGCACCCTCTATTCATTACATGGATAGATGCTACGCTGTTTAAAAGGGAGATTGCATTGCGATGTGGTGGTTTGGTTATCTGAGTCGGTGACTGTGTATTCAGTCTTGCCACATTGTTCTCCTCTTTCACCAGTATTATTCAATCATGAAGATATGTGATTGTGGACACCATCGACATAATTCGCACATTACTTGGGTCAAAAGCACACATAAAATTGAATTTTGGAATGCCACAGCTACAAAATCAGATCAGATTGCAGAAGAAATAAAGAGATATGATGTGGACATATTGGGGTTAAGTGACGAGAGATGGCCTGGAACAGATAGAGGAGTAGTTAGTGGATGAACTTTCATATATTCAGGAAGAGAGTATGGTAAGCATATTGAAGGAGTGGACATAATGATGACAACAAGAGTAGCAAAGAACATGTTAGAAGGAGAACCGATCTCGAGTCGGATAATTAGAGCAAGCTCAGCATCAGGCATGGTAATATAACAATATTACAGTGATATGCACCAATTCAATAGTTAAAAAGGCCGACGATGATAACGTTGAAACATGTAAAACCAAATAACAAGACCCAAATACATGACCTATTATTCGAATTGGGGGAACTTTAATGCCAAGATTTGAAGTGATAATGTAGGGGTAGAGATATAAAAAAACAAGGAATAAACAAAATGAATGGGAACGGAGAAAGACTGGCTGAGTTATGTATGCTGTCAAACTTAGTAATTGGAGGTACCATCATTGTTCTCAAGGAGATTCATAAACTTACTTGGCACTCACCTGATGGAGTGACCAGGAATCAGATTGACCATATTTACATGAATACACAATTACGAACATCATTGCTGGATGTCCGTGCATACAGAGGGGCTGATGTAGGAAGTGATCATAATATATGCAAACGTAAATTAAAACTGAAATTCAAAAACTTATTCTACTAAAAAAGCACAACTACGAATAGACAGTCAAAAGCTACAAAAGAAAGAAGTAGAAGAGGAATAATAAATAATAATTCCTCTCGTACTGTTATACGTTACATAGGACCTACAAGTAATTTCTCCATACTAATCTATCCTGGGCAACTAGCTCAATCTCCTCCATAGAACTGAGACCGATATTTCCTGCCTCTCTCAGCAAAGTTCGTTTCAGGGTTTACTAAGGTCGACTTCTCTTTCTTGAACCCTTTGCATCCCACTTCAATGCCTGCTATGATATTCGTTGATAATTTCTCCTCAAGGTGTGCCCAACATATCTCCATCTTCTCTTTCTTATAACAGTTGTCACTAGTGGTTGACCAGACATTTCTCTGATTTCATCACTTCTCCTGAATTCGTTCCATTTGATATTCATTATTTTTCGCAGACATCTATTTTCAAATGCATTCAACTTGCTTTCTATATCTTTAGTTATTTTCAACACTCGCTAGCATATGTTAGGATTGATACAACATTTGAATTGAAAATTCGTAATTTAGTTTTAATACTTATAGTAGAGGAATATCTGCTCGAAATTAAGAATAATTTCGAGTTATTCGGTGGTGAAAATGAACAGAACACTAAAGACAAGTGGACGAAGATAAAGGACATACTCCTGGGGGCGGAAGTAGTAGCACATGATTAAAGATGATAGACAGGAAACCTTGGATAAGTGATGCCACCTGGAAATGTATTCAAGAAAGAAGAACGATCAAACTAGCGATATTCAATACTAAGAATGCAACAGATGAAGTCAACTCTAAGAGGAATATAGACTAAAATACAAGGTAGTTAAAAAAATAACTAGAAGAGACAAAAGAGCATATGGTAATCGGCTTAAGTTTGACGAACATGCAAACAATCAACCCTGCACATAAGCTATGAAAAGACAAATATAATAAAGACACTTATGACAATTAATGCAGATATCACCCTGGAATCTAAAATGATAAAATTAGGAGAGCAGTTCACCTATTTCGAAAGAAATGTTGGTTGCACAGGAAATGTTAAGAAATTAATTATGATACGAATTGTCAAACCAACAGCAACTTTTAAAAGTCTAAATAAAACATGGAACTGCAAGTTATTTAGTATTAAAACTAAATTATTAAATTTCACTTCAAATGTTGAATCAATTATAATATATGCCAGCAAGATGACTAAATAAATAAAAAAGCAAGTTGAATGAAATTTGAAAATAGTTTTCTGCGAAAAATAATGAACATAAATCTAACGAATGCAGGAGAATGGATGAAATCAGAGAAATGTCTGGTCAACCACTAGTAACAACTGCTTTAAGAAAGAGAAAATAGAGATATCTTGGACACACCTTGGAAAGAAATGATCAAAGAATATCAAGGCAGGAATTGAAGTGGAATGCAAAAGGTTCAAGATAGTGGAAAAAATGTATGAGCACAATCATCCAAAAGGGATGCTGGAGATGGTGTAATGCACATGGAGACTAACTCTGCCACGAAAACTTTACTGAGAATGACACCACATGGTAGAGGAAAATGCTGGAAGACCCAAAATGCCTAGTTGGAACGCAATGCAGTACACGGCACAAACCAGAGACGAATGGTGTGAAATTATAATTTCTCTACTCGCCAGTGGTGTTACAGGCTAGAGAGATAGAGAGAGAATGTCACAACTAAAGACAATATAACACACGTCTATCAGAACTCCAGAAATAACTACATGTCTTAGTACTAGACATGTTATATACAAATATATGCTTCAGTGACAGCTGACATCTCTCATACACAACATATACATATATACTTGCAGTATAGGAAGAATATCTCTCGACAATAGTGATAGAATAATTATATTATATTCGTTACTTCAATCTTTCAGAACGCTGCAGTTGTTCTTTTCGTGTTCTGTATCCATTGTTTTCGGGCATGTGATGAGGAGGGGAGGTTAAGAACACATTGTGACAACCGGTAAAATCGAGGGTAGACGAGACAGAAGAAGACAAGAGAGAGACAATTTTGGATAGCCTGACGTTATGGCAAGGTAGAGCGTCAACATCTTAGTTGATAGCAACCACCAACGGCAGAGATGTGTGGAGATCTATGATCACCTACGCCAGACGGCACGGCTCCTGATGATGATGATGATCCATTGAGGACACATATAGATTCGGTATGAATACCAGTTTCTAGTGATGATGAACGCGTCTACTGTTTCATTTGTTGGACAATGAATATCACTAATATTGATCAGTCTGTACAACTTATTAGTCTCAAAGACAGACAATTATGTGAAATCATAAATTCCGTTTTTATTACTAACACTATCAGTTTGTTTGGTGTTGTTGCTAATGTGATGAATATTATTGTTTTCTACAAACAAGGATTCAACAATACAATCAACATTAGCTTCTTTGCTCTTACTATCTCCGATTTATTCAGTTTGATAACATTGTTGTGGTTTGGTATTTCTGTAAACCCACTATTTATTAATGGTGTTGACGCAATGGCACCTTATGAATTACTGTATCTAACATCTGGTCTACCTCACCTCTGTTTTGTTAGAATCTCTGGTTGGATAACTATCTTCATGACAGCAGAAAGATGTTTGTGTATAATGATACCACTTAAGATAAAACAAGTTATCACACCAAAGAGAACCAAAGTAACTGTGTGTGCAATATATGCAGTTACCATGATTTTATTTATACCTGAATATCAAACAACATATATTGACTGGAGGTTCTACCCAGAAAGAAACAGGACAGTGTTGATGTTGATTTTTACAAGTAACCACAGAATCGTTCAGCGTGTGGTCTTTTTCGTGTTCTCTTTTTTAGGATTCACATCCTTCGTTGCTGTGATTACTTTTACCGTCATCCTTGTTGTTCAGCTTAGACAAAAATCAAAATGGCGAAATAAGGCTAATGCTGACAAGAATTCAGATGGGACTATTTCTAGTAAAGAAAGAAAAACTGTAACCATGGTAATTATGATAGCCACAGTGTTAATTGTATGTTACACACCAGGTGTCGCTGTTTCCATGGTTACTTTCTTTGAACCAGAATTCAGCATTACAGGTAAATATGCGAATACTCTCTTTGTTTTGTGGACCATTGCTCTTGCGTTTGATGCTTTCAACTCTAGTGTCAACATATTTCTCTATTACAACATGAGCACAAAATACAGAGAAACATTTCGTCAAATATTTGTTAGTTTTGGAAGGACTGATCTACATGACAAGTGATTAACTAGACGAAGAAAACAGATATAGATAGGGATACCATTGTTGAAGTAAAAAATAATTTTGTTATTCAATAAATGTGCAATAGAATTATATGTGCTTGGATAACAGATAGAGATGTTAAAATAAGAATACAGAAGGCAAGAGGAGCTTTCATTTCACTGGGAAACATATTAAAGTCTAAATAAATCAAATCTAGAACACAAATTCGGATATTTAACTCTAATGTTAAAGCAGTTCTACCGTATGGGCCAGAAACATGGAGATCAACTAAAAGACTAACGCATAAATTGCACACATTCACCAACTGGTGTCTGCGCAGAAACCAGGGACTAAGATGGTATAATAGGGTCACAAATGAGGAACTTATGGAGAGAACAAACCAGATTCCGGTGAAGCAAGAGGTTAAAAAAGACACTGGCGCTGGATAGGACACAGTTTGCGAAAACCGGAGGGTAATATAACAAGAAGGGTCCTTTCCTGGAACCCATAGAGAAGAAACAACGAAAGAAGGGGAGGCCGAGAAATACATGGAGACGAGATTTACAGGCAGAGATCAACAATATAAAGAAGAGCTGGAGGGAGCTGCAGGAGATAGCTAGAGATAGGACGACTTGCCATGTGTTGGTTGAAAGGCATATACCTCAATCCGGGTTAAACGTCAGAGAGAGAGAGAAAGAGAGGGAGAGAGAGAAAGAGAGATGAATGAATATGTATATATAAACGATGGTGATTATATGCGTATTGATACTAGTAATATTTGTACTGATAATGGTGATATGTTTGATGGTGGTTGCAGTATGTGTACTAATAGTGGTACTATGTGCACTGGTGGTGGTGATATGTGCACTGATGGTGGGGACATGTGCACTGATGGTGGGGATATGTGCACTGATGGTGGTGATATGTGTACTGATGGTGGGGATATGTGCACTGATGGTGATGATTTATGCACTGATGGTAGTGGTATGTGTGCTGATGGTGATGGTACATGTACTGCTGATGGTGATACGAGTATTGATAGTGGTGGTATGTGTATTGATAGTGGTGGTATGCGTATTGATAGTGGTGGTATGTGTATTGATAGTGGTGGTATGTGTATTGATGGTGGTGATATGTGTATTGATGGTGATGAAACTTATGCTACTGTTGATGATATGCTTGATTATGATTGTACCACATGCTGATGTCAGTGATATAAATAATGACGGCAAAGATGTATATAATAATGAAGTCGATATATATGCTAGTGATGATGATATGCAGGCAGATGGAATTGATTTGTATACCAATAATGGTGATAGTGATGAATATGGTGGTGATATGTGTACTGATAATGATAATGTACATGTTGATGATGGTGATAAATGTAAGGATGAAGACGATATGCTTACTAATGATGAGGTTTACTTGATATGCGTCTTTAGCTGCAATGAGCTCGATCAAAACCAAAGCGTACCTGCTTAAAACACAGGGGCGGACAGTTTGGAAGCAAATTTGTTGATGTAGATTTTTACGAAGGGTAAAAGTAGACGTCACTGTTCAGAAAGCAACGGCAAAATACTTAACGTATAAGTGGTGTCTAGAAAATCAACGACTTGTTTACTTTGTTTGATGGTGAGATTATGTAAAGGATATATCACGATTTTCATTTGTCAAACTTGTTGACGACGATGATATACAGGGTGTTCAACTTAAAAGCAGCCCCAGTGATAAATAGAAATTTGCCAGGTACGCATTGCATCTCGTCTATTTACTATTTAAACCGGTTCTGACTAGCTTGTCCTACGTCACATTTGTTCATCGCCCCTTCCCGCACTACAATTACACACCATCACACAACCTTGACCTATACTACGTCATAACTGAACCTTCTCATTTCCATACATATATGCCAGATTAGCTCCATTCACAGGCTGCTTTTAAGATGAACACCCTGTATCTATTTAATAGTAATACGCTTTCTGATTAGCTGATTGATATATATGACCATAATCATTACACTTCGGTGAATAACCATGCGTGCTCAGATATTTTTCTTACATATAAATATATTCGTGGCTGTTTACGAACTCCTTAGTACCGGCGAGGGTCCATGGTGTAATTTCTTAAGATAGTGAATTTTCTCAAGAATGATCTTTTACTCCTATCAATTATTTTTGTCCGGCAGAAGCTTTGCATGATATTTATTGATTTTCAACTGTCATTGTTTCTTTACGTGCTTAGCCTAACGTAACTACAGGTACGTGTTTTTTTTCTAAATAAATGGGTGGTTAGCCCGACGAACAATAGCCGTCGACACGTACATATGTTTTGTCGATCGTCTCCTAATACAGGGCTAACAACTCGATCTCACCTACAATAGATTATGGGTCCCTGGAAAAATATATCGATCACTTAACACAGGGGAAAGAGCATACTGATTTTGTACCTAAGGGCAAGCGCCTTACATCTACGCCACTTAGACCCTCCAAATGGATAATGAATTGTGTGATATATTGATCTATTGTAACAATATTTATATTGATGTTGAATGGTATTAAGTCTGATGGCAAGTGTTGGATATGTTGAATATGAGGACGTGTATGCTTATTAATTGTTAGTCACAGCTTCAGAATCGAAGCTGCTAGTTGTCCCATAAACACTCCATTCCCGTGTCCGTAATAAATCACATATTTTTGTTTACCTATGTAGGCACGTAAAGAAAACAACAGTCCTTACAAAAACTAGAAGCTTGCTTGAGCATATAACTCAGACACCGTCAGTATGTCAGCACCAATCATCTGCCACTTGAATGCGTATTGCAAGTCGGAGGGAGCAACAGTCATTCCGAAAAACAAACAGTCTGCAGACGCTAGACCGCCGGAAACCATCCATCCGCCATTTTCAAAATGCGTAGCTCATAAAATAGTCCATGTATTCACAAACAAAAACATTCCGAATAAGAGTGGGATATACTGTGATTTTATGAAAATGAACACATTTCATGTGTTGTGTTAGAAAAAAAGGTATGTCCAAAGTCATCGACTGCGAAGGAAAATCATATATGACAACATAGATGATGATATAACCAGCAGAATAAGCGAAACAATTGATAAAACGTACACTCAACAGAAACCATGGACGCAACCTCCGTGGTGGAACATAGAAGTTGAGAAATATTGGTATGAAAATAGGCATGCAGTCACGAACTGGCAAGAAATAGCGTAAAACCGGAGATTCTCTTGATCTCAGAGCCTTAGAGAGAACAATGAGAGACAAAACAATTTGATACAAATATACTGCTAGTTAGAGTAGAAGCAACAATTGCAGGGTTTTTTGTTTTGAGAATATACGCTGGTAATTTACTTGCGATTACAACAATCCATGACTGGGACGATACATCAATACAAAATGCCTGACCTCCAAGGAGACGGTAACAGTTGGCATAGAATGGATGCAAACAAAGGGTTATTACCGATATTTGGAACAGACACATAAAAACAAATAATGATGAGCGGAAACAAATCAAGGAAGACTTGGAAAATAGATGCAGAAGCTATACTATATACCATAATACATATTAAGATATATTAAAATACATATTAAGATATACCATAATTTAAATGTCAAAGTCAATCAATCAATCAAGTGTCATTTCTGCCGGCGTACGCGATCATGTCTCTCCACAACTCTCTTTGCTTGGTGCATGTAATCAGTTCTGACGTCGATCTTTTGTCGAACCATGCTGTCAAGTCATTCAACATCTTCTCCATCTATCTTTCACGATATCTCCTTCCCTGAATTTTGTACGTAGTCAACAAATATGCTAAACCTTCTCTTTGCATTATATGCCCAAAGAATCTTGATTGTCTGATTCTTTTTCTTTTGATAAGGTTTATTTGTGTGCAGGCCATATTTTAAATTTGCACATTTGTTTTCTTCGCTGTCCATGGAATTTTCAACATTCTATGTAAAAACCACATCTCTGTGGCTTTCAATGATCTCATTGATTGTTTGTTCATTGTCAAAGATTCGCTGCCATGCATACGTATTGGTTCAATATAGCACAGGGAGTACTCGTTTTCGCAATGCTATTGGTAGTGAGTTCTTCATAGTGTGTTCTTCATTTTCATAAAAGATGCTTTCGATTGAGCTATTCTGCTCCTAATCTCTGTTGTACATCTTCGATCTGATGTTAGAATGTTCTCAGATACTTGAATCGATTGACTTGTTTAGTGTTGTGTTATTTATTTTGATATTACATTGTGGTGTTTCCTGTTTCTTGGAGACAACCATAACCTCTGTTTTCTTTATATTCATGCTTAATCCACTTTTTTCTTTGTTTCTCACTAATATGTCTTGTAAATCTTGTTCATTTGTAGCTATGAGATCTGTGTCATCATCGTAACTTAGATTGCTCATGTTTTATCCGCCAATTGTTATCCCTGCATTTTACTTTTATTTGTCGCATGATGTATTCACTGTATAGGTTAAACAGGTATGGTGAGATTACGCATCCTTGTCTTACTCCTAATTGTATATCCTGATAGATTCCAATCTGATTCTCTAGTCTTATAGCTGCGCTTTGTTGCCAGTGCATATTCGTGATCAGTCCAAGGCCTTTCCCATTAATATTTGTGACAAAGTAGATGAAGTAAAAACCATCATAAAAACATAGTGAAACACGTACAAACAAAGTAATATAGTTTTACAAAATACATAAACAGTGACGATAAACAGCAACGTTTCGACCAACAAGGCCTTTATCAAGCAAACGAACAAACAGGAGTGACAAATTAAAATGAAACACAAACGGACGACCAAATACCAACGTATCTAAGCAAAATCTGGAATAAAAACGAATAACGAAATAAATGTAACACAAAAAACACACATAAAAACTAGAAATAGAAAAGAAACAATGAAACATCTAGTAAATATATAACTTGAATACATGCAACACATACCCATATAGATTATAAAGCATGGGAAGAGAAAGTACTAAGAAGCATAAGAATGTAATACATGCAACATATACCCATAGAGATTACAAAGCATGGGAAGAGAAAGTACTAAGAAGCATAAGAATGTAATACGTCGAGCCCGCGTGGTCGCAAGGTACCATACAAAGAAATCAACCGATTCTCCAGAGCAAATCGACTACGATCATCAGAGGAACATGATCGGATGGCTGTGACCTGGACATCGCAAACTCCTGAATGGCCAGTATCATTGAAATGGGTAGCTACAGGGGTCACAGAGCATTGGCGTATATCGCGCAAGTGTTGGGCGAATCGGTCACTGAGTCTCCTGCCGGTTTCCCCAATATAGGCCTTGTTGCACCGCTTGCAGATAATGGCATAGATAATATTACGGGACTCGCAGGTGAAACTGTCTTCAACAACGAACGTGGCTTTTGGAAAAGACACCGGGCGGGTCTGTATTACATAAGCACAAGTGTTACAGCGCCGACGGCCACACTGGATGGTGCCAAAATGACTCTGGATGTTTGGCTTGAGGCGACTGTGAACTAACATATCCTTAAGGCTTCTGTCCCGTCTGTACGCCACCAAAGGATAGTGTTGGAAGATTGAACGTGTATCAGGATCAGACTGAAGAATGGAGAGATGACGGAATAAGACTTTCTTCACAAGGGAACTATGAGGGTGGAAAGTTAAGACAAGTTTCACCCTGTCAGAATTGGAAGTTCTATGCTGGTTAGAGAGAGCCACCTGGCGAGAAATTTGCTGAACGCGCCGCATAGCAGAAGCAAGCACCTTATCCGGGTATAAGCGCTTACGAAAGAAATCCAGCATCTCGTGAGCTCTATCGAGGAAATCGTCGTCCTCGCTACAGAGGCGACGAAGGCGCAAGAGTTGAGAGAATGGTAAAGAATCACGACAAGCCTGGGAATGGGAAGAGGTATAAAGAAGAAAACTATGTGCATCAGTAGGCTTGTAGTATACTGATGTAGTGATGGTGGATAGGCTGATAGTGATAGTGATGTCAAGAAAGTTGACACAAGAGGTAGAGATGTGAGATGTAAACCGAATAGCCGGATTGAAGACATTAATGAAATTAATGAAGCGTGACAAATCGGCTTCAGGCATATCGGTAATGCCAATACAATCATCAATGTATCTATGATACACAGACGGAAGAGGAACACGACATCTGGATCTGATTGGACTCGATAAGATCGATATTGCGAAATCAAGAGATGATCAGCTTGCACACTTATGCAACGAATACAATTCACGTATAAGAACCGGTAAAATATATGAAGCAGGGTCGCATGAATTAGGCAGAACTGCTTAATTCTCTTGCAAAGCCTGGAAAGAACCCAGTTCTAACCAAAAAAAATAGTGAATTATAAGCATAAAAATCACAATAGGGAAATTTCTGAAATAGTTTAGTTTCAAAATAAAAAAATCAGTTACAAAATTAACAAAACAAGCATGCTAGTGTGGTGTCGGGGCACGCAAGGGAAGCAAAGAATAGTACCACTGCAACCTACAATGCATGTCGTAAGAGGGGACTGGTGTAGGCCCTAGGGATGCTACCCTAGTAAATAAAAAGCAGCTCAGAAATCAGATGTACTGGCATACTTGTAGGCGCAGAACTAGCACAACGTACAATCGCTCTTAGGCTCAGATCACATACACATCACACAAAGGGGATGACAAGTGGTCGATATGAAGCGTTTGAAGAAAAAGAAACAAACAGGCAGACCATGCTTTGGAGTTTACTGAGAATACGCGAACACTCAGAGTGATGCTACAGTATTTGCTTCTGACATCCATGCAAATATGGAGACTTGCGCAGTAGCTCTGTAATTGAAAGATACATAAAGCAATGTGCTATTAGAAAGACATATACAAAAGTTATTGAGTATAAATGTTTATCTAACACTCGGCAACTGTGTTGCGTTAGTGTTCTTCTCCAAAGACAAATAGCCTTCAAGTGTACTAAATGGACCTGATATCTAAAAATAATACAACCTGGTCTACAAAATGGATCACCACTATCCCAGATAGTATCCCAAATATACGCTATTGAGGTAAAAAAAAGAATCAGAATACAGGGTTAGGAAGAATGTTATCTTACGCTGATGACACAATGGTGTACCGCCAAGGCAAAGACACAAAGATGTACCGCCAAGGCAAAGACACAATGATGCACCGCCAAGGCAAAGACACAAGTAAGACTCCGAAAGAACTACGGAAAGAATAGTAACGCATTTCTATGGGTGTGAAGCATGGATATTTAATAAAGCAGTGGAAAAACATAGATGTGCTTTTGAATATTAGTGTTATAGAAGAGTCCTCCGTATATCTTGGACAGAGATGAGAACAAATAGATCTATGCAGAAAGAACTCAAAATCAAAGAAAACTGGCTGATGCTACTAATACGAAAGAGAAAATTGAGATATTTTGGACATATAAAAAGAAATGAAGGGCTGAAGAAGACCATCATGGAAGGAGGCATACCGGCAAAGAGAAGAAGAAGAGCACGGAGAAGATGGATTCAGGATGTAACTGATGGTCTGAACATGACGACTGGAGAGGCACGAAATCTGACCTATGAGAGAGAGAAGTTCCGGATGACTGTTGGGGTGGCAAAGTTCTGCCCAGGACAATCTATTTGATGATGATGAACATATGAAGCAAAAATCAACACAGCAAAAACTACTGTAACATTGTCAACACAACAAAAACTACTGTAACATTGTCAACACAACAAAAACTACTGTAACATTGTCAACACAACAAAAACTACTGTAACATTGTCAACACAGCAAAAACTACTGTAACATTGTCAACACAACAAAAACTACTGTAACATTGTCAACACAACAAAAACTACTGTAACATTGTCAACACAGCAAAAACTACTGTAACATTTTTCGTCTCTCAGCAAACACATAGGGAGAGGACAACTACCCAGGTCAAATATATAGATGGAAAGGAAATAGTTAGGACTGACACTATGAAGTTTAAAAAGAGATCAATTTGATATCTTCTTCTTTGCGTTCGTTCTTTACGACCAATTTTAATCACTCTTTGTGATATGTTTGATCTTTGCCAAGAACGTGTATGCGTTGCACATTGGTTTGGTCGACCCTAAACGCATAGACGTGTACACATTTAGGACATGTGCATCCGATTTCAGCGAAACCTACTTAGTCGCCTCCTCCGGAATGCATGGCAGGTAACAATGGTTCCATTTTTTACACCTAAAATTTGGGCCCCAGTAACCACTTGGGCGATCAATTTGATATAATTCTAAAGTATAAGGCATATGTGGATGTCAGGATCACCAGAATCAGAAAAGGGGCTAGCGGCCATTAGGGTCAGGGCTGCCACATTGTACAGACAACGTCTGATTGTCATTCTCAATCAAGGTTTGATACTCTCTGTCATGGAATACGCATTGGCAATACTCACTCTCAGTAAGACACACATTCACAGTCTAGAGAAGATACAGAATGAAGCAATGCGCCAAAGACACAGCATGTAGAACAATTAGATACATGCCGGACTATCCAGACATAAACAGTAAAGTTGGGCTACGTAGAACAGTTGCCTACCTTAAAATCATCGAAGACTTAACACACCCATTACACAATAAACTAGAAACTGCAAAAGCAACAGACTTAAACGTGGCAAATCGTGTCTGGGTGGCGAAAAGGATGCCATACAACGCGTATGTGGCATTCAGGACATCGATCTTAGAGGAGAGTGGATACCAATACCCACTGAACACAGACAATCCTTTGTAGTAGTCACCACGATAAACAAACCATGTCGAAATTTGTTGCCTACAATAGACAACGCGGAAGTCGAGGTGTTATTAAATGGCTACACATCGGAGGATGACGATGTTGCCTTCACTGATGGTTCTGTGATACGGCACAGTCGGAGTGCATGAGCCTTTATGGATAGAGCTAAATAGAAAGTCATCAAAAGGACAAGGATCTCATATTCGACAACTACCAGCAGCACGACTATGGATGTCATGGTGGTGGCAAAATAATTGGAATGGCTAAAGACGCAAACATTCACTTATATATGTATGTACAGAGATTCTCTAAGTATTATACAGAAGATCAAGACCGGTTATGCACGAAGACAGTGAATGCAATTAACACCAAATGGGACAATCCAGACATCTAGCTTCATTTATGACACTTAATGAAAGTGTTCCACAAAAAATAATAAACCCCGAGGATCCAGCAACAATTTATGTATCGATAAACAAACTGCACATGTGATCTAAATGACTATGTCCGAATTCGATCCCGCAACTTTCAGAACGCAAGGCGAACGTATTAAACACTTCACCACAGGGACCCCCAAAATAAAGACAATATAGATTGCACAGAATATATAAACAAATCAGACGTGTAAAATAGAGGTAATTCTTCAAGTTAGAAAAGGCTGTGTAGATATGAAAGATATCACAACAAAATAGAAATAAGAGAAAGCAGGTGTTCTTTTTCAACAGACAAATATGGTACAACAAGAATGATTAAACAAACATGGCAAAGAATAACTTTAATACAGACTACGCAAAGAAGACACAATAGACAGACAATACAGACACATAAACATGACCTTCCAGACAGACCAACTAGAAAAGACAATTAAGAAACGCAGTGAAAGACGTGACATACTAATTAGACACGACTAAACAGCGAAACATTAAATACTACCACACAAGAATTGCATAACATATACACGACATACATACAAAGATACTAGACAAAAAACACAGACACACATACCTAGATTTATCATACATACAAAACAGGTATGCTTCACAATACGTCAAAATAATACAACAGAATTGACAAATTAAACAGAAAAATTGACATCATTTATAGACTGAGTGATAAACGTTATTTATGAAATATTTATATTTTCATAGTATTATGTTAATAACCAACTCAGAGGAGCGTCTGGCCGAATGGATTAGAACACAGCTCCCATGCGGGAGACCCGTATTCAAGCCACGATAAAGACGAGGGTTTTTCTTCTGTTAGTGGGTATAAACAAAAAATCCTAACCTGCACATACTCGAGGCGACTGTACTAGACATAATAATAATAATAATAATTCCTCTCGTACCGTTATACGTTACATAGGGCCTGCAAGTAATTTATCCATACCGCTCTATCCTGGGCAACTGGCTCAATCTCCTCCATGGAACTGAGACCGATATCTCCTGCCTCTCTCAGCAGAGTGCGCTTCAGGTTCTCCTTAGGTCGACCTCTCTTTCTTGAACCCTTTGCATCCCACTTCAATACCTGCTTTGATATTCGTTGATCATGTCTCCTCAAGGTGTGCCCAACATATCTCCATCTTCTCTTTCTTATAACAGTTGTCACTAGTGGTTGACCAGACATGTCTCTGATTTCATCACTTCTCCTGAATTCGTTCCATTTTATATTCATTATTTTTCGCAGACATCTATGTACTAGACATGTGGCTATTAAATCCATCAGGTTCTAATCCCACTTGTCCTACACTGCACTCAAAAGCAGTACTACAGGCAGGAACGATAACTTTTTTTTTCTAAATCACCAAGTCATTTAGAACATGTTATTACTAAAAAAGAGACTAATATCATGAGCTAGCTTTGATTTCACTCATTAAAAACATTATTCTCCTCCTATTTTTATTACAATTGTAAGTCATGGAGAATGATCTTTAGCTAATCTATGTTAAATTTGTGATGTCAGTGCATACAGTAACCAGTTATTTCTGATATATAATAACAACAACTAAAATATATAATATTAACAATAATTGGATAGCAGATGATTATTTGAAGTGGCATGACTACTATTACAGAATTGTTTAACAGTTTCAGATAGTTAGTGGAGGAGGTCTAATTGTTTTGTACTGGGAAGAAAAACCTATATTTAAATTCGTTTTGTGTATAGCAAAATAATGATGATAAATCGACACAATAATAATATGTTAAGTGGGACTAACAGGTGACTAGTTTACAAATAATCAGTAAATTAGATTGATAATGGGATGCAGGTGAAATGCTATGATTGAGGTAAAGGTTCAGGTAAATTTAACATTGAATAAAATGATATGATGTTAAACAAACGTTGATATCGGACGGACCCTATTGATGTTTATTTTTCTCAGGTAAAAATCCCGCTCTCCCTCTCTTTCTCTTCTTTTCTCAATGTCTGTCTCTCTTGTTCCGTTTTAAGTACAGTTGGGGCAAATATGGAATAGATAGGAAAACATAATCTCGTTTTAAGTACAGTTGAGGCAAATATGGAATATATAGGAAAACATACTCTCGTTTTAAGTACAGTTGAGGCAGATATGGAATATATAGGAAAACATAATCTCGTTTTAAGTACAGTTGAGGCAGATATGTAATATATAGGAAAACATAATCTCGTTTTAAGTACAGTCGGGGCATATATGGAATAGACAGGAAATCATAATCTCGTTTTAAGTACAGTTGAGGCGAACAAAGAATAAATAGGAAAACATAATCTCGTTTTAAGTACAGTTGGGGCAAATATGGAATATATAGGAAAACATAATCTCGTTTTAAGTACAGTTGGGGCAAATATGGAACAAATAGGAAAACATAATATCGTTTTAACTACAGCTGAGGCAAATATGGAATAGATAGGACATAACCAAGATAATGAAAAGTGTTCCATTCTTAGTGGCAACGTACGATCGTGAAGAATGTACATGTAACAAGGAAGTGGACACAAATATATGTGCTTTTGAACGTACGTATTATGGAAGAATCTTCCGATACAATGAACAAGAAGAAAACAAAATGAATTATACAAACTAAAAAAAAGAAAATTGGCTGATGCAACAGATGCAACATGTTAAATTGAAGTATTTGCACAAATAAAAATACATAACGGATTTTGGAGACAACAGTTATGAACAGAAGCATTCTGAAAAAGGAGAGAAGAAGATGGTCAAGTAGAAGATGGATTCAGGACGTAACTGATGACTTGACCATGATGACTGCAGCGGCAGAACATCTAGTTTCTGAGAAAGATACATTTCTAGAGTGTCAGAGTTACAAAGTTCTGCCCAGGACAAGTTATTTGATGATGCTGATGATGATAAAACCACAATGTAATAACTAAGGAAATCATGAAACAATACTGTCACGATTATATAAAAATGAAACAACACTGTCACGATAAAAAATAAATGAAACAATACTGTAACGATAATATAAAATGAAACAATATTGTCATGATAATATCAAAATGTAACAACACTGTCACGATAATCAGTCAAAATGATAAATAAAAATGTAACAAACAGCAAAATGAAAACACTGTCAGATAATAAAAATGAAACAACACTGTCACGATAAATAAAAATGAAACAACCTGTCACGATAAATAAAAATGAAACAATCACTGTCACGATAAAAATAAATAAAACAATACTGTCACGATAATTGCAAATGAAACAACACTGTCACGATCAAATAAAAATGAAACAACACTGTCATGATAATATAAAAATGAAACAACATTGTCACGATCAAATAAAAAGAAACAACACTGTAACGATAATATAAAAATGAAACAACAATGTCACGATAATAGCAAAATGAAACAACACTGTCATGATAATATAAAAATGAAAGAACACTGTCAAAAATAAAAAATAAAAACAACTCGGTCAAGTAACAGAAAATATAAAACAACACTGTCACGAGAAAGTATCAATGAAACCACACTGTCACGATAAAGTAAAATATGAAATACCAATGTCACAATAAAACCAAACTATGAAACAACACTGTCACAATAAAATAAAATTTGAAGCAACACTAGAGAGACACAGAAAGAAGAGTGGAGACAGAGAGCGCCAATAACTAAAGAAACTATGACACACGACTTTCAGAACTGTGCAAATTATGATACATGACTGTGATAACTGTAGACATTTTGACTTAACTGTCATTATTAAGTTTTCTACGGCTTCAAATATGCACTGAACTAATAAATAGAATGTCTATATTTTTTTGTATCATTGTTAGTGTAGTATGTAGTACAAGATATGACTACAATTGTATTAGAATCGGGTAACCTAACGAAAACGTAACATTAATATTAAGAAAACGTAATTTTGTTTTGTTTTGTTTTTTAACTCAGTGGCGACTAGTGATCATTTTATTAGTGGGGCCAGACACACATTTTTGGTAAAATCATGATTTTAAGTTAGGTTTTATTTTACTTTTAAATTGGAATTGTTAAAAAGGTCAAGACACAGAGAAAACGTATCATCAATATAAGAAAGATACAGTCATAATTTTTCGAAAATGTTATGAGAAAATGAGGTTTAGAGCACATGTAACAACAGGTAAAATTAAGGGAAGACGAAACAGAGGAAGACAGTGAGAGAGAATTTGTTATTACCTGACTGTATAGTACCGAAGAGCGTCAATATCTGAGTTTATAGTAAACAATAAGTATAGATTCTTGGTCGCCTACGTCAGCCAAAACGGCACCAGATGATGGTGATATATTTTAGTATTTATTGTTATGTTTATTTTCCACGACGTTATCTTTCCTTTACTAGAATGATCTTTATAAAGTGGGTCACACTTCTCCAGCTTGTCTAAACGTGCCTTGTCATAACACAAAAGTAAAATGATGGAACTGACGATTACTGTAAACTACTCTATGATGGTTAGTTAATTATTTCTTTTATTTTCGTTTTTTAAAATATATCGTTGGTATTTACGCACCCGATCTAATATTTAGTGCAATAGCACCGCCTAGCACTGTGCACTGACTTGATCGCGCAAAACTTTTCATGCGGAACGAACGCATATCATATATTTGTTTTGCTAAATAAGCAAATGAATGCAAATGCAGCAGAAGACTTCTTCTGTAGAAGAGAATATTATGGACTGAGAAAGGAACAAATGCTTCTGTTCTGCAACAGTTTGGTATTAGAAGCAGTGTGCTAGTGGAAGAGCGAGAGCATAACATCAAGGAAAATTAAATATTTCGCACACATAAAACGACATGAGTGCATAAAGAAGGTACTTTTGGAGGGAATAGTGGCTGGAAGATGAATACGATGAAGACCTAGAAGACAATGGGTGGAAGATGCCATTGACGATCTGAGAATGATTGCTGCTTGATGCCTGTCAACTTGGACAGAAAAGATCATTTTTCAGGACTATTGTCATGGAAGCCAAATTCCGAAAGGGACATGTTACTTGATAATGATGATGAATTAAGCAGTCGAGAAGATGTCAGAGGTTGCTATGTCAACAGACTATACAAATGGACTACATTTGTACTAGCCATAAGAAAATAGTGCCTCTGGAAATGCGTGAAGCATACTAATTAGGGATGAAATATGCTAAATTTCAGACTGTGATATTTGAGCGTTAAATATCCAGCTTTCAAAGCTAATCACTATCACGTTAAAAGTAATAATTATGAACAAGTAATTTATAAAATAATAAAAACACGTTACTTAGTATTTTTGGTATGGCCCAGTTCTACTGGCACTTAATGCCGAGCCGCTACTGTTTTAATTAATAATAGAATATGTAACTATGCTCCCATTGGCTTACTTATTGGCATGCATTATTAATAAACACCATTATATCAGCGGACCAGCCAATTGATATAGCTGATATTTTGAACGTTCTCATAGTGTATGTCCGTAAAGAAGATTTTCCTTTAAACCAATCCACATCAACTATTAGATTGCAGGAGCTGGGTTTGAAGATTTGAGTAGCAAGAAAAGAACAACATAACAGGTATATGAGTAGGCTCATCAATCAAAATCAAACTGGTACGGTCAGTAACTCGACGCTGTTGGAGATATTGAGGAGATCGGAGAACATATGGACATGTCCGTAGTGCAATAACGATATTCCAAACTGAAACGGAATTATCAATGAAATATGTGTAACATATATCTTTAGCCGCTAAGGACGTGTATATGCGTTTTTCATATTCATTGTTAAAGACGCATTAACATGTCTGTTATTATCTCTGTGGCTAAGTGATTAAGCCTTTTGCCTTGTGAGTCGAAGGTCGAGGATCGAATCCGACCGCGTCGTTCTGTTCAGGAGTGCAGTTTTTTTTACAGAGACCCGTAAGATTGTTGCTGGAGCTACGGAGTTCTTGCCTTGTGCAATACTCTCAGCAGGTGGCGTGCCATTTCTACAGAGAGGAACCGAGCCATATTGGGTAAAACCCGGTGCAATTATGTCAATCCTTCGGTTTAAAACCTTTTTTTAATCTCTCCTCTTTGGGCTAAAGACGTGTAAACGCGTTATACATTTCTACTGTAACTGCAATAGGCGTAAATTCACGTTTGTAATCTAGAAACAAATAGTAGTTATTTTTAGTTCTGTCTTGGGAAAGTATGTAGCGGGGAAAGGGTTAGAAATATTTTAAATGTATAAAGTGATAAATAGACATTAATTTTTGTTTTATAATGTCGTAATGGTATCTTTAAACTATTGAAAAATCAAATTTACATATCTTAATACTAAAATAGTTAGTAGCAATAACACAAGAATCGACCGAGTAACGAATACCAGCATCAGAGAAGCGGTTGGAACAAGACCGTGCTCGAATTATATAGCGAAACAGAGAATGAAGTGGTTTGGCCACTTAGTAAGAATGTGAACAGATCTATGAAGTTTTCCACAACAGAATATCAGAAAGGAAGGCGAGAGGAAAATCGAGGAACAGGTGGATAGAAAACGTAGTTTAATTCTGCAAGGGACTAAGAACACCATCACACAAGTCACCAGAGAAGTGCTAGACAAACACATAAAACCACAACATTCGGCTAACAACCTGGTAACAGTGTGTTGACAACACAAGTCACCAGAGAAGCGCAAGACAAACACATAAATACCACGACACTGGGCTAACAACCTGGTGAGAGTGTACTGACAAAAGAAGAGAAAGAATAAGTACTAACATATGATGTTGATATATATGGGCATCTGTACAATCTGACATCTTTCAAAATAAAAACAAAATACATATAACCATAAACTTGCATTATATAAAGATTATATGTAGTACGAGATTATTGAATTCTTTACTTCCCAATTTCAGAACTCTGGAATGGTTGGTTTGGTGATCTATATCGATCAGGGACAAAGATATATACGAATTGAATACCAGTTTCTATTGAGGATAAACGAGTCTACTGTTTCAACTGTTGGACAATGAATATCACTACTATTGATCAGTTTGTACAACTTATTAGTCTCAAAGACAGACAATTGTGCGAGATAATAATTTCTGTTGTTATTACAAACACTATCAGTCTAGTTGGTGTTGTTGCTAATGTGATGAATATTATTGTTTTCTACAAACAAGGATTCAACAATACAATCAACATTAGCTTCTTTGCTCTTACTATCTCCGATTTATGTAGTTTGATAACTTTGTTGTGGTTTTGTATTTCTGTAAACCCACTATTTATAAATGGCGTCGACACAATGGCACCTTATGAATTACTATATATAACAGCAGGACTACCTCACCTTTGTTTTGTTAGAATCTCTGGTTGGATAACTATCTTTATGACAGCAGAAAGATGTTTGTGTATAATGATACCACTTAAAATCAAACAAGTTATTACACCAAGTGTAACTAAAATAACTGTGTGTGTAATATATACAGTTAACGTGATTTTATTTATACCTGAATATCAAACAATATACATTGACTGGAGGTTCTACCCAGACAGAAACAGAACAATGTTGAGGTTAATTTTTTCAAGTAACCACAGGAACGTGCAGCCTTTGATCTTTTTCCTGTTCTCTATTTTAGGATTCACATCTTTCGTTGCTCTAGTTACTTTCACCGTTATCCTTGTGGTCCAACTCAGGCAAAAATCAAAATGGCGAAAGAAAAATTCAGATGGGTCTTTTTCTACGAAAGAGAACAAAACAGTAGCCATGGTAATTATGATAGCTACTGTTTTAATTGTTTGCTACACCCCAGGTGTCGTTGTTTCCATGGTTACTTTCTTTGAACCACAATTCAGCATTACAGGTAAATATATCAATGCTGTCTTTGTTTTATGGATCACTGTTCTTGCTTTCGATGCATTTAACTCCAGCATCAACATCTTTCTCTACTACAACATGAGTACTAAATACAGAGAGACATGTCAAATATTTGCTTGTTTTGGGAAGAATGATGTACGTGAAATGTCATTGAACTAGACGAAGAAAACATACCTAGGTGTAACATTGCTACTGAAGGTGTAATGTTGTTATCCAGTCTATTTGTGTCAAAACTATATGTGCGTGGATATATACATTTAAATGGTGGTGATTATATGCAAGCTGATAGTAGTGATATTTATACAGATATTGGTGAAATGTATTATGATAGCTGCAATATGTGTACTAATGGTGGTGATATATGCACATATGTTGGTGACGCTTATGTTACGTTAATTGCATATCTTTTACAGGACTTTGCGAATCATCCCCAGGTTTTTAATGCTGTTTGTGATTTTTCTAAGCATTATTACGTTGCAGTTGCCATTGCTTCATGAACAGGTGGTGGTTCCATCGTCCTATAGTAAAGATCCACGCGAAACAATTTGAAACCAAACTGTCTACTGTGTGATTCGAACTCAGAACGTCGGGGTTAATAGACCGAGTCACTATCCCCTAATCCACAGACGCCACTGAATGCTTATGTTACTGTTGATAATATGCTTGATGATAATCGTGACACATGCTGGTGATAGTCATATAAATTATATCGGTTGTGATGTATGCAATGACGATGTCGACATGTATTCTATTGATAGTGATGCAGTGATCTGTGTACCGATGATGGTGATATGCATTCAAATGATAGTAATATGTGTACCGATGATGGTGATATGCATTCAAATGATAGTAATATGTGTACCGATGATGGTGATATGCATTCAAATGATAGTAATATGTGTACCGATGATGGTGATATGCATTCAAATGATAGTAATATGTGTACCGATAATGGTGATATGCATTCAAATGATAGTAATATGTGTACCGATGATGGTGATATGCATTCAAATGATAGTAATATGTGTACCGATAATGGTGATATGCATTCAAATGATAGTAATATGTGTACCGATGATGGTGATATGCATTCAAATGATAGTAATATGTGTACCGATGATGGTGATATGCATTCAAATGATAGTAATATGTGTACCGATGATGGTGATATGCATTCAAATGATAGTAATATGTGTACCGATGATGGTGATATGCATTCAAATGATAGTAATATGTGTACCGATAATGGTGATATGCATTCAAATGATAGTAATATGTGTACCGATGATGGTGATATGCATTCAAATGATAGTAATATGTGTACCGATGATGGTGATATGCATTCAAATGATAGTAATATGTGTACCGATAATGGTGATATGCATTCAAATGATAGTAATATGTGTACCGATGATGGTGATATGCATTCAAATGATAGTAATATGTGTATGATACATGGTGATATGATTCAAATGATATGTAATATGTGTACCGATGAATGGTGATATGCATTCAAATGATAGTAATATGTGTACCGATGAATGGTGATTATTGCATTGCAAATGATAGTAATGATGTTGTACGCGAGATGGTGATAATCATTGATTATGTGGATGTGATATGTGACTACGACAATGAGGATATGGGCTCTGACGTATGGTGTATGTATGCTGAGATGTGATATATGACGATGGTGATATTAAGTAATTGGCGATAGTGATTATGCTGACGATGGTGATATGTATGCTGATCGATAGTGATATGTATGCTGACGATGGTGATATGTATGCTGACGATAGTGATATGTATGCTGACGATGGTGATATGACGCTGACGATGGTGATATGTACGCTGACGATGGTGATATGTATGCTGACGATGGTGATATGTATGCTGACGATGGTGATATGTATGCTGACGATGGTGATATGTATGCTGACGATGGTGATATGTATGCTGACGATGGTGATATGTACGCTGACGATGGTGATATGTATGCTGACGATGGTGATATGTATGCTGAGATGATGAGTGATATGTACGCTGACGATGGTGATATGTATGCTGACGATGGTGATATGTATGCTGACGATGGTGATATGTATGCTGACGATGGTGATATGTATGCTGACGATGGTGATATGTACGCTGACGATGGTGATATGTATGCTGACGATGGTGATATGTATGCTGACGATAGTGATTTGTATGCTGACGATGCTGATATGTATGTGACGATAGTGATATGTATGCTGACGATGCGTGATATGTATGCTGACGATGGTGATATGTATGCTGACGATGGTGATATGTATGCTGACGATGGTGATATGTATGCTGACGATGGTGATATGTATGCGTGACGATAGTGATATGTATGATGACGATGTGATATGTATGCTGACGATGTGATATGTATGCTGACGATAGGTGATGTGTATGATGACGATAGTGATATGTATGCTGACGATGGTGATATGTATGCTGACGATGGTGATATGTATGCTGCAAGAAAAATCGAATGGCTGTTCGACCTATGTAGTACCGACGATGGTCCCTGGTGTTGTTGTTTAAGATATGGACATTTCATCTGAAGAATCACCCGTGTGTTACCGGGGCCACAAGGAGCAATAACAGTAACTCTACGACTTACAAGGCATGTCGTAAGAGGCGACTAAGGTAGAGGTCTAGGGAAGCTACCCTAGTAAATAAAAAGCGTCGAAGAAATCGGATGTGCTGGCCTACTTTTAGGTGCATAACTGGCACAACGTACAATAGCTCTTAGACTCAGATTACATACAAATCCCAAAAAGTGGTTAACAAGTGGTCGATACGGAGCGTTCGAAAAAGAAGAGGATGTGAAGAATTATATTTTAATCAATTAAATTCATTTTTCCGATAACGGGATTGCATGATATTTTATCTTTTTTTTCGACTGGCAATGTTTCTTTTACCTAAACAATTTGAACAATGAATCTTATTTTGTCGTCCGTCTCCGATAGAACTAAGAACTATATATCACTTACAATAAGATCAGGGATTTCTGGAAACAATATTTCGCTCGCTTCACGCAGGCAACGACCATACTACATTTGGACCGAGAGGAGAGTAATTTACATTCGTATAACATAGACCTACCAATGGATACGGAAGTGTCTGATATATGTATTGAATGTATCAATGTATATATTGATATTGAATAGTATCAAGTCTGATAGCAAGTGTTGTGTATGTTGTTTGTGAGGAAGTGACTGCTGATTAATTGTTAGTCACGGTTAGGCCTTGCAGAAGCTAGTTGCCCGTAATGACTCCAGTTTTCAGTTTAAGTTTGGAATATCTTCACGTAATGGCTCAATTTCTGTATCACTAATTTATTTCTATTTACCTATGTCAACAGCTACAATCCCGACAAAAAACCAGAAACATACACATGCATTCGAATCATTAGATCGCCGTCAGTGTCAACACCAACTGTCCGCCCCTTGCATTTGCAATGAATGTCGAAAGCGAACAGAAGTCACGACAAAAGCAACCAGTCTATATAAAGCAGACACTAGAGCAACGGAATCTAGTCATCAACCAGGAACAAATATGTGACTAATAACACAACAATTGTCTAAAAATACCAAAAGCATTCCGAATCAAAATGAAATGATCACAGTGTCACACCATGAGTTCAAGTGTAATGGGCAACGAAACCTGCATCTTCACTCATAAGCAAGCAATGACATAAGCAAGCAATGACATAAGCAAGCAATGACATAAGCAAGCAATGACATAAGGTCCAAAGGCTCATATTTCTGGTATGTTGGCCAGGTAATCACCCTTCCATTGCCAACAGTCTACTATGTATATATCATATTTATTTTCTTTAATCACGTTTAATCCTGTTTTTCTTTAATCTTGTTCACTTCACAAATGGTATTATCCACTGTCGCTGTTATTTCTGAGACATTATAATAGTTTTTTGATGTTATATTTTTGCTTTGAGTCATGAAAGTAATAATTCTATTTGCCAACTTTACTTCATCTTAGTGTTTGTTGATTATAGGTTCCTAACGACATCGTGATTATTTCATTATTTTAATAGAAAATAATTGGTGGTAAAGCAAACATATTACTAATATTTCATTTGAGATTGATGATAAAAAAAAACGAATTTCAAATAAACAAACGACTATTATCGATGTGTGCTCTTTACTGTTGATATATTACAATTGTTAGTTTAGTATCACTGCACATGTGACAGAGTAGTTATCGTCAAGAATCGGGAAAAAAGAATCTCACATTCACGCACCAATGTGCACGATTGAGAGACGCAGAGAAACGGTTGAACTAAGAAAGAATAAATAGAGAGACCGGCAAGAGAGTCAAGGCGCAAGAAAGATACTGACAAGAAGGGGGCAGTGGTTCTACAGTGAGTGATCATCCCAACCTTTCTGAGATCATATCGGAATGAACAAGACGGAGAGATGATGTTTACTAGGGCCCAACTCAGGGCGTAGCGTCATTTAGTAATTAAATAAGTATATACGACTTATAGAGATTGTTATGGTTAATACCACAATAATTAATGGTTAATACCTCAGGCAGTATACAATGTTGCTCTGATACAGTGCATACAAAGAAAACGGCCGGTCACGCAAAAGATGGACCTCCGATATAACAGAGGCAACGAAAGACACTATTTATGAAGCATACACAAAAGCATGTGCTAGAAAACTCTTCTTATCCTGAAGCTGTGAGGCAATCGAGGATTGGAGAGGAGAAAGAAAGACAATGTGCATAGAGAGGCTCGATTGAGGTGTCTTCTTTTCAACTGACGCTGAAAGGCAAACATGATTAGAGAATATATAGATAGATAGATAGAGACTATAACAGTAAGTGGCCAGAACCAATCAGAAAGCAATGGCAAAGTACTGATTGTATGTTGCCAAGAACTTGATGCAGAACATGAAATTAACAATGGGTGAACTGGCTAGAGACAGAGTGAACTTCAAATGCGCTGCAAAGAGAGCAAAGTCATATAAAGGATACGCACCTTGATGATGATGATATGATTTATTCAGTTGAATCATGCCATTTGAAATGTTAGAACATATTGTTTTCTGGTTACATGTAGAAGATTTACTCACGGAATGTATTGTGTTACTAAACAATCCACTGAAGTGTTTGTTTTAATGCGTATTAGGAAATTAGTTAATTACATATCCTTTACAGGACTTTGCGAATCAACCCCAGTTTTTTAACGCTGTTTGTGATTTTTCTAGGCATTATTACGTTCAGTAGTTTACCATTGCTTTCTGAACGGGTGGTGTCATTGTCCTTTTGTAAAATTCACGCGAAACAATTTGCAACCAAACTGTCCGCAGCGTGATTTGAGCTCAGAACGTCGGGGTTAATAAACCGACATAGAACAATTATAAAAAAAAATAAAAGAATATCATGTTATACACATACATCTACTCCTCGGAAAACCCAAAAATTATTATCTCTGTACTGGGTATATTTAACTAATTGTGGATCGATTGATTGCTTGATTGATGGATTGATTGAACTCTGTTCATCTTCTCATCTTCCATTCAGTTTGTCTGATATCAAAAGTATGTGTTCAATATTTGTTTCAAGTAAGAAAAATACTTAGGAGCATATGTCACAGCAGATGGAAGTATCGATAGCGAGATCAGCAATCGTTGCACAAAAGCTAACCAGGTACTGGGACAGTTAACACCACTGCTGTCGCATAAAGAGATACCACTAAAAACTAAAGCAAATCTCATAAGAACAATTTTCTGGCCAACACTATGTTACAAGTGTCAAACATGGCCAATAACAGCAGCTAATGAGAGGACAATCATAATGACAGAGATGAGGTGTCTTAGAAGAGCTGCAGGTGTGACAATAAAAGACAAAATTAGAAATGAAGAAATCATAAGAAGACTGGATGTGAAACCAGGCATGCAATTCATAAATCAACAGCAGATTAAATGATTTGGACATCTGACAAGAATGCCCTGTTATAGCCTACCACAATATAGAGGAGACTGCAGTAAAACTATTTGATTGACAAAACACGTAATCACAAAGTACTGTAGTTCTACAAATTACAAAAACATTGACAAACTACAGCATCGTTTCGACCAACAAGGCCTTTATCAAGCAAACGAACAACAGGAGTGACGAATTAAAAAAATGATGGACAACTACATACAAACGTTTCTAATGAAAATCTGGAAATAAAAACGAATAACGAAATAAATGTAACACAAAAAGCACACATAAAAACTAGAAATAGAAAAGAACAGAAACAATCAAAAATGAGGTGAATATATATATATATATGGCATTTTTCGTCTTTACGGACGGTCAATTGGCAAGTGTTTTACTGTGACAACTTCTGAGTTTTCGCTTTTTCTCTTGTCGTTCAGCTCATACATAAGTCTCTTCTCAAAAGACTCTGCGCCCTTTCGTAATTTGGCTTTCCACACAATTCTGTTATCAGCTAGTCTTTCCCATGTGCTGGGACCTATAGAAATGTTTTTCATTGAGGTTTTGCAGACATCTTTATATATGAGCAGTGGTCTGCCTGGTGCCTCTTCCCCCTCCGAAAGTTCACAGAACAACATTCGTGAATATATAACTTGAATACATGCAACATATGCACATATAGATAACAAGGCATGAGAAGAGAAAATACTAAGAAGCATAGGAATGCAATACGTTGAACCCAAGTGGTCACAAGGTACCATACAACGAAATCAACCTATTCTCCAGACGAATCGACTGCGATCATCCGAGGAACATGATTGGATGGGTGTGACCTGGACATCGTGAGCTCCTAAATGGTCAGTATCATTGAAATTGGTGATTACAGTGGCCACAGATCATTGGCGTATTTCGCGCAAGTGTTGGGCAAATCGGTCACCTAGCCTCTTGCCTGTCTCGCCGATATAAGCCTTGTTGCACCGCTTACAGATAATGGCATAGATTAGATTACGGGACTCGCATGTGAAACCATCTTCAATAACAAACGTGGCTAAAGGAAACGTTATAGTACGCGTCTGTATCACGTAAGCACACGTGTTGCAACGTCAACGGTCACACTGGACAGTGCCAAAATGACTCTGGATACTGGACTTAAGGTGGCCACAGAGAGCTACACAGACAAAGTATAATGCGTACAAGGAAAGAGGAAGACCAAACAAAGATGGAGCGACGGCATCAAGAACAGCCTAACGACAATGAATATCAGCTTACAAGGTGCCTTAAAACAAGCATACAGAAGATCACTACGCCCCCTTCCAATACTTTTATAAAGAAGTAAATGGTGGAAGAGAAGAAGAATAATGTAGATTTTACTTCTTTCAGCACATTAACATTTGTAATTGTTGCAGCTCATGGTATTTGCAGGAATCTTCTGTAAAGCACTTGACTCAAAATAAAGAATACAATATTCAAATAGAACACAAATACTTTGTGTTTTTATCTAACGCCGATTCTGTCATTTTGTTTTTATAATTTGTTTTCTATTCTGTACGATTATGAACACAAATAGTTAGTATACCTGGACACTTTAAAGACGTGGATTTTTTTTCCCCACGAAATCGTTGATAAATTAATCAACATCAAATGTTGTGATGGTAAACAAATGAAAGAATCTGTAAATGTAGGTCTCATCCATTCAAAGTTATTCTCACATTTAATTATTTTTTTTTAAAATATGATAATTGCAACTGATTTGATAAAATATCCATTTAGAGTGGAGAGTCTTGCCGAATAGATTAGAGCCCCGCTCTCATGCGGGAGACTCGGGTTCAATCTATGGTAAAGGAAATTTATTTTTCTGTCGAGGGCATAATGAAACGATCCTAATCAGAACAGTTTGAAGGCGACTGCATTAGCCTTGATGACATCGGTTCTGTCCATACTTCTGCCCGCTTGAGCATGGGTACTGTTTGCTAGAAAGTCAGCACGCTGTTTCCCATGCTCTACTGCATGCCTAGGTGCGTACAAGAAAGTCAGCACGCTGTTTCCCATGCTCTACTGCATGCCTAGGTGCGCACAAGAAAGTCAACACGCTGTTTCCCATGCTCTACTGCATGCCTAGGTGCGTACAAGAAAGTCAACACGCTGTTTCCCATGCTCTACTGCATGCCTAGGTGCGTACAAGAAAGTCAGCACGCTGTTTCCCATGCTCTACTGCATGCCTAGGTGCGTACAACAAAGTCAGTGTCTTGAGATGTGATCTACAAATGTTGTTTATTACAATTTCGATGATAATCAAAATGTTCATCGTTTTTTATATTAAAAGTGTCATGGTTGTCCTATTTGTCAATGTTTTGTACAGGTTTACTATAAGCTGTAATGTATTCTGTTACTTACAACTAGCAAACAGCTTTGAGTACAGAACTGGGCTGGTAAATATGATATATAAAATGTGTTATTTATCAGGCAGTTTTGAAAAACTGAATTTGTTGAACAAACATTTACAATGCAAACGTTTGTTCCAATTTTGTATAGAATGACATTACAGTTTTTCTTTGAAACACGTGCTGTTCGGAAGCAACACTGAAAGTTAGCGATTAAAGCAGTTTCCTTCATTGTCTCTCTATATCACAGAAATCATATGTCCTAGCCGACTTTTAGACATATAACTGGCACAACGTACACTCGCTCTTAGGTTTGGATCACATACAAATTGCAAAGCGTGGTTAACACGTGGTCGATATGGAACGTTCGAAGAAGAAGAAGAATTGGCTACTCTAGATATATAGACACATTACTTGTTGAACCCTAAGGCTAACAACTGTATTAGTTATACATTGTATCTTCTTCTATCTGTCATGTTCTAGTTACATCATACCAATCGTCAGATAAATATATTTCACAACAAATGTATGTCACATATCTTTACTGACCTGGTGTGATATTTCATTCTCACCCCGTGCCAAATCTATTTACTACCACGAAATTGAAAATCAGCGTACAACTCAATCTTGAACTCAACGTGATTCAAGCACTTATTATATTTAGGAAGCAAACATTTGGCACAATCTTGACTAACCCATTTAAGACGGAGCAAAATTGAGTTTTTCCTCTGAAGAAAACGGAGACATTTTATTATAGAAAACAGAAACGTGTACTGTGACAATATTAAAAATTCTAAAAGAAATATTAGAACCATAGGCAAGTATAGGAAAGTATATATATTCTTGCAGATAATATACTGAAATATTATTCATGAATCTTTCAAATTAATTTTTTATGTTTTGTGACAATTAGATAAGTTAATTTTCATATTATTCATAAAAAATATATGGCTACCGAAATATTTTTTTTTTTAAAACTAAACAATAAAAAAGAACATTGTCCTCACAGAAATATTATTTTATTCCATGCTTGGTTCACAAGAAAATTACTATTTCAGAACATTCGTTTTCACTTTATCTAGTGTTAATATCTAGCTCTTAATTATCAATTACACTTAACTCAGAGCAACACAAGCATACCACATTAAACTTAGTGCTGGCTATAACTGAAATATTCAATAGTCACAGAAAAATATTTACAATAAATAAACCCTTGTGCAAAACGTAATATGAAAAAAAAAAATGGTGCGTTCCAAATTGGAATATAAACACACTAGATCTACATCTGAGCATTCTATTGGTTAATGTATTTAATTACTAGCCATTCAGATGACTTGTAACATGGGACATTATAATGGCCCGGTCGCCTTTTTGGCCATATATGATCCGGCCATTTAATGACCTCGTCGCCCCAAAGGGGTTAGAATAGTTCAGTAACTGTCGATGACTGTGAGACCTAGAATTTGAGAGAGCGGGCAGTGGGAAGTAAATTCTATCTCAACGTCATATAGGTTAACGTTGTAACCATGTAGTGCTAACGTGAACCGTTGCGTAATCTGAACATGGAAAGGTTGATTACGTGACCGTTGTGAACGTTTACGACGCGGTTTTAGTTTTGAGAAATTGAATATGACAAAATTATAATTAATTCTATCATCTATGTTGAGTTTTTAATTAGTTTACGATGGTGATACTTAATTGTAATTAAGCGACCTTTTAAAAATTAAAATTCCAGATTGTGTTTTAAGTGTTTTGGAAGTAATTATAGTTAATGATGATTTCATATTACAAAATGTCTTATTGATCTGCAGAGAAATATAACAGCTCAATCTAGAGTTTGAAAATTCAGCAATCATGCGTGAATTAGTAGAAATATTGTGTATAAACCAGCCCTATTTCTTTGTTATTATCTCGGGAGAGGCAACGGCTATTGGAGTAACCCCAAATTTAAAATCTGGAGAGGAGCCCCCTAATGAAGGATATCATCGTGTAATGCCCTACCTGCAGCTCATGCAATAAATGTGATACTGACATCACGCTTGCACTCGACTGGACTCTATCAGTGAGTTTGAGAGTGGGAACTTGGGCAACTCAGCACTTCATAAAAAGGCACATGGCATGTGCCACGGAAAAGTGACTTCGTTGTCAACTTATTTGACCTAATCAACACGGAAGAAAACAATTTGTCTTTATATTTTTAAAAGATCCAGATTTGATCAACAATTAAGTACTCACATGGCTTTCACACTTGTACTAGTTATTCACATTGTCAAACACATGCTAGCTTCAATCATCCACAAAGAATCCATAAAGCAAAAGAGTAACCATATTATGTCAATACTTTGCTCACAATATACTGTAGTTTTACAAAATACAAAATCAACTGGCACACAACTGATCTATATGAAAACAAGATCAGACAATCATAGCATGTATCTTTCTAGTGGCATCGTATGCGTGTGAAGCATGTACATTTATTAAGTTGGTGGGAAAACATAGTCTATATGTGCTTTTTGAATATAAGTGTTACGAAAGAGTGTACCAAGGACAGAGAAGAGAAAAATAGATCTGATCATAAAAAAATTCAAAATCGAAGAACGCTGAATGATGCTACAAACAAAAATAAGACAACTGAAGTATGTTGTACATACACAAAGACATGATGTGATGGGTAAGAACATTGTGAAAGAATACATGCTGGCAAAAATAATAGAAATGTCACCGATAAGATCGATTAGGTATGTAACTGAATATTTGAGGATGACGGTTGCAGGAGCAAAACCTCTGACATATGAGAAAGATGCATTCCTAAGGATTAGTAGTGTGGCTAAGTTCTGCTCAGGGCAAGATATTTCATGATGAATTGCTATATCCACATGTAAGTAATTGTTTTTACGAAAGTGCATTTTATAGTTTTTCACAGTAACAACATTTTCAATTTATTGCATTCTAATGTGAAATAAGCAAAACATTTAGCAACAAATACATATATAAAGCTACAGATGTACACAAACACACAATAGACTTTTCTGTTGTCGTTTTGCGTGTATTGTTTACTGAGGTAAATAGTTGTTTTCGTATAGATCGTCTTGTTGATTACATTATAACTTTCGTCAACATGAATAACTTGGCATGCAGTGTTACAACGTCATTATATCTCAATAAACAAAAATCACAATATAATTACATGCAATGTTAGCAATGACATAGTTAGCCATGTAGTCTAAGGCGAAACATCTTGAGAATTGGATTTCATCGTCGTTTTCTTCAATGATGCATCATCACCTAAGATTTGGTTTTTGGACTAATGATTTGTGGATGCAGCATTAAGAGTTGAATTATATGTGAATTTTATAACCTCACCGGACCATATCCCTCATCGTGTGCCGATGGACAATGGCAAATACGAGATTATTTCAGTTGTTCCCAATATATCTTGAGGTATTAGAAAATATTCCTTTATTCACTTTACATGGTAGAAGCCAGAACTGAGCAACACTATCAATAGATATGACAATAAGGTTATGTGTTTTGCTAAGTTATGCATTAAACATGGTAGGGTTCACTGTGCTCATTCTCCACCACCAGATTAACTGTTGGTCACGTCTGACTCTATTATAGCTCATTTCTCCAAATGTTCATGGCAAGAAAATCATCACACCCAGATTCATTGTATTTTATATACGAGTGTCAGTTATAAAACAGTGGTTCATATAGATTCTCTGTCCAGTAGATGGTCTAGTTGGTATCATTATAGCTTTTCTTTTTCAGTCACAAATGGCGCATGCTTTTGGTTCAGGAGCAATCACATTTTCACAGATGGACTACTAGTAAGATTTTTAATGGGGATGGGGGAACTGGTCTGGACATTTTATATATTACAATTGCTCACCTTAGAGTGAAAACAAAATTCATTTACATTCTTCATTAGATTCAGAGCCGTTAGAATATGAAATTGTGTGTTTGGTGGCCATTTTGTATTGTTTCCATGCCAACGCTTTGACATTTTTTTTTAAAGTAACCTTTTTCGACTCCTCTAAAACATAATCTCTCACAATTGTTATATAAATGCAACATTAATATGAAAAACAAATGTCTTAACCTGCACACCCACGAATCCCCCCTTAAAACCGAAAACCTAGCTTTATAGTTACGTAGCTACTGAGGTATACCGTAGAATATTTGTAGATCTGATTGTACATATGTGATGTTGCCATAACTGACTCATGCCATAACATTCGAATACACGAGACGGATACATAAAAGTTAGGGACATAGATGGTATTAATAAAACAATCGGCTTCTTTTTCGTCTATATTCGTTATGTACACTACTTATGTGTCCCTCTCTGTGGCATGAATGTGATGTGAGCCGAAGAATCGAGGAACATTATGCTCCTAGTTTACAGTGTGAGATAATTAAGTTAGTTATAAACTAATCACTGTGAGAGTGTTCTTGTCAAAATTAATAATAATTATTATTACACTCCTCTCGTACCGTTATATGTTAATTAGGGACTCAAAGTAATTTCACCATAACGCTTTATCCTGAGCAAATCGCGCAATCTCTAATATGAAACTGACTCATATTTCTCATCGCTCTCAGTAAAGTTCGTTTCAGGGTTTCTCTAGGGTGTCCTTTCTTTCTATTAATCCTTTGCCACCCACTTCAATGCCATAGCTACACTGGTATAAGTAGTAGTGCAGATACAGTTATATTTGATGAGATCTGCTCGCAACACAGACAAGCAGAATCCCAGAGTGGTTATTTCTGCAAATCTCTCCCGCCCGATTGGAACAGATGAATAAATGAAAATAAAAGGAATCGTTAGAAGTGACAAGGTACGAGTCGTCAGGACGCATGTCCCCTCGAAACAATGGTCGCACCCAATTTGCCAACTCTCGTCTATAATCGTAGGGAAAGGTGCAACGTGTGTGTTGTGGCGACACCAGGGAAGATTGAAAGTAAACTCCGTATCAGAGGCCAAGCGCAGTTCCACTTATTGGGTAAGGTTGGCCAGCGCAAATTTTAAGTTCACTTATTTAGGTAGCAATTTTGATTGCACAGAAAATGTTAAAAAATAAATTATGATACGAATTGGCAAAAGCAACATCAGCTTTTAAAAGTATAAATAAAATATGGAACTGTAAGTTATATAGTATTATAACTAAATTACGATTTTTCGATTCAAATGGTGTACCAATCCTAACATATGCCAGCGAAAGTTGGAAAATGACTAAAGATATAGAATGCAAGTTGAATGCATTTGAAAATAGATGTCTGCGAAAAATAATGAATATAAAATGTAACGAATTCAGAAGAAGTGATGAACTCAGAGACATGTCTGGTCAACCACTAGTGACAACTGTTATAAGAAAGAGAAGATGGAGATATGTTGGGCACACCTTGAGGAGACATGATCAACGAATATCAAAGCAGGCATTGAAGTGGGATGCAAAGGGTTAAAGAAAGAGAGGTCGCCCTAAAGAGACCATGAAACGAACTTTGCTTAGAGAGGCATGAAATATCGGTCTCAGTTCCATGGAGGAGATTGAACGAGTTGCCCAGGATAGAGCGGTATGGATAAATTACTTGCAGGCCCTATGTAACGTATAACGGTACGAGAGGAATTATTATTTATTTTCTGAATGAATATCCTTCTTCTTCTTCTTCTTGGAACATTCCATATCGACAACTTGTTAACCACTCTTTGTGATGTGTATGTGATCTGAGCCTAGAAGCGATTGTACGCTGTGCCAGTTATACGCCTACAAGTAGGCCAGAACATCCGATTTCTGCAACGCTTTTTATTTACCAAGGTAGATTCCTATTCACCTACCTCAGTTGCCTCTTACGACATGCCTTGTAGGTCGCAGTGTTACTATTCTTTGCTCCTCTTGAGAGCCCAAATAACACACGGCCGGAATGAATATACAATTTTGTAATATACATGTTTGGTATAAATACAGTATAACTTTTATCATACTACACAACTAAGGACACAGTCGTACATGCCCATATATCTAGGAAGATTAATCAACATTTAATGCACGAAATACGACTAGTTCAATTCAACACTACACGGTTGTCAATCGCATCTATTTCATACGGGGTATTAAGAACAGTATTTTCTCTTTGAGGCACACGTTGACTGCGTATGATTGTTTATCTGTTGGAACACATGTTTTTCTAAGTCGCAATAAAGGTTAAGAACGATGATTCGCTTCTTCTGTCAGATTATTTCATGAGAAAAAACATTTCTTAGTTGGATTTGAATACATCGTTTGCGTATCCCTCAGAAAATATGATCTAACATTCAGTGCTTTTTTACCTGTTGGGATTATGGTTACATCAATCATTGACAAAATATGCTAGAATCAGTCACTATGACAATACAAACAAGATCATTAGTCACGGCAATATTACTTCAACGATTCCATGAACGAAGCATATCTAATTACAGTGTCAACTTCTCTAACGATATTATTATTTAATTTTGGTTTAAGTCTTGTCATTTTTGTGTAACTCCCAGTTAACTACATCAGAGCAGGTAATTTATTTGGGATCTATGTAGACACTTATATATACATTAATATATATATATATGGGAGTATATATGGCGAAGTGGTTAAGAAGTTTGTCTGTTGTTCTATATCTTGTGGGTTCGAATACGGACCCACTCACATGTTCAATTGTTTTAAAGCGATCCCTTGCCCGCCTGCCCAGCGTGTTCCCAGCGCGTTGGATGACGGGTGACAAACTCCCTGTGAGCGCGGTTCAATTCTGCGGGTCGGCAAAAATGCCACATATTCTCCAGATTTACGGTGTTCGTGGTACCGAACCAAAGGGTTACGATGTCCATGGCACCGAGCCGAAGAGCTGAAAGCTCAAGTGCTTCTGGATCGGAAGAAAAAGAGATCCCTAGAATAATTGCTGGAGCTACCGAGTTCCTGCTACGTGCAACACCCGAGACTGGTGGTGGTCCCATTTCTACTAACACGAAAGCAAACTTATAGGAAAGCTGTTGACATTCTATGGATATCATTCTTCTTTAGATTTATTTATTAGCTATTGGTTACTGAACTGCCTATGTTGCACTCCGGCCTGACCCATACACTTCTGTATGGTAACCATAATACAATCTCGCATCTATACAGTTTTGAGATGTATCATTGTCATCTGATAGTTTTACCTGAGTAAAACTGTGCCAACCCTAACAGCACTGAATATTTTATAAATGAGGTGTCTGATGTTTCATAGTCTAATCATTAGTCATATAGTCGATGAATCCATCGTCTTCATAGTCTTTCTCTTCTTCTCCCCCGGAATATCACCTTTCATAATGGTCTGTTACATACCAGAATTACTTAAATTTTTTTTGGTGGGAACATCATCCAATTTTCTTTTATTTTAAGCGTCTTCTTGAATCATATATTTGTTTTCTTCTCTTATTTCTTCTCTTATTTCTTCTCTTATTTCTTCTCTTATTTCTTCTCTTATTTCTTCTCTTATTTCTTTTATTTCTTCTCTTATTTCTTCTCTTATTTCTTCTCTTATTTCTTCTCTTATTTCTTCTCTTATTTCTTCTTTATTTATTCTCTTATTTCTTCTCTTATTTCTTCTCTTATTTCTTCTTTCATTTCTTCTCTTATTTATTCTCGTATTTCTTCTCTTATTTCTTCTCTTATTTCTTCTCTTATTTCTTCTCTTATTTATTCTCTTATTTCTTCTCTTATTTCTTATCTTATTTATTCTATTTCTTCTCTTATTTCTTCTCTTATTTCTTCTCTTATTTCTTATCTTATTTATTCTATTTCTTCTCTTATTTATTCTCTTATTTCTTCTCTTATTTCTTCTCTTATTTCTTCTCTTATATCTTCTCTTATATCTTCTCGTATTTCTTCTCTTATTTCTTCTCTTATTTCTTCTCTTATTTCTTCTCTTATTTATTCTCTTATTTATTCTCTTATTTCTTCTCTTATTTCTTCTCTTATTTCTTCTCTTATTTCTTCTCTTATTTCTTCTCTTATTTATTCTCTTATTTATTCTCTTATTTCTTCTCTTATTTCTTCTCTTATTTCTTCTTTTATGTCTTCTCTTATTTCTTCTCTTATTTCTTCTCTTATTTATTCTCTTATTTCTTCCAATCCTGTTTTACCTCACATCACGTCAAGAAGAGATTTCTAAAACGGGGCTTTGCATGCGCTTTGTAGATAATGTCCTTCGTTGTCTCTGTTATATCTTTGCGTGCCTGCCTTTTGCTTTGTACCCCTTGTATCGGAGCAGCATTTTTCTTTGAGGTACACTGTCTGTTGGTAATCTGCTTATGTGGTCGAACCATTTCATATGTTTTTATTTTATGAAGTCTAGTACTGATTTTGTACCCACTTTTTCATGTCTTCATTTCTCAATCAGTCTCTTCTTGTTATCCCCATGATTTCGCCTAGACACTTCATCTCTGTCGTGACTAGTTTTCATCTATCATTTGTTGCCAGCGTCCAGGTTTGACACTGGTAGCATATTGTGTGGAGAAAGATTGTGTTGAACATTGTTCTTTTTGTGTTCATGGTTTTCTTCTCTGACTATTGTTTACGGGCAACTCTTTTGTAACATTAATATTATAAACCACATGTATATTTTCTCACTGCTTTCTTAAACAACAGTCACTTAGAATATATATGGCGTCTTATTCTGATCTGTGTTTTTATATACTTTCATTCCACACTATTTTTAGCTTACTCCGTTAGCATGATTCGTAAAGTCGAATCAGGAATGGTGAGACTCAACTGGGTGGAGGTATTGATGCAGACAATGATCAGAGAAACCACCTTCATTTTTGTCCCTGGGCACGCAGTTAAGGGTAATGAACGAGCTGATAGATTGGCTGGCTTGGCTACAATATCAGAGGAGCTGCCATTGATCGAAATGACATTCTTCACGCATTGAGTCTTTCCGAACAGAGGAGTTTCAGGGCTGTGAATCCCACTCGCTGACCAGATTGAAAGAGATGGGTGTCAATATTGGTGCAGCCCGAAAAGAACGACATACTAAATATGCAAAGAGATTGATTAATCAACATCGAACTTGGGTGTTGGGCCGCTGGACGCTGCTGGATTTGCTGAGGCGGAGATCGTAGCAATTATGGACATGTCCGGAATGCAATGATGATAGTCCTCATATAACTGATAACTGATAACTATTTTTAGCTCGTAAAGTTGTATGTACATACATATATATATATTCCCTAACGTATTTGCAAGACACATGGACTCGATTGTAACACTGCGTCCCAATAACAATGGGTAGATATTTTCACTTTCTATATTCAGATACTACTCAGGTATGTCAGTTTTCATAATACAAAAAAATACTTGACGAAACGTATCTCTGTACTTAGTGCTCATGTTGTAGTAGAGAAAGATGTTGACGCTAGAGTTAAAGGCGTCAGCAATGAAAGCAATTGTCCATAAAACAAAGAAAATATTAACGTACAATCCAAAAATGCTGAAATCTGCTTCGAAGAAAGTAGCCATGGAAATAGCAACACCTGGTGTATAACACACAATTAACACGGTTGCTATCATAATTACCATGGATACAGTTTTTCTTTCCCTGGTAGAAATGGATCCATCTATATTTTTGTCAGCGTTTGCCTTCTTTCGCCATTTAGTTTTTTGTTTAAGCTGTACTACAAGGAGAACAGTAAAAGTAATCACTGCAGCAAAGATTGTTAAGCCTAAAATGGAGAACATGAAGAAGATCAAACCCTCTACCTTCTTGTGACTGCTGGATAAAATCAACCTCAACATTGTTCTGTTTCTCTCTGGGTAGAATTCCCAGTCGATGTATGTTGTTGCATACTCAGGTAAAAATGAAATTACCATAACTACATATATAATACATATAGTTATTGTGGTTATCTTTGGTGTGATAATTTGTTTGATCTTAAGTGGTACCATAATACATAAGCATCTTTCTGCAGTGATAAAAATAGTTATCCAACCAGTGATTCTAGCAAAACAGAGATGAGGTAGCCCAGCAGTCAGATATAAGACCTCATAAGGGGCCATATAGGGGTTGTAATTTAAAAATAAAGGGTTAACAGAAATACCGAACCATATAACTGTTATCAGAGCACACAAGTCGGAGATGGCAAGTCCAAAGAAGCTGATGTTAATTGTAGTGTTGAATCCTTGCTTGTAGAAAACTATAATGTTCATCACATTTGCTACCACACCAAACAGACTGATTGTGTTAGTTATAACAACAGAATTAATCATTTCAGATAACTGTCTGTCTTTGAGGCTAACAAGTTGTACAAACTGACCAACAGTAGTGGTGTTAATAACCAAAATAGAAGAATTCGTAGATTCGTTAGTCATCGTTATATGTTGGTGTTGAATATGTGTATCTAAGTTTCTCTTAATGGATATAGATGCCGACCACTACAAGAACAAACGCATTGTTCTGGAAATGTGTAATGATGCATACAATGGCAATATCTTGGCTACGTAACTGAAAATACAAACAAATGCAATATCTTGGGTAGGTAAGATAGAATACTATACACAATGGAAATATCTTTGCTAGCTTAGTAGTTTCTTCCTGCTCATGCGTATTTATGTTAAACTTTTTATCACTCTGTCAAGATATGCAGGGTTCAAGTATATTAACACTGACGAGCAAGCAATTACATTTTATGTTCTGCTTCTAGTGAACATAACAAAATAGCTTTATAGCCTTGTAGTTTGTCAATGTAGTCATTCCTAATTATGAAAACGTGATTTATTATCTAACAAATTGTTCCTTGGTAAATTATTGAAAGATATCAAACCACTGAAAAAACAGCAGTGTTCAATATTCCAGCATCAACAATATAGTCCATTCTTATTCACACATGGAAATTAGGGATTTAAAAAATACCAAACTGCAGCCATATTTTCTGGGCATACTAAACAAAAATTTATTGTACATGTGTTGTCTAGTTTGCTTATTTTGTTACGTTTATCATCATTGTTCTTAAGTATCCAACTATTTACTTTAACTTCTGTCACTTTTGTAACAATTGTTACTGAACAAAAATATACGTATTATTACATTGCTAAGTTGAAGCCATATATAAACATTGTAAGGAGATGTTAATTTGCTTTGTTCAGTTCGGATAGTCAAATGTCTAACTTGTTCATTATTCATTCAAGAATTATTCCTTCTTTTTAAAAACTTGAACAGTATAAAACAAATATTACTTGATACGAAAAATATACAATAAAAATAAAGTATAACATTGTTCATATGCCCTGATATTTTTACTAGCGGGAAATTTAGCAAATGTTAGAGACGAATTAGAAGCTTCAATAAGAGTTCTATGTCTAAGATGATATTTTCAACAGATTTTCACTTAACTTAATCTTAATCTGTGAAAAAATAAAGACGAATAGAACTAGTCAAGAGATCATCAGCTAACGTCTAGCCACATATCTTTTTATGTAGTATTAACTTATATTGAGTTTCTACATAAATGTTAACATTTTCTCTGTATACTATTATCAAACCCAGTAACTGATAATTTTGTTAACTGATGACCTGTTATTTACATTTTACCGGTTATTATTATGGTCAATATAACATCTGAGATTTGGTAGGACCACACCAAAAAAATGAATCACAGTGTGCCATTATTGATTTGAACAATTATACTATTGCTATTAACAGTATTTTTACACGATACGAGGTCGGTAATAGTAGTCACGCTACTCAATAATCACTAGTTTTAAACTTGTGACTATTCGAATAATTCTATTTGATGGTGTTATCTGTTTTAGATGATTGTATGGTAGACTGATAACATTTCGTTAATTAGGTATCTACAACAGTCATTTTTATCGAAGAAATGTCAAGTTTCACAGTTATAGTTTCAAACGTCAATCAATATTTTAGCGGGAGGTAGTAGATTTCTAAATATTGCATTTTTTTGGCTAATAATTTATTGTAGAGAATATGAAGATTGAAAAGTCAATAAATTGACCAGAGTTGCATTTATTATTTCTCTTATTTATTTAGATTGATTCTCTCTGTCTTATTTGGTATGGTGTGTGTATGTCGAATGTAACTCATCTGTTTCGTCAAAAAAACTGAATTTAGTTTATTATTTTCTTGTAGAAGGCCTATTAGAATGTATATATGCCTTGTCCATTTTGGTTGAATCTGTGTTTTATTATAGTATGTTTATTGTTTCCCGCAGCCGTTTCTATCAGTTGAACAGTGTGTGTTTAGTATTTTATTTGTCTTGTGTATATGACCTATACGGAAGATCATGTATTTTGTGTATGTCTTATCGTTTTGTTCTGTCATGATTGTGTACTCTGTACAATTTCCTTTTACTGCATTGTTTTTCTTGTGAGTATTTACAGTCTTTTTATCCAGTTTTGTGTGTAAGCATTAACACCAATGTGTCGTGTCATTATTATGTTAAAACTGTCGTAAGTTTCCAGTCACCTTTTTCCTATTTGATTTCTTCTTTATATCTGCTTTATTCCAATATTACATTTAGCCTGTTATCCTTTTTTATGAAAATATCGTTTTACTTTTTCTTGAAATAGTGAATTCGTAATGGCGTATTCCTCCTCCCACCTACCAATTGCTTAACTAGTAATACTTCTTTCATGTTAACCTAAGGATAAGAGTCGATGTAACAACGTTGATAAACACTTTGCACTAATAACCACGTGCCGTGAAAATTCCCGGGTTCGAAACCAGCTTGGACCAAATACTGAAGTTGTTCACACAGTACGAAGATGGACTACATGAGACTCTAATATGTTACATGGGAATGTAAATTACAAGAACTTGTAAAGTTGGAGTAAGGTTAGCTGGCAAGTCTTTTTAGTTTGTTTTGTAGCGCACCAATAAATCTCTCCATTGTGATAGGCTCGTGACAAGTTTCCCATAGAACCCCAGACTGGTTAAGATTTGAATCTTGTTTTCTGATGTTCTTAGTCGGCTCGCATTTGGTGAGCAACATGTGCTCCTTATGATTTTTTCATCTGGAGTTCCCTACTTGGCTGATTTTATATATAATTGATATATCTGAGTCGCCTTGAAATACGTCACCTATCATGTACCAGAGTGTTTTTTTTTTTTACCGTGTGCTTTTGATTCCTTATTTATTTATCCGTCCTTGATATATATATACATATATACCATCATATACATATATATCATCAAATACATATATACCATCATATACATATATATCATCATATACATATGTATTCAGTATATATATATGGAACTGCAGTAAAACTATTTGATTGGCAAAACACGTAATTACAAAGTACTGTAGTTTTACAAATTACAAAAACAATGACAAAATACAGCAACGTTTCGACCAACAAGGCCTTTATCAAGCAAACGAACAAACAGGAGTGACAAATTAAAATTAAACACAAATGGACGACCAAATACAAACGTATCTAAGGAAAATCTGGAATAAAAACGAATAACGAAATAAATGTAACACAAAACCACACATACAAACTAGAAATAGAAAAGAAACAATGAAACATCTAGTAAATATATAACTTGAATACATGCAAGTATTACATTCTTGTGCTTCTTAGTACTTTCTCTTCCCATGCTTTGTAATCTATAGTGGGTATATGTTGCAAGGGGATTGTAACAACTACAGAGGCATCTCCTTCTAAGCGTAACAGGCAAAGCTTTTGCACTAGTCCTTTCAAAACGACTACAGAAACTGGCGGAGCGTGTTCTTCCAGAGTCACAATGTTTATTCAGAGCTAGACGGTCAACAACTGACATGATATTTACCCTTCGACAGCTACAAGAGAAGTGCAGAGAGCAGAGCAAGCCTCTATGTATTGCTTTCGTGGATCTGACTAAGGCATTTGACACAGTCAGCAGGCCAAGTCTTTATAAAATATTGAAGTATATTGGTTGTCCCCAAAGTTGCTCCAATTGATTGTTTCCTTCCATGAGGGCATGAAAGCCAGCATACAGTTCGATGGCAGCACATCTGATAGTTTTGAGGTTAAGAGTGGAGTCAAGCAGGGCTGTGTCCTTGCCCCCACTCTCTTTGGTATCTTCTTCGCAGTCCTTTTGAACCACGCCTTAGGGGACGCTGATGGTGATGTTTTCATCCGCACTAGATCTGATGGTTCACTGTTTAACTTGACTCGCTTAAGAGCCAAGACAAAAACGACGAAAATACTTCTCAAGGACCTCCTTTTCGCTGACGATGCTGCCTTAGTCGCCCACAGTGAGACTACACTGCAATGTCTAATTAATAATTTGTCAAAGGCATGCGACCTCTTTTCTCTGACAATAAGTGTCTCCAAAACAGTTGTATTATGTCAGGGAGGTAAGACATCAAATATCACTTTAAATGGTAACCATCTAACACCAGTGCAAAATTCTGCTATCTTGGGTCCACGGTCACTGCCAGCCTTTCTCTTGATGAAGAAATCAACGCTCGTATAGGAGTGCGGCTACTACATTCGGCATACTATCAAAGCGAGCGTGGGACAACAAAAATTGACATTGCAGACGAAAACTCAAATATATCAAGCCTGTGTAATTAGTTCTTTACTATATGGCTCAGAAACATGGACAGCCTACTCAAGACACGAGAGGAGACTTAACATCTTTCACCTTCGATGTCTCCGCAAGATTATGAACATCAGGTGGTACGACAAGATAACCAACTCTGAAGTACTACAACGTGCAAATCTGCCTTCCATCATGGGCATGCTCAGCAGTACACGACTAAGATGGTTGGGACATGTGAGAAGAATGGAAACTTATCGCATACCAAAACAAATGTTGTTCTGTGAACTTTCGGAGGAAGAGGCACCAGGGCAGACCACTGCTCAGATATAAAGATGTCTGCAAAACCTCAATGAAAAACTTGTCTATAGATCCCAGCACATGGGAGGGACTAGCTGATGACAGAGTTGTGTGGAAAGCCAAATTACGGAAGGGCGCAGAGTCTTTTGAGAAGAGACTTATGTACGAGCTGAACGACAAGAGAGAAAAGCGAAAACTCAGAAGTTGTCACAGTAAAACACTTGCCTATTGACCGTCTGTAAAGATGAAAAGGGCCATATATACATATATATCATCAAATAGCTTGTTCTGTGCAGAACTTTACAACCTTAACAGTCTTTCGAAATGTCCCTCTCACTCGTAGGCCGGATGCCCCGCCCCTGTAGCCGTCATGCTTAAACTAACAGTTATGTCCTGAGCCTTTCTTCTACATATAGATTTGTATTTGTATCTCCATATCCACACCTATCTCTTTTAATCAGATATGCAACTGGGATTCACAACTCCACACCTATCTCTTTTAATCAGATATGCAACTGGGATTCACAACTCCACACCTGTCTATTTTAATCAGATATGCAACTGGGATTCACAACTCCACACCTGTCTCTTTTAATCAGATATGCAACTGGGATTCACAACTCCACACCTGTCTCTTTTAATCAGATATGCAACTGGGATTCACAACTCCACACCTATCTCTTTTAATCAGATATGCAACTGGGATTCACAACTCCACACCTATCTCTTTTAATCAGATATGCAACTGGGATTCACAACTCCACACCTATATATTTTAATCAGATATGCAAATGGGATTCACAACTCCACACCTGTCTCTTTTAATCAGATATGCAACTAGGATTCACAACCCTGAAACTCCTCCGTTAGGAAAGACTCAATGCTTTAAGACTGATATATATGTATATTTACGTATGTACATATACATATGTTCTAGTTTAAAGATCTTTATAATCATGGACACAAATACATTTTCTAAACTTGAACTTTTTTTTCTTTACATTTTTAGCCAGAATAGTTTAGTTTTTAATGAATATTTCGTTTTCTTTGAAGATGCTATTTTTCACTGAATTTGACACACACAAAAAAAACACATAATATATAATACGTTAACGGGAATATAATGATGTAACATCTGTAACAATCGGTGCACTGTATTATATAATTGACACAGCATGTCAGGGTTTAGACATTCAGCAATGTGACTGACATGCAAACAACGAGAATGGGTTGTATGAATTATGTGATGTACTTAGTGGTGTAAACAATAGTTTAAAATTCAACATATATCAAAATAGCATCAAATATAAGTCAGATAAAAACTTGAGATTTGCTGATGGCAAGAACATAATCCGACTTCATACCATCAGGTGTAATTCATCAGGTGTAATTCATCAGGTGTAATTCATCAGGTGTAATTGGAGACATTGTTTCTATTGTAAAGAATAAGACATTTTACCTCTTGTTCTGAAAGTTGTGGATTCGAATCCCGACCGAGTAACATGTCCATTGGTTTTTTTATGAGATAACTAAGATTGAAGATGGATATATGTTGGACACACCTTGAGGAGAAATGATCAACGAATATCAAAGCAGGCATTGAAGTGGGATGCAAAGGGTTCAAGAAAGAGAGGTCGACCTAAGGAGACCCTGAAACGAAATTTGCTGAGAGAGGAAGGAAATATCGGTCTCAGTTCCATGGATGAGATTGAGTGAGTTGCCCAGGATAGAGCGGTATGGACAAATTACTTTCAGGCCCTATGTAACGTATAACGACGGTACGAGAGGAATTATTATTATTATTATACCTAAGATTGTTGCTGCAGCTAAGAAGCTTTTTTTCAACAGGAACGAATTTGCTTCCAAACTGCCCGTTGTGGAAATTTAACCAGGTAAGCTCGGGTTGTGACCGAGCACACTGCCGCTTTTTTTTTTAACCGATCCAAAAGCACTTCAGTTTTCAGCTCTTCGGCTCGGTGCCATGGACATCGTAACCTTCGGTTCGGTGCCACGAACACCGTAAATCTGGGGAATCTGTGGATTTTTCTGTCATCCTGCGGAATTGAACCCGCACACACAGAGGATAGTCACCCGTAGTCCAACGCGATACGAACACGCTGGGCAGACGGGCAACACTAGCGCTTAAGATACAGGCTCTCAAACAGTAGGAGTTAAAATTATGATTAGAACAAAAGTAATGAGGAGTAGCCAAAAATCATAAAACCAAGTTGTGTTCTAAAATGTAATCATAAAACCCAGTTATGTTCTAAAATGAAATCATAAAACACATGGACATGTCCGGAGTTATATGGTGATAACGCCCTTATATATAGAGCAAGAAACATTAAGGATTAGAGTGTCCATTAAACACAATAAATGTGTTCAGTGTATAAAGAAAATGGAGATAGGACACCAAATATAGTTTGTGTTGCCAGATTTACAATGAACCAAAAAACACACAAACTGCATAAATAGTATCAGCAAGAAAATATAAACGCCATTTTTTAAACGAGATGTCGGAGATGGATAAAACATGTGCTTCAAATGGAAACTAATTCTGTAAACAAAACTGCATGGAGATGAACATCAGAGGGTAAATGAACAAGTGGAAGACACAATACCACATGAAGGAGAACAGTAGATCGGGATATGAATAATAGAAATCGCAGCTGTAACACAATGCAGAAAATGGCCATGAACAGAGCACAATGGTGTGCATCTGTTGCTGTCATCGCCCGTGTGATGTCGGGGCCTCGCAAGAGGAGCACAGAATAGTAGCACTGCGACCTACAAGGCATGTCGTAAGAGGCGTCTAGTGTAGGACCTAGGGAAGCAACCCTAGTAAATAAAAAGCATCGCAGAAATCGAATGTGCTGGCATACTTATAGATGCATAACTGGCAAAACGTACAGTCGCTCCTAGGCTCATATCACATATAAATCACACAGAGTAGTTCCCAAATGGTCAATAAGGAGCGTTATAAGAAGAAGAAGATGTTGCTGTCATAAGGGCCAATGTGTATTAATCTAGAGAGAGAGAGAGAGAGTTAGAGAAAGAAAGAGAGAGATAGAGATAACGATTCAAACAAACTAAACTGGAAGAGATAAATCTATTGATCAGTGAAAAGTACTGTTTAACAATTCAATAGTCAATTCATCAAGACATCACAATCAATTGGTTGTACTAACAGCGTTGTACGTTTAACATTTGCATCTAGTAATATGTCTCCCTATATTGTCTTCTGAGTCACGTAATACAGTATGTTAGCTAATGACAAAGGGACTGTACGAGACAACACAAATCAAGACAACATATTGAATATTAAGTGAATTGAACGATATTGTCTCTTGAAAACTCTATAGTTAATGTAGTTCAATTGACCGTATTGTGTTTGCTATCATGATCGTAATGGTCTCAGTTAGTAATACTATTGATGCTGTTTTTGTTCAGGTAATACTGATTTGATGTTGGCAACTGGGCTGGAAGAATGGATGTTTGTACAAATATTAGACCTTACATCTGTGCACGTTCTAACATAAGTACTTGTCGGAATACTTCAAACGAGGGTATTCTGTTGTAAGAAATAAATTAATGTTATTTTTAGTTTGAGTTTGAGTTTAGTCGTCAGATCATCATCACTGCACGACAAACCAATTAATCGATAGGTGCTTCGATCTACCCTCAGTATGTCTCTCAGCGTTTGGCGACTAACGACCCCGGTTCCTTGTTGGTTTACTATTCTTCTTTGGCTACCAGCGTAGGGTTTCTGTCTAGCTACACCACACTTGTCTTGGAGTTCTTGCATTCTGGTTAGTGTTGTAGATTAACCACTATTACTTGAATCATGTACACGTTCTCTCTCCCTTAGGTAATTTATACGAGCCTGGACCAGTGCTCGCCCGCTTTGTACATATGCCATACCTGCAAGCCTATCGGCGTGTTCATTCAAAACAAAGCTGATTTTTGTTAGCTTAGAACTCCTCAGCGACTCCATTCATTGTCTCCTAGCCCACCCTGTTTCAATCTTCCTGAGTATACTCATTGAGACACTGAGAAAACATGCATGGGTAAAAGTCTGTGATTTCATCCAGGCCATCGCTGTAGTTACCGCCATGATTTCCATAGTGAGACTGCTCGTAATCACGACAAAACCACCACTGTCTTCCTTCACAACATCCCATCCGACCTGAGAAGTAAAAACCTACGAACTCCGCACATGTCGAATAACAAACAATCCATCATTCTTAGATGCGTTCTCAGAAATTAATGCCTGCACTACTGCCACCACGACTAGTGGGTTGTCTTGTCTGCATTCTTTATCAAGTTTGATGCATACCGAAAATGATGTATTGATTCATGTTGATTAATTAATGCATAGATTACTGTTATTGCTAGATGACAGCATAAAGGTGAGATGATACGCTTAGTCGATATGAAAGAAGAATGTTACACAACGAAATGACAGATCAGCAAGAACTATATTTTAAAGGAAAAATGATATTGTTACCTTCCTATAGCAAGCACCATCAGCTCAAGACTTGTGTTGTTCATCTCTGATGTGTGCGGAACCGAATTTATACTCTATTACTGGATAGCAATATTATATCTATGGGGAGAGATACATGATACAATATCACATGTATCTGGTGTGTGTTCCTACTTGTCACGCAGTTCGGTGATTGCGCCTGAGCAGTACGACTATTTTCAGTAATGGGAGTCCCTCTTGTGTTGTTGCATCTTCATATTTAGTGATCTGTTAGGAGGTATTCGCAGCACGTGGTGTTGTTCTTTTACTTCCTATGCTTCTTAGTACTTTTCTCTTCTCATGCTTCATATTCTATATGTGTATATGTTAAATGTATATCAGTTATATACATTTATATATATATATATATATATATATTAGTTTCTCTTCTTCTTTCCACTTCTATTTTTTTGGGCATATATTTCGTCATTCGTTTTTAGTCACATATTTTCAATTTCCTCGGACCGTTGGGACAATTAGGACCGTTGGGACAATTAGGAACGTTGGGACAATTAGGACCGTTGGGACAATTAGGACCGTTGGGATGTTTCTCTCATAGTCTATATGTAGTGTACTGTGAATTTCATCCCTCCTGTTGTATCGTTTGCTTGATTGGGGTTATTTGATACAAACTTTGCTGTGTATTGTTAGTGTTTTTATATTTTCTAAAACTATAGTACTTTGTTATTACGTGTTTCCCCAATGCTACATAATTGTACTGTAGTCTTCCTTAAAATTCCATAATACTGTTCTTTTGTGCAGTTTCTTCTAGCTCTTCGTATATCGTTAAAAACAGTTTCATAATTACTTCTACTGATATTTCTAGACTACCCTCACTTTCACTTTCCTTGCTGGTTTCAGTAAAGTGTTCTTTTTGTATTCTCCTAGTGTTATCTATCTAGCGTCAATATCTGTTCTTCACATTCTGATTCACTTGGATCTGTCTTGTTCTCTCCATCAGCTCCTCATTTGTGACTTTATCATACCATCTCAGTTCCTCTAATCTGTGACGACACTAGTTGATGAATGTTTGCAGTTTTTTCGTTATTTTAGTCGTTATTATACATTTTAATAACACATATTGTTTAACATTGACGTTGGAAAGTCTAATTTTAGTATTTTAAAAATATTTGAAGTATTGTATATATTTCCTTGAACATATTAAAATTATAACTGCGCGCATATTTTTCGCTACCTTTTAGTATTCTCCACAAATCTGTGTTTTGTGTTACCTTAAAATAACACAGTGTAAGCAAGTGTTGCCTTATCTGTTGTTTGTTATCTTAAGACAACGCAGAGGTGAAGGTTACCTCGGTACAGGTACATTTTGGTGTTGCTTTACAAGAGAAAGGATGTATTATTCAGCAATATCAGACCTCGTCGTTTCAGCAGGAGGTCGTTGAAACTGCAACAAATTGTTTGTGTACATCAAATAGTTCTCCCTGAGCGGTACTTCAGTACATACACACACAACGTCTGGGACTAAGAGATCAGCTCAATTTTTTTTTCATGCAACAACGCATCATTAACTTTGAATGGTTCAAGACTTTCTGTAGCAATAAACTGTAGTGATAACTCAATACTCTGATAGGATGTGTTTCCTTTACCGTGTTGAACGATCATGTAAGTTCGGCGAACCATGCTGGCAGGCCAGGTCGTATCTAGTATCTAGCCAGCCATATTGCAAACGGATTAGAAAACGTAGGTCCATTGTTCTAGCTCAGCGTTTCAAAAGTGGGCGGTACAGCCACTCAGTGGGCGCTGAAGCGTTATAGGTAGGGGGGAGCGATAGTGGGTTCAGAAGATTGTGGGTGGTGCTCAGGCAATTAGGGGTAGGTGGCTCCTTAAAAACGAAATTAATAATAAATATTTTAAAATAAATTATTTTCGAGATTTTGCGATTGAATAATCATTTAAAATTTAAATTATGTATTTTAATTCATTGTATGCCCGTCTTACATGATCATTTTTTCATCAATTTTCTATTTCATGCAAATAAACATTTCAAAATTGACCATCTATTATGGAAATATATATCAATTTTCTATGTCAAAGAGAAAAAAAAGCATGTATATATGTGGAAGGGGGGCGTTGGAAAACTGTTATAATGTGGAGGGGGCGTTACAAAGTTTATGTCGTGCAAAATTGGCGGTGGGCCGAACAAGTTTGGGAATCTATGTTCTAGTTGAACAGGGAGAAAAATCATGAACTGTTAAAAATAAAAGTTAAATTGTGTTTAAGTGATTTATTGCTTAATGGGATCGTTATCAATGCAATTCGGTATTTAACCATGTGTCCACTGATCCTTCTTCCACAGGAAGATCTCAACGGCAGTCCACGAACTCCGTAGCGGTAGCAAGCGTTCCCGCTGCAATTTAGAAAATGGTGAAAATATTTTGTAGAAATTTATATTTTTTAATCTTTCAAATGAATGTTGGTTGGGAAGTAGCTTTACATTCTGCTTTTCTCAATTGTCAAACTGATGATGGTTCTTTTACGTATTCAACCTGAACACCGGACCCACGTTTTTTTGTCCGTCTCTGATAGGACTAGGAACATGATCTCATCTACACTAAGAATAAGGTTCACTGGAAAATATATTGTAATATCCACGAGGGAGTAAATTGTATCAAGTATCCAAATATAAATCGGTTTCTCGATGTAGAAGTGACACATTACATACGCAAATATCGAACGAATTACAAACACCGTAGATCCAGCACAAATTCTAGGGATCTCGATGAAAAGAAATGCGCTCAAAAAACCGAAATGTGAAATCACGATTCGAACTTACGACCTTCGGAATACATAGTAAGCGTTGCGATATAGTGTGGTAGTGTGGTTGTGTGGTAGAATGGTCGGGAGTTCGAATCCGTACATTCTGGTTCGGTACACAGTCTATTTATTTCCAAAGATCCCTAAGATTATTGTTGGAGTTATTATCTCGTGGGCACCAATATGTTTACATGGGGACTCCAATATGTTTACATGTGGACACCAATATGTTTACATGGGGCACCAATATGTTTACATATGGACACCAATATGTTTACATGGGGACTCCAATATGTTTACATGTGGACACCAATATGTTTACATGGGGACTCCAATATGTTTACATGTGGGCACCAATATGTTTACATGGGGCACCAATATGTTTACATGGGGACTCCAATATGTTTACATGTGGGCACCAATATGTTTACATGCGGCACCAATATGTTTACATGGGACTCAATATGTTTACATGTGGCACCAATATGTTTACATGGGGCACCAATATGTTTACATGGCACCAATATGTTTACATGGGGACTCAATATGTTTACATGTGGAGCACCAATATGTTTACATGTGGGCACCAATATGTTTACATGGGACTCAATATGTTTACATGGGGACTACAATATGTTTACATGGGCACCAATATGTTTACATGTGCGCACCAATATGTTTGCATGTGGCACCAATATGTTTACATGTGGCACCAATATGTTTACATGTGGCACCAATATGTTTACATGTGAGGCACCAATATGTTTACATGTGGACACCAATATGTTTACATGCGGCACCAATATGTTTACATGTGGGCACCAATATGTTTACATGTGGACACCAATATGTTTACATGGGGCACCAATATGTTTACATGGGGCACCAATATGTTTACATGCGGCACCAATATGTTTACATGTGGACACCAATATGTTTACATGTGGGCACCAATATAGTTTACATGTGACACCAATATGTTTACATGTGGCACCAATATGTTACATGTGGAACCAATATGTTTACATGTGCACAATATGTTTACATGGGCACCAATATGTTTACATGTGGACACCAATATGTTTACATGTGGACACCAATATGTTTACATGCGGCACCAATATGTTTACATGTGGACACCAATATGTTTACATGTGGACACCAATATGTTTACATGTGGACACCAATATGTTTACATGTGGACACCAATATGTTTACATGGGGACTCCAATATGTTTACATGGGGACTCCAATATGTTTACATGTGGACACCAATATGTTTACATGCGGGCACCAATATGTTTACATGTGGGCACCAATGTAAAGTTGATATCATGATGCGCTAGCTACCAAGTGGTAGGACAATTCCAGGGTTCCATGCCAGTTTGGGATAAAATTTTCTGTGTGCCCACGGTATATGGTTTCGACAACAGAAATCACTATTCTTTACTTGGGGTTCTAAATTACAAATACATCTGAAGTCGGAGTAAGTCTTGCCTGAATCTCGAGGACACTAGGAAAGCAAGCCACCATGCAAAAATATGTCAGATGCACCATATTACTCACTTAGAGGTACCATATCATGGGCCATGACTACGCCTATCTGCATAGCTAGCAAATTAAACCATTCAGAAATATGAAACTTAATGAAGAGGTTAAAAAAGTTAATAGCATATCCTTTACATGACTTTCCGAATCAACCAAAAGTTTTTTAACGCTGTTTGTGATTTTTCAAGGAATTATAACGTTCAGTAGTTTGCCATTGCTTTCTGAACGGGTGGTGCCATCGTCCTTTGTTAAAATCCACGCGAAACAATTTGCAGCCGAACTGTCCGCAGCGTGATTCGAACTCAAAACGTCGAGTTTAATAGACCGAGTCACTAACCCCCAGGCCACATACGCCACCAATGAAGAGGTACGCAATCATAATATGGGAATGTGGGGCGCAATGAAGAAACGCTGACTAGTTTTAAAGATAAATTACGATTTTAAAATTGTAATGCTATCTCTATTCAAACTTTTGCCAGAGTGAGTTGGGAAACGATAACAAAGATATGAAATATCTCTCATGTATTGTTACTATTTATGAAATATAATTAAATAAAATGATACGAAGTCGGGAGAAGTGATACACTCAGATACATCATTAGTCAACCAGTTAAAAGGAGGAGAAGATAGAGACATGTTGGGAATACTCTGGGAAGAAATTATCTATTATTAATAATCATGATCATTTTGTTTTATTTTATATATTTTTGTTATACCTTTATCGGATATGCCAAGACTAGTGGACCCAGACGGTTGAACGTGTAACTTCAATCGCCATCAATATTTCCACTCAGAGCTGCTCAGATTTTGTTATATGTGGCTGTGATCATGTGAGCACTACACTTTAATCTTAGTCAAAATGTCGAGAAGCGAGAATGGAAGGAACTTGTTTCAGAAAAGAAAAGATTCTCTAGAACATAGATTCCCAAACTTGCTCGGCTTACCACCTACTTTGCACAACATAAATTTTGTAACATCCCACTCTCCATTATAACAGTTTGCCAACGCCTCCCTTTCCCCCCAGATATATGCTCTATTTTAGAGAATACATGCTCTATTTTCACTTTTACATAGAAAATGGGTATATATTTCTGTCATACATGGTCAATTTTCAAAGGATTATATACATGAAATAGATAATCGATAAAAAATGGATCGTGCAAGATAGGCATAAGATCAATTACAATGCAAAATTCAAATTTTTAATGATTATTTCATCGCAAAATCACGGAAAAAAAATCCTCCAAAATGCTTCTGAATCTACTATCGCCCCCCCTGGAAGGCTTCAGCGCCCACATGGGGGCGGTACTGCCCACTTCGAGAAACGCTGCTCTAGAGAATCCTAGAAAACAAATGAGAGAGGTGTCACATAGTTGACTCAATTTCGCAGTAGAGATTGAGCGAGTTGCATGTGCTATAGTGGTATGGAACAATTTAGTGCATTTTCTGTGTAACATGTAACAGGGTTCACACAGAATATATATATATGTATATATTTGTTTTTTTATTGTTTGGTATTATTCATTTCAACACACGATATACCAGATTACTTCCCCTGAACCAGCAGAGAATAGAATCACGAGTAGCTACACTGTGTTTGATAAAGGGACGTAACCAGCATAGAGTATTAGACAAATCATTAATGCTCTCTTAACTTAAAGCAAAAGTTGGAGGAGTCTTCTTTAAAGGTTGGCAAGGCCCACGTGCCCAGCGTGTTCGTAGCGAGTTGGACTGCGGGTCACAAGCCCTATGTGAGTCCGCGTTCAATTCTGCGGCCTGGCAGAAAAGCCACGGGTTTCCCAGATTTACGGTATTCGTGGCACCGAACCGAAGGGTCACGATGTCCATGGCATCGAGTGCTGCTGGATCGAAAAAAAAAAGATTGGCAAGTGCATCGATGACGGTGTCCAGAATCGAATCCACGGGGTCCAGTGCTTGAGCAGTTCGCCACACATATCCCATATTGTTTTATTTCGAACGTTGAATTGATTTAATAGTATACATAGTATAGTTCGTTCCAAAATTCGTGAACACACTAAGGTTTAATTTGTACGAAATCTACCGGATGGATAACAGTAATGTTTGGCAGCCAGTCCTATATACCTCCCTACCTTATGACTTCATGTTTAACTAATTGGTAGGTAGCTTAGGTGATGCAAAAAACGTCTTTTGTTATATAATGTTGCATAAGCATAACAAAATGATAATCAAAGTATAGAATTTACAGTAATACACAAAATAGTGGTGAAAGTGTCCAAAGGCGTATCCCGATTACATATTATAAAAAGCAATGTGACATGGTGAACAAATGATACTTTCCACTTCTATAAATGAAAATACATGTTGTGTGCATACGCCAATGATAGTCATTATGATACATTGTGACCTGATTATTCCCACGGGACTCCCGATTTTTACTTACGCTAAATTGCACGTAGAGTACGCAAACTCTTAATTATAGAAACACTTGACAATCGTACTGTTTAACGTCTACATGTACACCAATTCAATATCGCTGTTATTTTACGAATACCATATAAATCTTACAGCACTAAAGGTTTGGGTGTGCAAAATCATAATTTAGGAAGGTCACCACTGTTACCTATCATCATCAGCATCATCATCAGGTGCCGTCTCCACATCGAAGGTTTGCTGCAATGAATCTCCAGCATCCTCTGTCTTTTCTCTTGGTGTTGCACTCTGCCAGACTGTAACCTGTCCATTTCTTAAAGTTTCCTCCCACTTATCTCTCGGTCTTCCTCTTGCTCTTCGCCCTCAACTATCCCGTCTAGTAAAGATGTTATCATGGTGTCATGTCTTTTTATGTGCCCAAAATACTTTATTTGTCTGAATTTTATTTCTCTTAATAATTGTTTCTTCATTCCTAGTTTTCCAAAAACATGTTTATTTATTTGTTTTTCTGTCCATGAAACTCTGCATATTCTTCTATATATCCACATCTCAAATGCATCAATTCTCTCTTCTAACTGTTTGTTCATTGTCTATGTTTCTGAGCCATTCATTAATATACGATAATATATAATTTGAACGCTCTCATTTTTAGCAAGTTTGCAATTCGTTTGGATATCAGTAACTTTCTCATACTATTGCAATTATCCCTAGCCATTCCTATTCACTTTCTAATTTATGTTATACACCTGCCATCATCTGTTAACATTAGACCAAGATATAATAATTGTTTTATTTCATGTAGTCTTCTTCTTCTTTGCGTCATTTCTTTACGACCAATTTTAATCACTCTTTGTGATATGTTTGATCTTTGCCAAGAACGTGTATACGTTGCACATTGGTTTGGTAGGCCCCTAAACGCATAGACTTCTACACGCTTAGGACATGTGCATCCGATTTCAGCCAAACCTCCTTAGTCGCCTCTTACGACATGCATGACAGGTAACAGTGGTTCTATTCTTAACACCCCAAATCTGGGCCACGGTAATCACTCGGGCGCTTTGATGTAATAATTCTCCATGTATTTTTATATTCATTTTAGGTTTCTCCATTTCCTTGTTGAATACCATAATATTGTTTTATGTATGTTAATGTCTAATCCATATTCCTTGCTAGTTTTGCCCAATTGGTCCACTAGTTCTTGTAATTCTTGTTCACTATCTGCTATAGTGCGTTTCAAAATGATTTTCAGAGGAGAAAATTTAATATCTCTGTAACCGCTTGACCGTAATTGTTATAACTTTGCATATGATCTAATGATCATAATGTCCCGAGGTTGATATTTAAAAAAAAAATTTCTTCATGTAAAGTATATAAAAGTAACCATCTCCTTAGCCAACTATATAATGAGAAGTATTACCCCTTCATATTTGTGAGATGTTGCAAGTTCCACGACTTGCACGTTTTTCACGTGTTTTTCCAGATTTTAATCGCTTTATCGCACTTTAAAAAAATGTGTAATGATCCTTCCGGTGTGTTTAGTTACAATTTACCGTTTGTGTTTTCAGAGCATAGGTGTATTACAAAACGTTTAGTATTCTAGATTTGTTATACAATGGGTATGAAAATCAAGTTTCTTACACTGCATACAGTGGCTGTGAAAATGTATAAATATTTTATCAGATAATCTAATCGTGGAAAACTGTATCGGAGTATATCAAATCCTGAACAGAGAACTATGCATGCTTTGGGCTTAAGTAAAAGATATCTACATAAATTACTCAATGTTAATGGAGCTGTCAGTACAGTCAATACATTGACTCAAGGTAGAAAGAAAGTAGTAGACAATTTTGACAGGGATGTGATTAGAAGAGAAATTTGCAGAATGTTCGATTCCAAAGAAACTGTGACACTAAGAAAGCTAAAGATTAGATTAAGAATACACAATGACATTGATGTATCGAAATCAACGTTATGGAGAACTGTTCGAAGCATCGGCTTTACTTTTAGGAAGTACGCTAAAGGGAGAAATGCCTTATGCGAGAAGCCGCATTTAGTACGTCTGAGAAGTAAATATTTACGTGAAGTACGGGAAATGCGTAATCAAGGTTACGATATTGTGTATGTGGATGAAACCTGGATCAATGCTCACCACACTAATGAAAAGGAGTGGCAGTTATCCGATGGAACAATTAAACGATATGTACCTAGTGGAAAAGGACAACGTCTGATAATGGCACATGCAGGCAGCAGACAAAATGGGCTGGTTAAAGATGCTGAACTTATTTTCACTTCCAATTATACGGACAACAGGGACTATCATACCGAGATGAACGGTAACATATTTAGAGATTGGATTGAACATACTCTTCTTCCGTCCCTAGACAGACCATCCTGTGTGATAATGGACAACGCATCATACCACAACACTGTGTCAGAAGAAGACAAAATCCCGACATCTTCGAGTACAAAAGATGCTATAAAACTTTGGCTCAGAAAGGAGAACATTCCATTTAACGAGGGGTTTTTGAAGTCTGAATTACTATCTATTGTTAAAACATCACAGAAGACCAGGATATTCCAAACAGACAAGTTGATTCAACAGAATGGTCAAGTGTGTTTGAGACTACCACCTTATCATTCACACTTAAACCCAATTGAATTCATTTGGGCCACAGTTAAAGGACTGGTAGCAGCTGAAAATAAAACGTTCAAGCTAAGCAAAATGAAAGAACTAACATATGCCGCCCTGTCGAAGATAAACAGAGATTATTGGTGTAAATGCGAAGACCATGTCTTAAAGGAAGAAAATAAGATAAAAGAGCTGAAAGCTCAAGTGCTTCTGGATCGGTAAAAAAATAATAATGTTTTTATTAATAAGTTCATAATGCGAAAAGAAGTATGTTACAAAACATACCGTGTTGACTATTCTTTCTAAGGAAGTAATTGCTTTGTCTTTGTGCTTTCTAGTGGAAGAGTTATTTCCCCCTATTCGTTAAGAGGAAAAAAAAAAGACTTAAGTAAGAAAAAAAGACGTTTCATGAAATACTTGATGTTCCCTTGGGAAATACAAATGTCAGCCCTATTGATGCTTGAGACATTTTATTGATCTCAGAGGATATTAAAATATGACCCTTATATGCGTTTAGTTCTTGCCCACTAACTAAAGTATGTTTAAAAGCATATTATGTTGTATTGTGAATATAAGATAGCATACATTACTGACAGTTAGAACAAGTAATAACTATAAATACTAACCTTTTTCCGATCCAGAAGCACTTGAGCTGTCAGCTCTTCGGCTCGGTGCCATGGACATCGTAACTATTCGGTTCGGTGTCACGAACACCGTAAATCTGGGAAACCTGTGGCTTTTCTGCCAGCCCGCGGAATTGAACCCTCACTTACAGAGGACGTATCACCCACAGTCCAACGTGCTACGAACACGCTGGGCACGCGAGCAATCATGGGTCATTACAGAATCAACAAGAACGAAAATCCAGTCCTTCGAAACTAAATGCTAAAGAAAGATCCTAGGAATACCATGGACAGAAAAAAGAAAACTGATGTCCTGAAAGAATTGAATATTAAAGACAATTGACTGGTAAACAACATACTATATATTAGATACTTCGTTCACATCAATCGTTACAATGGCCTGGAGAGAACATTATTAGAGCGAAGGGTCCCAGGACGCAGAGGGAGAGATCGACAAACAAAAAGATGGCTACAAGATATAAAAGAGAAACCTTGAATACGAACATCGACGAAGTGGATGAATTGGCAAGAGACAAAGTGAATATCAGATGCGCTGCAAAGATAGCAACGTCCTATAAAGAACAAGCACCTTGATGATGATGAATAACTATAGTAATAATAATAAAAGTCCATCGTAAGAGACTTCTTCTTTGCGTTCGTTCTTTACGACCAATTTTAATCACTCTTTGTGATATGTTTGATCTTTGCCAAGAACGTGTATACGTTACACATTGGTTTAGTAGGCCCCTAAACGCATAGACTTCTACACGTTTAGCACACATGCATTCGATTTCAGCCAAAACTCCTTAGTCGCCTCTTACGACATGCGTGGCAGTTAACAGTGGTTCTATTCTTTACACCCCAAATTTGGGCCCCGGTAACCACTCGGACGTAGGAGACGATATGGAACACTTCACGAATATGCTTGTCATTCTTGCCCATTGACCATGCTAATCTTCTACATGCGAATTGTAATATATGAACTATGTGTATAATCAAAGTGTAATGTTAATTAATGCTTTATTGCAGCCAAAGGGTGGGAGCCTACATAGGGACAATGTGTAGAAGGACATAGCAATCATGTTAAAGGATATCGCTGTCCCACCATATAGGGACAGCAAATAGTTGACGACAACATAGATGGACAATAGGATGGACAGACGTAGGATAATTGCGCACATAGATTGCACATTATGGTAGACAATAACGTAATAGTTTGCTGTAGGTTAGCGACGACTTATATGTGACGAGATAGTGACATAGAGAGAACGATAAGGACAGCGGTGGAGTGCGAACGTGTGTGTGATCTATAATCAGAAATTGATAGAATCACTTAGAAAACTGAAACAATAAAGTACATAGACAGATTTACCACCATACAGGCACAGATATGCCCTATTATGTCATATCGATACTGCCATGTCAAGCAACAATAAAAATGGAACATGTATAACAATGGTTTGTTGTCTGTAAGGTTTTTGAAAGTCGTAAATATTATGAAGTATAACTTCTAATCTCAACCTCAAACTTATCATTATGGTAGTCTGTGGTACCAATAATAACGCAAATCACTATCAGTTGCACCAACACCACCATTACCACTACGAAGCTCCTGCTACATATAATATACTAAATACATTTAAACAAGTTCCAAGCAGCTTTCTTTCGAAAGAATGACGACGCTCGGAGTTGCTACTTATTCAAACGTAACTGGATCCATCCATTGCGGAACTACATGGTAAAAGTCCGAATAAAAGCCTTCTATCGCAAGAGATATGGAACGATTCACGTCCACTGTGGAATTCAACCTGAACCCTAGCCTAAGTGGTGAGTTCACTAATATCTAACTGATGCGGTTCGTTCTACTACAAGCAGCTATATTTATTCACTGTATTGAAAATAAGTATGTTATATAAGGTTGGAAAGTTAATTGAATGGACTTTCGAGATATGTGGGTTTAATATTAGTGTGATGTGTGATATCGGTGTCTTTATTTTGGTGATGCTTGACATATATTATTCTACAAATGGCAAATAATTATACAGTCACAAGAAGGAAATAAAGGTTTAAGATTCTAACATATTATTGACACAGAGTAGTAGTGCGGCCAACAGTTACTAGAACGCAAATTAAAGCTCCCATCCCTACGCTTAACGGCAAGAGTGGACAGCCAACTACAACTTTCAACTGGGAATAGACAATAGACAGCAGTGCGCAACAGGTCCACCAACAGTCAACTATAAACTCATAACATTCAGGTAAACATTTTGGGAAAGCAGACCACAACAGGTCACGTGACCTCGGATTCCAGTATTGTTGCATATAGACGCATTTATTTTAAAATCAACACAAAATGCTAAATCAAAGTTATATTATGCAACAATTTGAGTTTAATAATAAGGAATATGAGTATTATGAATATTTTTCATCAATAAATAACCATAGATAGACTCATAGATTTGAGGAAAATTGAAAAAAAAGTGCTTACAGTGTTCTATCACACATATATACATTTCAGCCCTCAACTGAAACTAGGTCATGGTTTTCCCGCTCAGTTATGCAGCCCAATATTAGAGTTGGCTATGGTCCACCATTGATAGAGTTTCTCCCCCAGGTTGTTTCAGGACAATAGACAGGAGCATATGAAATCACTCTACATTATCTTCCTTGATCTCAAATAGATTGACCACTTTTTCTTATGTCAACATTCAGGTTTGACACTGACAACAGTGATCAATGGTCGCTCATAATGCAGATCTCTTTCACTCTGTGTCTATGTCTAGCCTGTGGCGTCCTTATTGCTTAGGAAAGTAACAAATGTACATCCCTCGTTTATTTTCTTGGCCATCTTCTGTATTATTTTCCAGCCGTGATTTATTTATTGTCGTGCATATATTACTATTCTCCTTCATGCCATTTTGGGTTTTTTCAATTTTTCGTTTACTCTTGGATGTCCATCTCAGTACAATTTTGGTGACATAGTAATAATGACGTATTATATATATGACTCATCTCCATCGTCTTTCTTGGATGTTGGTGTTCATGTTCTCTTTTAGATGATGGTGTTCATATCCTATATGACGCCATGGAATATTAGATGATGATGTTCATATCTTATATGACTCCATGGAATATTAGATGATGATGTTCATATCTTATATGACTCCATAGAAGATACCAAAACAGAGATTATGTTACTAATTGTCAAAGCTACGCTAGTTTTTACATTCTAAGTAGAATATAGAACAAAAGCTGCATATACAGATATATATATATATATATATTATACGATAAATTATAATAATTTCCAATGTCTCAGTCATAACAAATGCAAGTGAGAATTCACAATTAACTATATATATATGAAGTTGTGAGCGCCTGCACCTTAAGCGGTAGTGAGCTCGATCACAACCCAAGCGTATCTGGTTCAAATTCCTCGGCAGACTGTTGGGAAGCAAATTTGTCCGTGTGAATGAATACGAAAGGTAAAATAGACTTACCGTATAAACTACTGAACGTATAAGTGGCGCTTAGAAAATCAACGACTCGTTTACTGTTACAAAAAAGATTTAAAAGCCGAAGGATTGACTTCCTTCACCGGGTTTTACCCCATACGGCTCGGCCCTTCCGCAGAAATGGCACGCCACCTGCCAAGAGTATTGCACAAAACACGAACTCCGTAGCTACAGCAATAATCCTATGGGTATCTGGAAAAAACTGCACTCGTGAACAGAATGGCACGGTTCGGACTCGAACCCACGACCTTCGACTCACAAGGCAAAGGGCTTGCCACATAGACCCTGTTTACAATGTTGATAGTGACATCCTGTTAAGGATATGTCACGAATTTCATATAAGAAGTTCGTTGAATGCATTTATAAATATACGTCTAGAAAGATACTTAACATAGAATTAGACGAATTGATTTAACTTTTCTTTTTAATCAGAGAATGATCTTGTTAACGATTAGAAGCAATTATTTCAAGAAAGAGAACATGAAGATATGTTAAACGCTCTCTGAGAAAATATGATCAAAGATTTAAGAAGCAGCAGACATTAAAATGACAGAAATCATTCAAAAGAAAAGGACGCAATAGAGAATTGGTAAAACGAACATTAATGAGAAAGGCGAGAAATACATTCCCCATGAGGCCATTACCTTGTTGTGGTGGGGGGCTTGTGTACCTCAGGGACCCGGAGAGCTATGCCGGCAGGGTTACCCAAGCCGGAAGGTCGAAGGAGAGAGGGCAGACTAAATGTGGTCTCCTGGTCCTCCAGGTTGGGGGTTGTGCGATGGGCTAACTACCCATCCATTTAAAAAAACAGTAGTTACAGAAACCAAAAACAAATTGTTCAAACCTAACTCGAGTCTCGGAAGGACTAGGGCTCCATGCAGGAGACAGATGACGCGCAGCAGCCAAACCCTCAAGGAAGCTGATGTGCTGACGACCCTTTTCGGCCGCAGACAACAAAGATAGAAGCACCCAGGTTGATTACACAGAAGAAGTCCACCCTTGTAGGGATGTGGAATGTAAGGACACTGCTAGAGACAGGCAGATGTGCACAGGTGGTGAAGGAGATGCATCGGTACAAGCTTACGTTGCTGGGAATGTGTGAAACAAGGTGGAATTCCTTTGGGGAAACAAGACTTCAGACGGGAGAAACGCTGCTCCATTCGGGCAAAGAAAATGAAGATGATCCTCGGAAGCTGGGGTGGTCTTGATGCTGACCAAGGAAGCAAGCAAAGTCTGATGGAATGGGAACCAGTGTCGGACCGCATTATTAGTGCAAGGTTTGTATCTAAGTTCCAGAAGACCTACATAATTATGTGTTATGCACCGACGAACGATGCAGAGGAGGTGGAAAAAGACCATTTCTATACACAACTACAGGCAACTGTGGACAAAGTACCAAAGCACGACATGATGATTCTTATGGGGGATTTGAATGCCAAGGTGGGCAACGAAAACACTGGCAGGAAAAAAAGAGATGGGAGTAAATGGTCTTGGAAGCATGAATGAAAATGGTGAGATATTTGCAGACTTCTGTGCCTCCAATGAGCTTGTCATTGGGGGTACACTCTTCCGCATCGAAGATGCCATAAGGCAACATGGATCTCGCCAGACCATCGGACGGAAAACCAGATCGACCATGTGGCAATTCGCCAACGATGGAGAGCATCATTACAAGATGTTAGAGTGAAGAGAGGAGCAGACATAGGATCTGATCACCATCTGGTAACTGTAAAATTAAAAATGAAACTAACGGCAAAGAAGAAACAACAAAGTACACGAATCAAGTTTGATGTCAAGAAACTCCAATCGCAGGTCACAAAGGAAGTCTTCCAGATTGCTCTAAAGAACCGTTTCGAGGCGCTACAGACAACAGAAGAGGAAGGTACAGTGGAGAGTAGGTGGAACACCTTAAAGCAGGCGACGGTTGGAGCCTGTGAAGAAATACTGGGGAGATCATCATCAATCAGGAAACCCTGGATCACGGACGAAACATGGCAGAGGGTGGAGGAGAGGAAGAAGCTGAAACAAGAAGTAAAACCAGTCACGAACAAGACAGCAAAAACAGGCGGCAGCAACTAGATATAACGAGATGGCTAGAGAGGTAAAAAGACAGCTGAGAAACGACAAAAGAGCATTCATAAATGAGATAGCAGAAGAGGCAGAGACAGCAGCCAGCAAAGGTGACCTCAAGGCTCTCTATGAGACAACCAGATTGTTGAGTGGGAGGAAAATAATCAGAGCAGGCCAGTGAGAGATAAGACTGGAAAACTTGACTAAAATTGATGAACAACTGGGGCGCTGGAGAGAGCATTTCCAGGAAGTGTTAAATAGACCTCCCCACTAAACCCACTAGATTTAGGGCAAGGAGAAGACCCGCTGGACATAAATGTAGGGGAGATCACAAAACAGGAAATCCGCAATGCCTTGAAAAACTTGAAAAGGGCAAGGCGGCAGGAGTTGATAATATCCCAGCGGAAGCTCTGAGGGAGGGAGGAGAAGAGATGGTAAACCAACTCCACATATTGTTCAACTGGTGTGGGACAGGAGGAGATACCAGCAGATTGGAAGAAAGGCCTCCTGGTGAAACTGCCAAAGAATGGCAATTTGTCAAATTGTTACAAGTGGAGAGGGATCATGCTGCTCTCCATTCCCAGCAAAGTCCTCACTAGGTTATTCTGGACAGGATGAAAGACGCTATAGACCAGAGGCTTAGGGACGAACAGGCGGGATTCCGGAAAGATAGATCTGCAATGACCAGATAGCCACCTTAAGAATCATAGTGGAACAAACAATGGAGTGGCAGGCTCCGCTCTACGTGTGCTTTGTTGATTTTGAGAAGGCATTTGACAGCATAGATAGGAAATCAATGTGGGGATCCTAAGAAACTATGGGGTGCCGGAGAAGACTGTCGACATCATCAGGCAGCTGTATGAGAGGTTTGCCTGCCAGGTTATTCATGATGGAAGACTGTCAGAGGAGTTCCAGGTCACTACTGGTGTTAGACAGGATGCCTGCTGTCCCCCTCCTCTTCTTGGTGCTACTTGATTGGGTCACACGCACAGCCTACGCCAGGTCTGGAAAAGGCATACAGTGGACACTTATGTCAAAGCTAGAAGACCTGGATTTTGGACGATTTCGCTTTGCTTCGCATAGACTACAAGACATGCAGGAAAAAGTGGATGCTCTGGCACAAACTGCACAACGAGTCGGCCTTAAAATCAGTCAAGAGAAGACTAAAGTAATGCTAGCAACAACATACAACAAGATCCAATACTGATTGAGGAAGGGACATAGAAGATGTGGATGAATTTGTCTACCTTGGAAGTAAGATCAGCAGTTCAGGAGGTACAGACGAGGACATTAAGGCTAGATTAGAAGGCCCGACAGGCCTTTGCGATCCTGCACATGGTGTGGAAGTCCGCTGCCATCTCCACGAAAAAAAAGCTCAGGATTTTCAGCTCAAATGTGAAGTCGGTGTTGCTGTATGGCTCGGAAACTTGGCGAGTCACTAGGCAAATACAAATAAGATCCAGACCTTTGTCAACGGATGTTTGCGGCGATTTGATTGAAATGGGATAGAGTTACAAACACTTGGATAGGAACAGGGCAGGAACCTATAAACACAGGTCAAGAGGAGAAGATCATAAGGGCCATACCTGGGAAGACACGTCAGTGTCATAGACAGGGTAGGGGAACCGGGGAAAAAAGGGGAGCCCAACAGATTGGGAGACGGACGAGGTCTTTGAGGAGCTAAAGTGCTCAATTGCCCGGGGGAGCCCAAAAAATAACAGCCAGAGACCGAGAAGATGGGAACAACTTTTATAGCTCCACGAGGAGGGAGAGATTAAGGTGATGAGAAATAAATCAATTTTCATGAAGATTAGCCTGTTGTTCAGGAAAAGAGTATACATACATCGATTGCAGGAATAATGGGTATGCAGTTTGGCAAGGTTTGGGGATAAAGAAAAAACCCCCATGAAGATTCAAAATTTGATTTTTGAAATTTTGCATTAAAAGGGTACAATGGACACCCTACTAAAAAGGGGGGAAATTTTCCCTTTTGATGTCCCCACAAGATTAAATCAGGTGGGATAAAAACCAATTTTAAATACTACAACTGAAAACTTACCTTTATCATGGGCACAGCAGTAGAAGACAGATATCTAGGGCGTGAAAATATGGGGATGTCACAAACCAAAACAAATGTTCTGAAGTTCGGAAAGGAAAACCAAAGGAATGATCTGATATAGGGTGTTAACTTAACCATTGAGATAATGGGGAATTTGATAATTTTTAATGATGCAACATGCCTTTTGTTGCAATTTTGTTTCCCTTTTTTATTTGTTGGGACAATTTATGTTTTAACGAACATATGATAATCTAATAAAAAAATTTTAACAAAATTAATTTATTTTTAGACGTCTAATCTCGTTGACTACAATCTCATTTCCCCCTTGCCATTTTTAAAACCCAAATAATTCCACCAAAAAACCCAAATATGTGATAAAAAGGATTCTAATAACTCAGATTATTGTCCTGATGAAGACACCAGTGATTCTTGAAATGTCTATGCTTGTGTCAGATGAACATTCTGTGCCTGTGCCTCTTTGACTCTGTTTGCAAGATGTCCGATAACTTTTTTCATGATTATTTTGTCTATCAAATATCATTGCGTAATCATATTTTTGTTCAATAATATCTTTTACTTGCAAGGTTTAGAAATTATATACTTATTGAATGTTTATGTATGATACTATAACAGTTAGTTCTTTATGGACTGCTTACTAGACCAATTCGGCATCATTTTCTCTTGAAGGCCAAATTTATTGAATTTTTTTTTAAAATATGAAAATATTGAATATTATAAATTTCATGATTACTGCCTTTCATATTTTCCAAACGTGTTTAAATTCATATATGTTTTGCAAATATGAAGACTTTAAAAGACTGTAATAAAGATTCCATTATATTCGTCATACTTATTTTTTTCCTTCTTTATGACTGTAAAATAATTTGTCCTTTGTAGAATAATCTATTTTTAGACTTTTCATAAGTAGGTCATGGATATCATAAATTACATCACACTTATGTTAAAACTACATATCCTGATAGCACATCCAATTAGTTTTCCAACTATATACATGCATATTTTCAATGCAAAGAACTTGTATAGTTGCTAAATATAGAGCAATGCATCAAAATATAGAAAACCTTAAAACCTGCCAATGGTTCTAAAGGTCTCAATGAATAACTGGATTATGTGGGAAAACAACATTACACACAATGCACATACTCTTTTGAAAAATCATGTAGTGATGAGCTAAAATACAAGAGAGACATACGTAAACTCAAAAGTTGTCACAGTAAAACACTTGTCATTTGACCGTCTGTAAAACGAAGAAAGCTGATAATTGAAAATCATGTAGTATAAATTTTGGAAAAAATACAACATGCATACTTTGAAAATCAGAGGATTAGCTGAAATACAAGAGAGACATGCAAAACTCGAAGTTGTCACAGTAAAGCACTGTAATTGACCGTCTGTAAAAAAAGAAAGCTGTACATACATTGAAAATAAAATCGGACATATCCTTACATGACGTAGCCATCAACCACAGTAAAGTAGTCGTTGATTCAGGCTCCACTTTTACGTTAGTAGTTTGTCATTGCTTTCTGAACGGTGAGGTCTATTTTACCTTTCTTTTTGTAAAAATCCCACGGAAACCAATTTGCTTCCAAATTTGCACATCTTTGAGTTTGAACCAGGTACGCATGGGTTTGTGATCGAGCTCACTACCGGTTGAGCTACAGACGTTCAATATAACATATAGCATTACGAGTGGAATATTACAAAATGATCGCAACAGTTAGTATACAGGGTACCAGACGATGATTGATCAAGAAACATCTCCAACCTTACTTAAGACATTGAGGCAGCATAACCCATCTGTTTTCGTTCCCTTGAAGAAATATTTGATTTTCTTATATCGAGTCCAAACTATGTTATTATAATCAACAAATGTTCTGATTTTCCCTTGCATTTCTTACAGATTATTGGAAATATGCTCGATATAATCTTCAAAGACATACCAATCTATATGACGTCTCCGTCATCGGTCTCTTTGAAGTGATCGTTGTGATCTGCAACTGCACCGACTTACCTGTAAACTTAAGAGATACTTTCAGATATGTTACTGTTTATATTCAAACACCAACTGCGTTGCATATTTGTTTTTGCTATTAGTGATATCGGCAGAAATAAACCTCAAAGGCTCGAAAATTTGAAGATGAAACTTTGAGGATTGAATAGAATATTTTGGGATAGACAGAAAAAGAATGAGACAGTCCTTCAAGAAACATGAAAACAGCAAATAGTTTAAAGAAATTAGATGTAGATAATCAGGATTATTAGGGATATTAAGAGGAGAAAGAAAGTAGAAAACGTATTCATAAATAGTAAACTTAATATCTTTCTCATGATCCCGGCCTAGACTGATGAACAAATTTTTATCATGAATTTTACCGTGGTTTTGGGGGACTCCGTTCGTGTTTAGGGCCAGGTTCTTTTCTTATACCTGCTATCAGTTGACAATCTTGCAGTACATGCTCTGCCGTCATGTCCGCGTCAACTTGATATAAAATAGAAGAATGGAAGCCAAAGAAATAATTACATAGCTGGCCTGAGCACATTACTTGGTCGATACAAGAAGATTGACCAGATCAGTCACTCTGGTTATGATTTCAGATGGCAAACAATAATTGCCTACTCTTATCGGCGTGCGCATGATGATGATTAGTGTAAGGGATATTCAAGTTAGATGCGCGGCAGATTACTAGCAGCCAGTACGTCTCAAAAAGAATTCTGTTCATATACTGAGGATACAGAGTAAAAGGTAATCACAAAGAGCAATGATACAAAACAAACGGTAGTCTACGCAAAAGATGGATAACAGAGGAGGCGAAAAATAGTGTTAATGAAGCGCACACACACGAATTTATACTTTTCATAACCCTGCCAGGAAATACAAGATATGCGTGCTATCGTCCGTCTCCGATTCGACTAGACATACGATCTCATTACAGTAATATGCGGAATAATAGGAACATTTCTTAATCCCAACTCATGCTGAACGTAACGCGTACTTTTGAATCCAAAGACGAACACCTTCTCTTCAAGCGTATGTTCTAACAACTATAACTTTTCATTATGTTTAAATCCATCACTTGATTCAATTTTACTTTTATTTACAACTAATTCCTTTCAATTCTGATTTTGTGTTAGATGTATATTATTGTTTTTCACTGTCCATAAAATTATGATAACTCTTCTCTAACATTTACATTTTAATATATGTATTTGTTTTGTAACTGATTTGAAACAGTCATGTCTGACACAAGTAAGTTGTCACTATGAATATGTTTACACTTTCTACTTTACCGTTTCCTTCCTTGTTTGTTCCACTTCGTTAAGATTTCAGTTGAAAAAGTTTTTGAAGAGTTGTGTTTGATCTTCTGTAAGTGTATTTCATCGCATGTGTGTTACTTGTTCTTAATGAATTAAGAAATTCTAAAAGCGTTCACTTTCTTGAATTTATGTTTATAAATAAATGTATCAATTGGCATGTTTATTGTATAGCATGACGCTATGTTTGTTTTTGTTACATTAAAATATTAATTTAGGTTTTACACTTTGTTTTTGAACTGACATGCGTAATTTGTCGTTTCCCATTTGGTTTGCTAATAATAGCATTGTCTTGACAACTTGTCAAAATTCAGATATTTATTTTTCTCTGAATACAACATGACGCATTTGTACGTATTCACCTTCTCTTATCTATTCGAGCACATGCGCTTAGCTATTCATATTTCACTATTCTCTCTCTCTCTTCTCCTTCTGCTCCTTCAACTCCCTCTCCTCTCTCTCTCTCATATATATATGTATGGCAGTCAAATACATATCGGTCCGGACTCGAAGACAGAAGGTGTGTGCTCAAGTCCGGACCGCGCCATCTGTTCAAGAGTGCAGTTTTCCGAGACCTAGGATTGTTGCTGGGAAATACGGAGCATGGCAATACTCTCGGCAGGTGGCGTGCCATTTCTGACGAGAGGACCGAGCCGTATGGGGCAGAACTCGGTGCAATGAAGTCAATCCTTCGGCTTTAAACCTTATATATATATATATATATATATGATAAAGGCCTTTTGAAATGCCTGTTTATCGTCCTGTTTCTGTATTTTAAACTATAGTACTTTGTTTGCTACTATATCCTCTCTTTCTCTTTCTATTATATATATTTTATATAATATATCTTCACCATCAAGTCACATGCCCTTTACATAACGTGGCTTCAGCTCAGCCAGCCTGAAAAAAGAGAACCGTTTCTATCAAGTTTCCCCGCCTCCTTCAGTATAATGTTCAACGTTACTTTGATGTCATGCTGCCACCTTCGTCTTGGTAGTCTACCGTCTCGTATCATAGGAACCATGCCGATCATTACCGTTCTCTTCGAACCATTCTGACGTTTGAAGTGACCAAACTAGTTGATCTTCCTCGACATGATGTTGATTATGAGCCATTGCTCCTCGATATACAAGTCCTTTTTTGTTCCCTTTTGTCCAGGATGTTCTAAGTCATCATCATCAGGTGCCGTGCCAGCTGGCGTAGGCGGTCATGGATCTCCACAAATCTATGTCGTTGGTGTTTGCTATCAACTCAGATGTTGACACTCTACCGTGCCATGAAGTCAGGCTATCCAAAATGTTCTGTCTCTGTCTTCCCCTGTCTCGTCTACCCTCGATTTTACCGGGTGTCACAATGTGTTCTAAACCTCCCCTCCTCATCATATGCTCGAAAAAAAGATGACTGTCCCTTTCTTATATTGATGATAAGCTTTCTCTGTGTCTTGATCTCGTTCAACACCTCAACATTGGTCATTTTAGCAGTCCATGGGATTCTCATCATTCTTCTATAAAACCACATTTTCTGAGGCCCTCAGAGATTTTTTCGATCTGTGTGTTCATTGTCTATGACTCGCATCCGTATGTAAGTATTGGTCATATGTAGCTCTGAATAACTCGCATTCTGATCGGGATTGACAAGGACCTGTTTGCAGATAATGCTTCTCATCTTCAGGAATGATGTTTTCGATTGTCCTATTCTGCTCTTTATTTCTGATCGGCATCTGCTATCTGATGTATATGTATATTATGTTAATTGCAGCTATATGTTTTGATGTTAATTTATGCTCCTTGTTTATTAGTTACTGAACGGGCATCATATCACTTCCGTCAGACCCATAGGTGCTCAGTCTTACCATAATATGTTGATGTGTATGCATGCAGAAGGTGTCAGTAACTCTCTTTTTTAACATGATAATCAATTTTTCCATAGTGCCTCCAGTTCTGCTTGCACAAAGTGTGACGATACATTGCTTAATCGCAGAAAAAAATTCAACAGCAATTTTAGTGTTCTCATGTAACAGGTTGTTGCCGAGGCAACAGAGGCTTCACTCCTGTCAGTCTTCATCTCTTAACATCGAAGGTGATATTCTGAACGCTTTCTCATTGTCTCAAACAACCGCATATCCAGGGCAGAAGATCCACTTAAGCATTTTATGGCTGGAAATTTCATTAGACGGCACCCATGCATACGGCAACTTATCATTTTGAGCCGTCATAACACTGACTGAGATTCAGACACAACAACGGTCACAGTAAAAGGAGTCATACAGTGAGCCACTGGAGGTTAGCAGTAACGGCTTCAACTACCATCCTTATATTGAAAGTACTTTCATGTATACTTCTCTTAGCTCTGCAGTGACCCTACCATGCGCGTTAACCAACACACTTCAGCATGACTTCTCACAAGGTGCACATACTCATTGATATACCATCATCATCACCACGTTTGTGTATTCAATCAACTGTTGAATTGTGAGTCTCGCCCGTTGGGTACCAGGGCCAGTAAGGGAAGCAAAGAATAGTACCACTGCGACCTACAAGGAATGTCTTAAGAGGCGACTGATGTACGACCTAGGGAAGCTACTCTAGTAAATAAAAAGCATCTCAGAAATCGGATGTGCAGGCCTACTTGTAGGCGCATAACTGCACAACTACAATCTTAGGCTCAGATCACATACAAATCACGCAGAGTGGATAACAAGTGGTCAATATGGAGCGTTCAAAGAAGAAGAAGATGATGTAGAAGAATAAGAATAGTGGGTCCATACTTTATATTACATTCTTCTTCTTTAGCTATCTCTGGTCATTCGCTCAATTTGTTGTGGAACACAAACTGGGCTTCAGGTCTGTCAGGTTTCCCCAAAGTTTAGTTTTCAGGTCAACTGGGTGTGGCCACATGTTGTTTATCAGCTCACCCAGGAGAAGACAGTCTTGCAGGATATGCTCTGGTATGTGTTCCACCTGCTGAAACTGGCAGAGAGCTGTTTGACTTATTCCTAGTCTATATAAGTGTTTGTTGAGTCTAGTGCCGGTGCGTCAGTTGAAATATAATGACCTGGTCTGTTCTGCTTGGTCTTTGAGGAAATCTTTTCCATAATCATATCCAGTGTTTGTCTTCCAGTCTACTGCATATTTTCTTGTATGATAGTTTTGACCTCTTGAAAAGACAAGTGGTTGGTAAATTTGCTCTTTGGCACTGCCCTCCTTAGCTGAGACATCGGCACTCTCATTGCCTGCAATGCCACAGTGAGATGGAATCTACTGCAAGTAAATTTCTCCCCTTTCTGAAAGCTGAACTGCCTTATATGTTTAACATATTTATTGATAGATTCTGCTTATCATGTAACACTTATCGCATACAATGTAGCTGTCCATGATGTGTGTTCCAATTCCTTAAAAAATGGATATTATCCAGCTGTTGTGTAGAGATATTTTTGTTGCCCGACGGTAATCAGTTTTGTTGTCTTCTCTCATTATCGTCCTCTATATCGCGTTCCAGCAATTCCATCTGTTCTAACAATATAACATGCCTTTATCAAATAAGTGGTATTGCATTACATGAGAAACTAATGTTTATCATCTTGCCATCATGTGCCATATTTATATATCAATTATCTTGTTTATATTATTATGTGCTTGTAATGTATCTTCTCATCAAATCATGTTTGAGGGGCCATGTTTGTTCATCTTTTTGTTGATGAAATTTACAGATTCATATATAGTTAGCGACCTGTTCTTATCTTGTCAGTTCTAGTATGACATGAGTTGGTTATGACGGCTTTTGATATGACAGCATGATATAGTATAATTCAGTATAGTGGATAATATCTTGTGGTGGTATATCTTTGTAAAATTTTCAACATCAAGGTGTGTATCCTTTATAGGACGTTGCACTCTTTGCAGCACATCTAAAATTCACTCTGTCTCTAGCTAGTTCACCCACTTCGTCGATGGTCATAGTCATGGTTTCTTTAATATCTTGTAGCCATCTTCTTCTTGATCTGCTTCTGCGTCCCGGGACTCTCCAGGTTTGATGTGACCAAAGTATGTAATTTTTCTGTATAGTTCTTAAGTACGCTTCCAACTTCACTGCAACTGGTCACCCCATAATTGCTCCGTTCCTGTGCCAATGAAAATCACACGAAATGCTAACAACTGTGAAATGTTTCCTGTGTGAACAAATTCCAGAATGAAACAGCCGCGTGCCGTCACAAAAGAAACGGCACCGCATAAAATGCATATGGCCGTCGCGAATGTAGCAACACAAAACTGCTCATCACTTGAATTGCAATTCTTGTCGAAGGGAACATCAATCATGACAAAATCCAGTTTTCTGCACTCGCAATATAACTGCATACGGAAGATTGAGCTTGTTCGTCATAACCGCTGTCCGCCATTTTCTGAATACACACAACAAACGCACGGTTGACACAGCAAAAGCATTCCATGTAACAGTCATAGCTCACAGCGTTGCTCAAGCACTAACTCAGTAGCTCGGCAAACGAAACCGGAAAATACCAGACCAAACATGGCGAAAATACGCTAGCAAAGTCGTGTTCAGAATCAAACAGTTCTGACTCTGAATGGCCATCCCGCATTCCGCCATTGCTGACCAGATTTTTTCTGTATTTTTACATCTGTATAGTATGTAGTTTATCAGCCAATTCTCTTTAACATTTAGTTCTTTCAGGACATCAGTGTTCCTTCTTTTTTCTGTCCATGTTATTCGTAGGATATTTCTGTAGCATTTAGTTTCGAAGGACTGGATTTTCGTCCTTGTTTTCGTAAAATTCTATCAGTAGCAAATCAGTACTCTTATGTGTACTTGGTGCCATAGACATCGTAACGCTTCGGTTCAGTGCCAGGAGCACTGTAAATCTGGAGAACATGTGACTTTTCTCCCAGTCGCGGAATTGAACCGCACTCACAGGGGGTTTTCACCCGGCGTCCAACGCGATAAGAACACGCTGGGCAGGCGGGCGTGTGGTATTTGTTACTTATGCGTTAACTTTCTGTTGTTGGAATGAAGTTGAATGTTACGGAATAGACACGAGGAAAGAGAAGCAGCAATAAGCACAGCTTTCTGGCCACTTACATCCATCAAATAATTGCAATGATTTAAGATAGAATGCTTCATTTCCTTTAACATTTTAACACATAGAACAACTGGGAATATACCAAATTACTGTTTCCTGTATGTTTGTTTTTTATTTGCATTAATTCATAGAATCCACGTGGCCCGTGTCTTGGTAGGGCTCGAAGAGAGAAATAATAGTAATACTGCGACCTACAAGGCATGTTGAAGATGCGACTGAGGTTATGGCCTCGAGGAAAGCTACCTAGTAAATAAAAATAATTGCAGAAATGTGATGTGCTGCCTACTTGTAGACGCATAACTGGTACAACGTACAATCGCTCTTAGGCTCAGATTGCATACAAATCACTAAGAGACAAAGAGTGGTTAACAAGTGGTCTATGTGGAGTTTTCGAAGAGAAGAAGAATACACAACGTTATAGCACTCGGACATACCAATATCTGTTTCGTCTCCTCCATCAGATATTGACAGGAATACATGTGGCTCGTTAGTAAAACACACTTTTGTTTTCTACTCCTCAAGCATTTAGTTCTGCTTCTATAACGAGTAACTCCAAACTCCTTAAATAGCTGAATATATTCAACATCAATTTAGTGTCCTCAACCAACTGGATGTCGCATAGAGACAAAGAAATACCCCGTATCGATCCGCAACTCACCGAAGATCAATTCTTCTTAAGCTAGTATGTCCGTTCTTTCCTTGTCGCAAACACTCGGATACCTAAGACACTAGATCACTAATCTCTGGAACATGAATACCGTAATAGAACTCATTCACTAATACTGCAGCCTGTGGTTTGCACCTTCCAAACGATCGACGGTGAGTCAGGTACAATAACAGCAGTCACTGAAGAGAAGCAATATACATCATAAAGAATACAGAACGAGGCAATGCGCATTATACTTGGGTGCACTAAAGTCACGTCGTGCAGGGCTATGCGCTATCTTCTTGATTATACTACTATGGACTATAGAACACCGATGAGCCGTGCACGGGCATACATTCGAGTCAATGCTGACACACAACATCCTCTGCACATGGAAATAACGAGACAAAAGGAAATAGGTTAAAAGGAGGAAAATCTTGGATGGGTCAGGCCGAGGACTGTATTGGACAGGTGTGTACACTTGAAGACATTGATCCCGGTGAAGAATGGATACTAGTACCAACAGAATCGATACATCTTTTTCTGTATGCATCAAACTTGAAAAAGAATGCAGACAAGACAACCCACTTGTCGTGGAGGCAGCAGTTCAGGCATTCATTTCTGAGAATCGCTCTGAGCATGATGTAATCATTTATACGGATGGTTCAGTGATTCGACATGTGCGGAACTCGTGGGCTTTCACTGCTCAGGTCGGAGGTGATGTTGTGAAGGAAGACAGTGGTGTTTTTGCCGTGACTACGAGCAGTCTCACTATGGAAATCATGCGGTTACTAAAGCGATGGTTTGGCTGGAATCAAAGACTTTTATCCATGCATGTTTTCTCAGTGACTCAATGAGTATCTCAGGAAGATTGAAACAGGATGGGCTAGGAGACATTGGATGGAGTCGCTGGGGAGGTCTAAGCTGACAAAGATCACTTTTATTTTTGTGCAGCGCGTGCATGTAAGTGGAATGAACGTGTGGATAGACTTGCAGGTATGGCTGCTGAACAAAGCGGGCGAGAAATGGACCAGGTTGATATTATAAATTCCTTAAGGGAGAGAGAATGTGTACATGATTCACGTAATAGCGGTGAATCTTCAACTCTAACCAGACTGCAAGAACTCAAAGTTAAGTGTGGTGTAGCTCGACAAGAACGCTATGATGGCAGACGAAGAAGAATTGTAAACCAACAAAGAACCGGTGTCGTTAGTCGCCAACGCTGAGGACATACTGAGGAGAGATCGGAGCACCTATGGACTAATTTGTTCGACGTGCAGTGATGGTGATCAGAGGACTAAACTAAACTGAAACTAGTAAACACAATCCTAGGAAACAACTGGAGGGCAGCAGTAAACACAATAGTAGGAAACAACTGGAGAGCAACAGTAAACATAATACATGAGAGAAACTGGAGGGCAGCAGTAAACTGCTTCAGCCTCCATCCTCATATTGGAAGTAGGTGTCCTGAATGCTCTACTTTGATCTCTAATGACCCCACCATGCGCGTTTGCCAGACATCCCATCATGACATCTCGCTACGATGCACAGGCAAATCGTTCGAAACGTCAATAAATTAACGATGTAAGAGGAATGATCAATGTATTAATATCGTGTTTCAAGCAAGCTGTGATGGGGCAGAGCCAACTATAAACTTATGGACCTTTGGATTCAGGTAAGAATTATGGGAAATCAGACCACAACTGCACCACGTGACCTCGCATTCCAGTATTGGTGTATATAGACGAATTCATTTTAAAATCAACACAAAATGCTAAATCAAAGTTATATTACGCAACAAGTTAAGTTTGACAATATGGAATATCAATATTATGAATATTTTTCACCAATAAATAACCATAGTCTCACAGAATTGAGATAAATTGCAAAAAAGCGTGCAGTGTTCTATCAAACATCTGTAATTTCCAGCCCCTTTTCTGATCTAGATCAGGGAATCCTTGGTCAGTTTCTGTGATCTAGAGTTGGCTGTGGATGGGGCGACTCTCTACAAATGCTATGCAACGCGATGATGATGTAAAGATCTGAAATCATTGAATGTCCCAGAGCTTTAGTTATATAGAGGAATGTAAAGAATACTAGGCGCATCTTATGTTACAATAGAGAAATGTAGTGAAGAGCCTTAATGCTCAGATAATGCTTTTACACATGTCAAATGGCACATTCCTCCAGGTTTGACGCGTGAATCAGGGATATGCATGTCACATTATAACTGACAGCTTGTATAAATAATACGACATTGAATAACATTGGCAGACAATGCTTGACAGTGTAATTTGTTTATCAAAAACAAAGTCAACAATCAAACTGATAGACAAAACCATCGTTCACTGATAAGTATTTAAGGAATGTAACGATCAAGTGTGAGAACCGCTAAAATAGTCATTAATCCACTAGCGTTGTAGGTGGATTGTTCCAGAAAAGTCAAAAGTGAAAGTGGCCTTTTTTCCAACCGTTCCGATTTCATGTCTACCCAGTGCCAGATGGATACTTTCTTCTTCTTCTTCTTCTTCGAACGCTACATATGGACTTACTTGTTAATCGTTATGTGTGATTTGTATATGAACTAAGCACAAGATGATTGTACCTTGTACCAGGCATGTGCCTGCAAGTAGGCTAGAACATGAGATTTCTGCGATACTTTTTATTTACTAGTGTATCAACATCTTCCAACTTCAGGCAGACTCATATCTGCTTAGTACCCTCCAACCATAGTCCAAATCCCGACAAACAGATCACCTGCATATCCAGCACAATCATCGCGTGTGTAATCGCCTAAAAGATGATCTGGGGTTTTTTCGTTGGCTAATAATTCAGGAGTAGTCAGAAAGTCTAATATGACAGCTCTGCAGATTTTTCCTGATGGTTAGCTTTCCTTGTCAATTATGCATCTCGCAATTCTGGCGGGCACTTACTCCTACTTCCGGGGTACTTGTAACTTAGATGCCCAAGTATAGGAACAAGAAACATGTAGTCCAACTGCGTAATGTGTAAACTTCACTAGCTTTCCGGGTCCAGATGGCCTAAAGGTTCAGAATTAGATAGACACGCGGTTACTAGCGAAGCGTGATGTCGACTTTGCTATCAGTTCCCCTGTTAGATGATTAAAGTTAAGTTTTATTTCATCATTTTCACATTCTCACATTCCATTCGATTACAGTTTCGCCCATGTGTTTACTGAGCACACATGGAAACAAAGAATGTAACACTACGAGCTACATGTCACGTCATAAGAGGCGACTGAGGTAGGAGCCAGGGAATTATCCTAGTAAATAAAAAGCATACGTAAATCAGATGTGCTGCCCTACTTGTAGGTGCATAACTGGTACATTCGATCTTAGACTCATATCACATACACATAACAAAGAACTGTTAGAAAGTGGTCGATATGGAGCGCTCGAAGAAGAAGAAGATAATGATGGCAGTGTGACAGAGGTGTAGACGTAACGTAAATAGTAATGGGTGTACTTTACAAAATGCATTAAAACACAAGAGGCTGGTACCAAATACGTTAAGTTACGTCTAATTTGGCTGGAACACCTGTTTCGCATGAACGATAGTAGAATCCCATAGGCCAGCCTATATGGCAAACTCACAACTGGTACTAGACAGAATGGCGTCTGTTATTACGCTTGATTGATACTTGAAAACGTGATATAACATTATGCAGCGTAGATACAGTTACGTGGGAGATGTTAGCTAGAGGTTAAAGGGTTTTTAAGCCGAAGGATTGCCCGTCTGCCCAGCGTGTTCGTAGCGCGTTGGACACGGGTGACTATCCCTCTGTGTGTGCGGGTTCAATTCCGCGGGATGAAAAAGCCACAGATTCCCCAGATTTACGGTGTTCGTGGCACCGAACCGAAGGTTACGATGCCCATGGCACCGAGCCGAAGAGCTGAAAAGCTCAAGTGCTTCTGAATCGAAAAAAAGCCGAAGGATTGACTTCATTGCACCGGGTTTTACCCCATATAGATCGATCCCTCTCCGCAGAAATGACAAGCCATCTGCAGAGAGTATTGCACACAGCACGAACTCCGTAGCTTCGGCAACAATTCTAGGGTCTCTGGAAAAAACTGCACTCGTGAACAGAACGGAGTGGTCCGGATTCGAACCCACGACCTTCGACTTGCAAGGCAAATGACTTTTTTTTAAATCTAGAAGCACTTGAGCTTTCAGCTCTTTGGCTCAGTGCCATGACATCGATAACCCTTCGGTTCGTGCCACGAACACCGTAAATCTGGAGAACCTGTGGCTTTCTGCCGCAGGGAATTGAACTGCGCTACAGGGGCTTGTCCCGTCTTCCAATGTGCTACGAACACGCTGGGAAGGCGGGCAAGGTAAATGGCATAACCACTCAGCGACAGAGACCCCCATTGTTAGCTAGAGATGAGCAATCATTGCGAGCGACAGTGGGGGATGGTTAAAGAAATACATGTCACATATAGAGGCAAATGAGAGTGCAGAGAACATCTTCTACACCAGCTCCAACCGCAAGTTTATTCTGCAACATATATGGCAAGGATTGAAACTCTAGACTTTGCCACTACAGCCATAATAGACGATCTGACTAAGGTTGTACAGGGTGTTCAAGATAATAGCAGCCTGTGAATGGAGTCAATCTGGCATATATGTATGAAAATGAGAAGGTTCAGTTATGACGTAGTATAGGTCAAGTTATTGACAGTATGTAATTGTAGTGCGGGAAGGGGCGATGAACAAATGTGACGTAAAACGAGCTAGTCAGAACCGGTTTAAATAGTACATAAACATAACGGGATAGATTATCTGGCAACTTTCGATTTGTCAATGGGGCTGCTTTAATCTTGAACACCCAGTATAATAATAATAATAATAATAATTCCTCTCCTACCGTTATACATTACATAGGGCCTGCAAGTAATTTCTCCATACTGCTCTATCATGGGCAACTCGCTCAATCGCCTCCATGGAACTGAGACCGATATTTCTTGCCTAAGGTTGTATAGTGTAGTGTTATTAAACCTTCCTACTGTGGTATATGTGTCTGTTCTGCGTCCATTATATGTTATATCACTATATGTTACATGTTATAAAACCAATCGGTGAATCCGGGTATGTCAACCCTGCAGGCGAAGACTGGACTCGGCAGATTGTGCGGAAGAAACTATACTCTGGTTCAACGGACAAGAAGGCGTCTGCCAGCAACGCGCTGCGGAGTGTAGTGAGCACGGCCAGGCACGTAGAACGCCCTGATCATCCGCTGCACCCAGATCCTTCTCCAGCCGTCTCGACTTTGTCCTGCCACTGGACACAGAAGGAATTGGGCGAGAGAGTGAGATCGACGAACTGTGTAACTCTTTCTTAATTTAAACCAAATCATCGCGCAAGTCACCATTTCATCCATCCATCTCCCTTATATGAAAATGTGTGTGGTCATCATCACCTGTGATGGACGAGCATCATCATATGTTATATCAGATTACCAATGTATTAATTAAAAATGTATATGTATATCAATCAATCAATCAATCTATTGGTGGCCGTGTCGTTTCAACCTCCCATGTACATTGATTGTGTCTGTTTATGAAACCTTCTTTATTGATATGAGTATACATTGTAGCTGTTTACGCGTACGTCCTGTGTTTTCAACTTTTGTCACGATCACATTAAATAGTTTGCAAAAGATTTGTGTTGTCTTCGCTAACAGACAGTGTTGTCAGCATTTCTTAAGTTATATCTACCTATCCTTTTCATGTATACCTATTTATTTACCTGAGAAACTGTATACTATACAAGCACACAAGCAGACAACGAAATTATAACGGAAATAATATTGAGATTGACAACTGTTTAGGACAGATTAGTAAAAAAAAGACAGCAAAGTAACACTTTTTCATGGCATAAGGTATGATGGAGATTATGATGTTAGGTCCGTACTCTTTTACTGACCCTCGTTACACGATACGTAATGTGGTCAACATCACGCCTGTCGCCTTAGTATCCAGGTGATTCATGGTACCAAATTAAGGCAGAATCGACTATGGAGCCGTTAAAGTGAGCAAAAAATGTCACCCCAATAGTGGAATTTAACCCAAACCATAATTCTAGGAAGCGAGGACAATAACTACATCACTTTCGCGACTTTCAGTACGGAATTCAGCGGTTCCTTTTCTGGACACGATAATATTATTGCACTGCATTATTGAAGATTTCGAAACTTTTTACTTTAGACGCATAGCAGTATGAGCTATATGGACATGTCTCTCTCTCTATCTCTCTCTATATTTCTCTATCTCTCTATCCCTATTTGTTCTCTCTCTCTCTATCTATCTCTAACTCTCTATTTCTCTCTATCTCCCTCTATTTCTCTATCTTTCTCTCTATCTCTATCTCTCTCTATCTCTCTATCCCTATCTGTTCTTTTCTCTCTTCTATCTCTAACTCTCTCTATTTCTAATCTCCCTCTATATCCAATCTATCTTTTTCTATCTCTATCTCTATATCTCTATCTCTCTAGATACATATATCTTTATAAATATATATATATATATATATATATATATATATATATCTCCTCTCTAGACTGTGAAAGAAGTTGTAAAGTAACTTACTCTTAGCAACAGGAAAAGTAATAGTAAACAGTAGTTGTGTTTATAGTAGAACTATTAGTAGCAGTAGTTACAATAGTACTATTAGTAGTAGTAGTAGTGCCATTACCAGTATCATTATTCATTATATTGTAATTACCAATTGTGATGTGGAATTGTTGGTCTACTAAAAGTTAATATTAATTAGCAACTGTAAAATATCACGTTCTGAGTTCGAATCACGCTGCGGACAATTTGGTTGCAAATTGTTTCACGTGGATGTTTACACAAGGACGATGGCACCACCCGTTCAGAAAGCAATGGCGAACTACTGAACGTAATAATGCCTAGAAAAATCACAAACAGCGTTAAATAGGTGGAGTTGATTCGCAGTCATGTAAAGGATATGCAATTAACCTTTTTAAAAAAACACATAATTAAATTAAACATTAATGGAATAGATTATTAAACAATGTATCTACCATATACGTTTCTGTAGTTGAAAAGTTTTCAGAAAAACAATGCAACAGATATATATATATATATATATATATATATATATATATATATATATATATATATATATATATATATATATATATATATATATATATATATATATATATATATAGTTAGGTTGCAATTTTGATTTGCGCAGGAAATGCTAAATCAGAAATTATGATACGAATTGGCAAAGTTAACATCAGCTTGTAAAAGCCTAAATTATATAGTTTAAAACTAGAAATTTCGAATTTTAATTAAAATGTTGTAACAATCCTAACATATGCCAGCGAGAGTTGGAAAATGACTAAAGATATAGAAAGCAAGTTGAATGTATTTGAAAATAGATGTCTGCGAAAAATAATGAACGTAAAATGGAACGAATTCAGAAGAAGTGATGAAATCAGAGACATGTCTGGTCAACCACTAGTGACAACTGTTATAATAACGAGAAAATAGAGATATGTTGGACACACCTTGGAATAGAAATGATCAACGATTATCAAACCAGACATGTAATGGGATGAAAAGTGTTCAAGAAAGAGAGGACGGCATAAGGAGATCCTGAAACTTTGCTGAGAAATTCAAGAAATATCGGTCTCAGACCCATGGGGAGATTGAGCGAATTACCTAGGATAGAGTGGCATGGAGAAATTGCTAGCAATCCTTCTCTAACGTATAACGGTACGAGAGAAATTATTATAATTACTATATAGGCCTATATATATATTTATATATACAATGACAATAAATAGATTCATATATTCATATTAAACTCTCGGTGGCAAATGTTAGGATTAATACAACATTTGAATTGAAAAATGCATGTTGATATGTATATATATCAACATGCATTCATCAAAGACACAAGTTACAAACATAGTAACATAATAAAAGGTTCTAAAGTACTAAAGACTAAATTACATAACAAGGATTTTGAGTCCGTAAATGTAATAGTATTTACGTTCGATTAAGGATCAGCTATTACTGTAAGTCGGTCATGACCATAAGTGCTCTAATCTTTTAATGATAGTGTCTCTTAACGTGCTCAGGCTGACAACTTTCAGTCTGTGTTCGTTGACGTATCTAAATGTAATAAGTGAGTGAGAGAATGAATGAAAACTTGTGTGAAAGAGAAGTAGGAATTAACGATAAAATAAATGAAAAATAAACATAAACAATGAACAAGAAATAATAAATCGACGTTCGTATCAGAAAAGGGTTGGGACGAATGCGGAAGTGTAGCTTTTGTGAGAGAAAGCAATGAAGAAGAACAATGTATAACTCCTGCCTTGTATTTTGACAGCATGTTCTAGTCTAAACAAGGATGTAGAATTCATTCAGAAACAATGAGATATCAATAGAAATATGCATTGTTTATGACATGTTATTGGAGTCTATCTTTTGTCTTTAGGTACAATGAAACAAGTATTTGCTATTTATTGCAATAGGAAACATAACGAGAGTGGGGAAAACATAACTGTATCTATCTATCTATATTCTATATATCTATCTATCTATTATCTATCTATCTATCTATCTATCTATCTATCTATCTATCTATCTATCTATCTATCCTATCTATCTATCTATCTATCTATCTATCTATCTATCTATCTATCTATCTATCTATCTATTATCTATCTATCTATCTATCTATCTATCTTATCTATCTATCTATCTATCTATCTATCTATCTATCTATCACTATCTATCTATCTATCTATCTATCTATCTATCTATCTATCTATCTATTATCTATCTATCTATCTATCTATCTATCTATCTATCTATCTATCTATCTATCTATCATCTATCTATCTATCTATCTATCTATCTATCTATCTATTATCTATCTATCTATCTATCTATCTATCTATCTATCTCTATCTATCTATCCATCTATCTATCTATCTATCTATCTATCTATCTATCTATCTATCTATCATATCTATCTATCTATCTATCTAATCTATCTATATATCTATTCATCTATCTATATATCTATATATCATATATCTATCTATCTATATGTTGGAGGGAATAGGTTATGCCAGGGCATACAGCCATGTCCCCATGCAGAGAGCCTCATACAGACAAGTAGCCCTAGTTTAGAGTAGTTGGTAAGATATATTATATTAGTTGAGACTATGTGTTGCACTCTCTAAGCAGAAGCGCAACACATAACAACGAGACATGACGTAGAAACAAAGATAGGAGTGAGGAAGTGACGGAAAAAGGAGAGACAAGATGGGTGCATTCATTGTGTGTCAAGTAATAATAATAAAGGTAAACGAACGATTCCAGCTTGTTGGTTGTTATATTCGTGTGTCGGGCCCTTAGAAAGTACTGCCCTACTACAATTTGGTGTCGGAAATTCCAAACACGATCTGCCCTAGGTACTTACTAGTACCAGTATCATTCAGTGGAACAGAACTATGGAGATACACATTTTGATATTTATTTACGACTTTCCTCCTTGCTCAGCTGTGGTCTGGATCGTCCATTTCAAGTTCTTCTTACTTCGTCAATCTAGGGCACTGACGTTAGTCCATCACTGGATTCGCTGTTGCATGTCCATCTTTGCACACAAACTGGTATTATTATGGTGAGAGAATTACGTGTGAGCTCAATTACTTCTAAGACGAACGACTTGGGAACACGACCCTGGGTGCGCAGAGAGGGCCCGAGACAACATTAATGGGTAAGCAGGTTCTCGTGGATGCGACCATAAATGGTTCCGTGATAAAGTGTTTAATTGACACTGGTTCCCAGGTGTCGGCACTAACCGAAAAATGTTTTCGTCGTTATTTCCCTCACACTCATTTGACAGAACGCAATTGGGTACGTTTAACAGCAGCTAATGGCCTACAAATCCCGTATTTGGGACACGTGATCGTTGATGTTTACGTCTACGATACCCATTTAACTAACTGTGGGTTTTATATTTTCAAGGAGACAGCTACGAGCTCGGTGGATGAGCACCAGGCTATCCTGGGCACCAACGTGTTGGAAAGATTGCCGGTATTTCGTCCGCTGTTAGAATCGGCAACGGTAACCGCCTCAAATAAGATAATACAACAGAGTCAATCATCGGCGTTCATCTGGAACTCTGGCAAAAAGAAGACGTACATTCAGATCATGCGAATTCCTTGAAGGTGGTATGGGTTAAAGGGGCCAATATGTCTAATCATACCCGATCAGTGATATTTGAGTCGTCCAGGTCACTGGACGCTAAAGGGATTCTCTGCTGTAACACGGTGACTCGTCTAAAACATAAATGTTGCGCGATCCAGGTGATTAACCTATCCAATGAGAGCGTACTGCTCACTAATGGAGAAGTAGTGGGGGAAATCCACGACATAGATATCGATAGTGCTTTAAAAATCAATGTTGTTTCGGCTACAGAGGTTGAATGTTCTGTACTGGCACGACAACCAGCACGAGATCTACCTATGAAAGGTGACAAACAAAGTTTCGACCTGAAGGGTAGCACGGGATCTACAGTACAAATCGAGTCACTACGTCAGCTGTTGAGTGAGTATACTGATATTTTTACTAACGGCGACACTGATGTAGGTTATACTGACAAGATTCGTCACGCTATCACGCTGCATGATAATACTACTCCGGTCAAATTGCCGTATAGGCGTATACCTCCCGCTTTCTATGCGAAAGTTCAATCTCATATAACCGACCTGTTAAATAAACAAATCATTAGAAAGTGTTAGGCCCGTGGGCGGCACCAGTGGTGCTGATTAGAAAGAAAGATCGTTCGCTGCGCCTCTGTGTCGACTATAGGGAGTTGAATAAACGCACAATTAAGGATGCCTACCCACTACCGAGAGTTGACGATTATTTGGATTCACTAGGGGGAGCGAAAGTATTCTCCACGCTAGACCTCACCAGTGGTTACTACCAGGTTGCCATGAAGTCAGATGATATCGAAAAAACGGCGTTCTGCACCCCTTTCGGGCTGTATGAGTACACCAGAATGCCTATGGGTCTGACTAATGCAGCCGGCACCTTTCAGAGATTGATGCAGAATTCTCTGAACGATTTTATGTTCAAGTCTTTGCTGGTTTACTTGGACGATATCCTGATTTACTCTAGCGGCTTTGACGATCACCTTCTTCGTCTACGGTTGGTGTTTGACCGTATAAGAGTCATTGGACTAAAAGTAAACCAAGCAAAATGTAAATTCTGCCAGACCAAAGTAGAGTTCCTTGGTCACACTATCTCTGACAGGGGAATAGAAACCCAGTCCTCCAAGGTAGAGGCTATTCAGAAGATTGCTGCTCCTGTTAATATTAAACAGCTACGTGCGTTTATGGGACTGGCGAGCTACTATAGAAAATTTATACCGCAGTTCTCTCAGACTGCAAAACCCCTCCTCGAGCTGATAAATAATGGCAGCCCTCGAGCCAATAGGGCCCTCCCTCGTGATAGTAGGCCGCTATTTATCTGGAGTAAGAACTGTGAGAAGGCCTTCATCGGTATCAAAGATAGATTGACGTCGGCTCCCGTACTGGGGTTCCCCGATTTCAGTCTACCCTTCCTATTAGATATTGATGCCTCGTACAATGGGTTAGGGCAGTACTAAGTCAAAATCAGGAGGACTGAGAAGGGTAATAGCGTATGCCAGCAGAACACTCCGAAAGGAGGAGAAAAATATCAAGAGCAGCCTCAAGCTCGAACTTCTGGGGTTAAAATGGTCCCTCACAGAGAAATTTCGGTCTTACCTACTGGGAGGGAAAACAATAATTTATACAGACAACAAAGGATTAACTTTCTTAACTAAGTCAAACCTTGGTGCTGTTGAACAGCGATGGTTGGCGCAGACGGCCACGTTTGATTACGAAATTAAACACCGAAAGGGCACGCTCAATAAAAATGCCGACTTTCTCTCACGTTATCCCTTACAGACGTCACCTGAAGTTACGGTTTCTGAAGACGAGGACGTGGGGATTAACCTCGCCCAGGTAGCAAAGAATCCTCAATACTTAATAGCATTGAATGCTACCAAAGCGACTATCAAGGACAAAACCTCCTTGGAAGCAGCAGACATAGGTCGAATACAATTCGACGATACCTCACTACGCCCCATTATAAAGGCCCTGACGGGACGGGACCGCGCTAATCTGCCCGCGGACGAGCCAAGTGGCCCCGATACACGACAGTTGTGGAGGACCAAAGAACAACTTACTTTAAAAAATGGAGTGTTGTGCATTTATAAGACAACTCTCAACGACCCACCCGAACTAAAAATAGTATTACCTAGGGCACAATGGAAGTCATGTCCTCGTTACAACATGGTCACAGGGTCGAGACAAGACACTGGCGTTGTTGAAAACTAAATTTTTCTGGATTTCTATGTCCGAGGATGTTGGCAAATTATGCGGAGCCTGCCGGACGTGTAATGTCACTAAACCTCTAATGAGGATAGCGAAATCATACGGTCACATTATTTCCAACCGACCTCTGGATATGGTGGCCATGGATTTCGTTGAACTGCATAGGGATGACCATGGCTTTAAACATGTATTAATTATAACAGATGTGTTTTCTAAGTTTGTAATGGCGGTCCCACAAAGACCAGTCCACGGCAACAGTGGCTACAATTTTGACGACTCGATGGTTACCGTACCTTGGAATACCTAACAAATTGCACTCTGACCAAGGCAAGTGTTTTGAATCGGCAGTTATACACGAGATCTGTCAGGTCTACGGCATCATAAAATCTAAGACAGTTGCATATAACCCGAGAGGGAATGGTATTTGTGAACGTTTTAACCGGACGCTAATATCCATGCTACGGTCTCTGCAAGAAACAGAAAAGAACAAATGGTCTTGCTATTTGGAAGATGTAGTACTCATGTACAATATTACACCTCATACAGCGACAAGAAGGTCGCCATATTACCTAATGTATGGCAGACAACCGAAAATGCCTATCAACTTCGCAGTAGACGAATTGTTCGACACTGTTGTTACATCAAATGAGAGAGAATGGATCGATATTCACAAAAGTCGGTTACATCACGCTCACAATGAAGTGTCCGATCGTATCCAACGTAATAGACAGCTCACGGATTACAATCAGAATAAAATCGACATAATACCAATAGGCTCACTAGTAAGAAAGAGAATAGATCACACCTTTGATGTAAATAAATTGAGTGACTTATACTCTACCCAGACCTACAAAGTAGTAAAAATACCTAACGGACAGTCTGGGACATACCAGATTGAATCGTGTGACAAAGACAACCCTGAGAGAGTTATTATTTCAGGGCGTCAATTAAAGCGGTGCGAATTAGTAGGAAATGCCCCTTCCCGGTAGACAGCACCAGCAACATACTATAAATAAACCGTGACGTAGCATGTAATAGATTGGACTGCACTTTATATTTAAATTGTTTAGTACGTCAT